>VWZP01009737.1:78903-557104 GCA_013396995.1 Dicaeum eximium
TGTGGCCTCCCGCCGATCTCCCTCTGTCGCCGGCTGTCGCGTCCCCGCACCGCAGCCACACGAGCCCTCTCTTGTCTACCTTGCTCTGGCTCTGCTAGCCCTCCATTACACACGTCCACACACACACACACACACGCGGAGCTGCTGACCTAGAGGTGTTAGCCACTCCGCAGCTGCCGTTCTTCTCACATTAATCTATAGGAATCAATGGACATTTCATTAGAGTAATCAAGTGTGGATGCATCCCGCATTTATATCCCGCACCTCCACCCTCCCCCCCAGCTGCTTTCACAGGCTAATTGGTCCTACAGCCAAGACTATGTGGATATTTTTCCCTACAGATGAGTGTCAAGAGCAGTTTTTTACTGCTGGTTGAAATACCTATCAATAGAGAGGTAGTATAAAAGCCCTCACCCATCAGGCAGATGCTAATACATTATGCACTCTCTGTTCTCACACACTCAACTCTCTCCTTTACACCTTTTCCCATACTACTGAGTCATTTATGCTGACTTCCATAAGAAAATTAATCCATCGCATTTTCCTTAAAAAAAAAAAAAAATTGCAATTAGAACTTCTCTACCAGTTCACAATACATTGAGGGGATTTCTCACATAATTATATTTCATCAGCAAGCTTTTTATTTTTTTGAGTCAAATCTCTTCATCTTGCTCACTATGATATCTTCTAATTTCACCAGGTATTTTGTGGTTTATATGCATATTGGTACACAATGACATCTTGTGAAAGGCACCAGCATTGTGTTCAGCACCCTTTCCTGCCTGGAAGGGATGCTCTCCCCCCTTTGCTCAACTCTGCACAGACAGCAGAGCTCTAGCAGGACTTAGGGAGTGCTGAGAAATGTCCCAAGAGCTGCTGTCACTAAAATGTGTATGTGACAGAAGGCTGGTGACCAAGTGGAGTCCTTACAGCTGGGGGACCAAGGGCTTCCTTCAGATGATCTTTTTGGGCCATAAGAAAATGAGGCCATCATGAAGTGCTGATAGTTGTTTGAACAAAAAGTTTGAAAGTGGAATTTTTCGTAAGATCATGGACTTTTCATTCAAAAATAATTTCAAAGGCTTTTACAGGAAGGTGGACACCTAACAGCACATATTTAAAAAGTATGAAAGCTTTGGAAATGCCATTGTGGAGAAGGAGGCAGCGCAGGGAAGGCAGGCAGTGGCTCAGGGGTGCTGTGCCTGTGGCTAAGGAGCCTGCTCTGCACAGGCAACCTCCACTGCAGCAAAGATGAGGGTGATATGGAAATTCATCATGCTGCACCCTCACCCTACACAATGCTTGGCCTGGGCAGCCTCCAAGGAGAAAGGCAGGAGCTCAGGAAACAACAGGGATGGGAGCTTTGGTGTCCCTTGAAGTTCAAATTAACTTTTCTCTCTCTTGATAGCTGTATTTGATGATTAGAAAAATGAGCTGAACTAAAAAAATCACCGACTTGCAATAAAGCTAATCTTTCTGGTATGTTATCTTTCAAATCATGTCAGACCTGAAAAGGAGCCCCATATGTTCTAAGCAGAAAAGCACTTGAGGACAAGAGTTTCAAGTAACAAAAAAACCCCCCAAAAAACCTCAACAAACAAACTTCTTTCTTCTTCATCCCATTTTTAGTACTATTAGCATGAGTTACATATTGGCATGAATTACATGGCTTTACCCCAGGTAAAAGTACAGCCCCATTGGCTGCTGGTGCATTGTTTGCAATATATTTGTCTATATTGCAGGGATGTGGAATTTCCTCTACCTTCCTGACTTTTCCAATATGGCATGCAATTTTCAGTTTTGTTTAATGACTACTATATAGGATTTAAGGTGTTTTTTTTTTAACTAAACCCTACTTTTTGCTGATGGCCAAATTCATGAAACTGCAATGAAGAAAAATGAACCCGCTGAAGGGGATTGACCCCACATGCTCACGACCAGGTCTTTCAAGACTAACGAGAGAGTTTGCATTTGCTTTTCCTGCCAGATCTCTTTCCTGAGGGCACACTGCATAATGCAGAAAGAGCTATGTGAAGTTTGGTGCAGAGGATGAAAATAGGACCATTGGCTGTTTGACTGAGATGAGGTTCTCTTCCCCTTCCCCCTCCACACGGTTTTCACTGTAAGTGAAAATGAAACTTGTGCTTTTCAGAGGAAATGGCTGCTAAAGGTTAAAGGGTAAGTCTTCCTTGCTGCAAGCATACATTTCTGCAAGCTGAATCTTATCCATGTGGCTAGCAGCACTCACATTGAAATAACTGCAGAGGACTTAGAAGAAGAGTAGGGAAATAGAGGGCAAGAGCATCAAAAGAACATCCCAAAATCGATTCATCTGCTCTTTTTTATTTCTTCATTTGAGTTCTGGCCACCCCCTTTTCCCTATCCCACATTCCACTGTAGAAACAAGGTCATTATTCAGAGGTAGAGGGTGGGTAGCTGTGCCCAGAAAGGACAGTTGTTGTGCAAGGAAGCAAGAGCATTTCTCCAGGGCTGCCATGGGGGCTTACCTACCACAAGGGCAGGGGAACCTGGGGCAACAGGTAACTGAAACCTTGACTCCTTTGCCCAACCAGCATGTTTGTGCAGCTGATGTACCCACAGAGAAATACAATATCAGACATCACATCACAAGTCACTGGAAAAGAGCAAGGAGGCAGCTGTTGCCCACACCAGCTTGCCTCTCTGCTTGCTTTTGTCCTCAGAGCGCCTGTCATTTGGCTCTTGGGTTTTTTTCCTGGCAAAGGAAGGCACAGTGAAAGAGTGTCTGAATGGTCCTGAAAGCAGTTTCTTGGACATTTTGATAAATTCTGTTCAGTGCAATGCTCCTAGGAAATATTTGACCTCAAGCAAACACACTCATTAGTATCCACATGGAAGTCAGAATATTCCTGGTAACAGTCTGTCATATAAAATACAAAATAGGATGAACAGAAGTCCAATCAAAAACACCTTCCAGCAGCATATAGTTTGCAGAATGCAAATGTGGACAAGATTGAATATATTGACACAGAACATACACAGAGAGCAATAGAGCACAAATGTATATCCATAAAATTTACAGCCATTCAGCTTTAAATGGAGACATTTAAGATTGTCATAAGATAGCAAATCCAGATTTGAGAGGGAGTCAGCATTTCCCTCTTACTTCTTCTCTCCCATTTGGTCTCTCAAAACCAAATGCTGAATCAAAGAGCTGGGAGACTTGTGCTGGGGTTTGTTGTGCTTGCCTAGGGAAAGCTAAAGTTTCAGTGAAGCAATATTCCAAAGGATGCAGAGCTGGATGGGCAGAGGGGTGGCTGGGAAATGGCTATGGCCAAGCTCAGTTTTCAGAAGGCTGCAGGTGCCAAGTCTTTGGAGAGGTGTCCCAGTGACCCCAGGACCACAGACTGCCCAGCAGCTGCCCCTGCTCCCTGGGGCTGGGGTCCTGTCTCCCCAGGCATTGTGCAACACAAGTGAAACACCACAGGAATGGTTCTTGCTCCTTAGAGGTTACTCATACCCAGGAAAGGTTACTTTCATTTCCTTCTAAGAAAGCTGAAATGGCCCAAGTTAAAAAAGCTCCTTGTGCTTTTTCTGTAAAGCACCACTTATTCATGTACCTTAAAACCAAAATTCATTCAAAAACTTCACAGCAGGAAAATAAGAGAAACTAGAGATTTTTTCTGAGTCTGGACTTTCTGATGATCACCTTGAAACCCACCCTTAAGAATGACCAAATCAGCAGTGGAGGAGGAGGAGGACATGGAGAAATGGTGCTGTCTTTCACAGTGCCCTGTTAGATGAGCTCAAATGTGAGAGCTGTGCCGAGAAGCTTTGAAGACAGTGACACTCCCATGCTGTGTCTGCAGTGGGCAGGGCACAGCTCCCAGCTAGTCCCCATGGTGTGTGTGCAAGTGGAAAGCAACAGCCAACAGCTGAATGGAATGGTGATCTCAGCCAGGGTCTTCCTGAGCTCTTGTTTTGGAAGGAAACCTGGAAGGTGGCACACCAGCCTTGGCCCTGCTGTAATGATGGCTATCAGAGGTATCAGAGTGACACCAAAGCACCCAGACTTCAGCTGAAATTTTCTTCCATGGCAAATCCCTGGGTTTTGTTTGCATGGCATATTTGAGTTTCTTCAGTCTTTCTTAGACCAGGACTAGCACAAAGTCAGTCCTAGGCAGTGTGCAGCCAGCAGGGTGACTGAAGGCTCCCCAGACTTCTTGCTTTTCTCTACTTGGTTCCAGTTGTTTAGACTCAGTCTCTGCACATATTAGTTGTTTTTGTGCAAGGTAAACTGAGTGGCCTATCTTAGAACTGCCCAGATTCACTTTTGCCCCTTTTTTGTCAGAGTTTCCCTGCCTGATGCTGTCTGTGCTCACAGAAGTACCTTTCTTCACACCTCCTTTGGCACAGAGCAACCCTAAGGAGGAGTGTACATGCTGCAACTGGAATAAACTGAAACTTTTCCAAGAATATATACACTGCCAAGAAAAGTGTGAAGCTGCTGACAAAGTTTTCATATAGAGTATTAGAAAATACATATTGAGGGGTTTTTAAAATTTTGTTTGCTAAAGAAGAAAAAAATGCTGTATGAGAACTGTATTGAGATCTCTAAAAATTCCCCTTTTTTGCCTTTACCTGCACAGGCAGAAGAAGAGGCAGTCCAGGAAAGATGTATTCTAAGGAAAAACCAGTTATGTCTAAAGGCCAGGGCTGTACATTATTTATAATGTGTAAAAAGCCCATGCACTTTGTTATTACTAGAACCTGTCTGGAGATGGGGATTAGGCAGCATCATCATCTATGGCTTTATAAACTAACTGATGGTCTTCCTTGCATTTTAATAGCTGCAGCTGATGTACAACTGATCACAAATGTCTTCATTCTCTGCTCTGTGAATCACCAGTACAGAGGAACAACAAAAATACCACTGTTTGGTAGTCACAGACACCACAGTTACTAATGTAAAGGTTTGAAACCAAGTATAAAACTTTCTCTTACATCTATGCCACTCTTACCCTGTAGAGGATATATTATAATCCGTTGCTTGTCTAAAACAAGAGCAAAAAGCTCTATGATACTATTGCAGACCTTTTGTAACAGCAAAGCTGCTCAGGGCCTGTATGGAGAGCAAGGGGGTCAGGCTGACAGCAGAGGATGGGAGCAGATAAAATCCCTCCAGGAGAGGTTCTAGATGGGGCAGGAGAAGGGATTACATTAATCCCTGTCCCACTCACAGCCTCTGCTGGCCTTCAAAAGGTGTTCTTGAGCTGAAGTGTTGGATCTGTTAAGAGGCTCTTCATAAAATATCATGGGGTCGGTTTAGAGAAAATGGATCCACTTCCTTTCATCTGCCTGCAGGTTTTGGCAGTTGTTGGGGCTTGAGGGTTTGCTAATGGCAAGAAAAAAGGCTCTAAAGTGGTAGAAGTGGGAAAAGAATCATGCTGATGCAGGCAGGCAGACTGTGCTAAGGTTTCATTTCCGTGACCAAAGTCTTGCAGAGGGCAGCCAGTGAAAATGAGCACAAAGCCCAGGACCTGCCACAATCTGCTTTCCTAAGTGTCACAGACAGCTTTAATCCTAAACCAAAAGCTTTTGCTATGACAAGCACGCACAGTGCAGAGCCCTCCCCTTTGCCCAGCAGAGACAGAATGACCCCTTGGTTAAACTTTGTTTTGGCATTTCTAACGATACTTCCTTTAAAAAAAAAATTCAAAGTACAAATGTTGGTTAACTTTTTTTGAAAAATGGGTCAGATTTTTAAGATGAATCAACTAAACAAAAAAAAAAAAAAAGGCTTCAGACCTTGCAGTGTGCTTATTGCCTTAAAAAGTGTTGCTGGCAATAGCAATTTTAATATGAAGCAATAAAAGAGGAAGTGTGAGGGCTATTGCACTACAGCTTGCAGATGTAGTTGCATCTGCAGGGAAGGGGTCCCATGAACTGTTGTGGCCCCTTGAAGAGCCCCCCTGGCTATTTGGAGCTCCTGAGTTCCAGCAGCCCTCTGGGCCACATGCTATCGTCACTATTTACAGAAGTTGGTGGACTTTCCTCCACAGCTAAATAGGCTGACAGCCTCAGAGATTGGCTTTGAGTTTTTGGTTTGAACAAATCAATGAACTACAAGGAAAACTACAAAAACAACAACAAAAGAAATGGTTTCTGAATGTTACCTGAAAAACCACAGAGTTTCAAAAGAAAAACCTCTAGCAAAAAAGATACCCAGAACAAGGCAAGGGAAGAAGTTCCTCCTACAGTACACAGATCAGTGCAAAACTATAAAACACTCTGATAGTGAGTTGCTATTTATTGCATATTATTCTGGACAAAAAGACAGACTTAATGAGAGTCACTTTTAGGCTGTTTCAGTCCATCAATAGAACTGCCAAGTAATTTCTAATGGAATGCAGAAAAACTATAGTTTTTGAAGTTAGTTGTGATCCACCCTTGTGCTAGCCCCAGAGGACAGTAACAGCTCAAGCACTTCCTGAGTGAAATAAAATGTGAGTAGGAAGATGTAGATGGAATTTCAGTTTTCATCATCAACTTTTCAGCCTAATTACATTTAATTCACGTGTGATCAACCCTGCCCCACAGACCAGTAAGGAAGGGAGTGGGCAGAAGAGAAAAACATGAAGGTGGCTTGAATAGCTTGAGTACAAAGATCAATAGAGAAATTTTTATTTACTAATGGTAATAATCCCTACTTCTTACACAACACTGGAAATAGAGAGCACTGTACAAGCATTGACTCATCAATGACCTAATGAATGATTCAGACAAGGACCCCACTGGAGCCCTGCTGCTGTGGAGGGGCCCTGTTCACCTGTAGGGCACTGACTCCCCCAGAGAGGCTTGGGGAGCAGCCCCAGAAGCTGTCCTGCCTGCCAGCACTGCATCCCAAGGCACGGTGCCACCCCCTCCTTCAGGAACATTTGGGCAGGGAGCTGGGGAGACAGAACAGGTTCTCAGAAGCACCTTTGGTGGGTTCTCCAAGGGGAGAACTCACAGCTAAAACACCTCACCTCGAGGATGGTACATACACATGTAAGACATTTACTAAAGGTAAACACCCATATACCTGGAAAGCTTTTATTGCTACGCTGGCACTGGCTCTGTGCCTGGGAGTGAAAGTCCCCAGACCCAGAGCCAGAGTCAGGCACTACCAGCAGGTCCCTGAGACAGAGCAGAGCCTGCCTCTGCTCATCCTGCCCAGCTCTGCTACCTGGAACCACATCCCAGTGCTGTCTAGCAAGGGCTTAGGGGGTGATGGATGCAAAGGGATGAACTGGCTGAGCTGATTACAGATACAGCAACAGGTTCCCAAGGGTTCTGGCCAATATCCAGCCTTTGCCTGCTTCACTTGGGTGCAGCAGGTTCAAATTCAGGCTGAGCTTTAGCCACTGCAGAAGGGCTGTGAAAGGCAGAGCTGTAAGGAAAGCAGCTGCTGGTGAACTGGGTTCTTCATCAGCACAGCACAGCACACACAGCCCTGCCACCCTCCCACTTCCACCTCGAGCCCAGGGCAGCTCCTCACCCTGCCACTGACTGAGCCTGGCTCTTAGCAAAGCTTTCCTCAGCAGAGTGTTTGGCTGGTACAAAAGATAATCCTGAATTATAGTTCAGAGCTCAGGATAGTAGAAGGGTCATCAGTTTGGTGTGTCTGTGTATACAAATTTGAGATGTGAAGAGTAAAGACTTAATTTATTTTACAATAATGAGGAAGGTAATGATGCTATATAATCTAATGCTGGGCACCTTTGCAAATTAGAACTTCCTACAGCAATATTATTTAAAAATGTATTTTCATTTATTTTGAGTGATTAAGTCTGGCTTGCATGGAAGTGGAGATGATTCAGCTTTATGAAGCGTTTTCTGTGCATTTTCACAAACTTAGTTGAATTCTTAATATGTATGTCAAAATGAAGTTGTATACATCAAAGAATATTGTGAGTTTTCAAGTCTGAGGTCCAAATTCATTATTGGTATAACTGCTGTAGAGGCAACAAATAATCTGACCAAGATCCTGGACTTTAGACAAAGTTTATCATCTATGAGGATTAGGTAGAGTTTACTTATCAGGAGAAAAATCCAATGATCTTTCTCTGCCCCTTGGCTGAGGAGTGGACTTTGCAGCCACGTTGAGCAGTGGATACCTTGTCTGGGAAATGTCTCAGCATGTTGTGTAATAAATGGGACTTGCTAGAGCTGAGTGTGGGATGAAATGGTGCTGCCCTGCTTCTGTGTGTGGAGGCATATGTGAGCAGGCTGTGTGTCACTGAGATTTGTAGATAACCAAAGCTCCAAACTCTATGGTTTATAGTTTACTGATGCAAGTTCCTGCTTTTCATTGATCTTCATTCACTAAATCTGGACATTTGACTGCTAGAAAGAACCAAGCAGCATTTAACTCCATCTTTCACATCTCTCCAGTGCCTCTGAAATGCATTGTTTTGTTTTAAGGGAATGATGAAACTGAAGGAGAACGCCTACTTTATGCATCCCGAATATTTGGAGAATTTAAAACCCAGGCTGAACGTGGGTTACATTTATATTTTGGCTTCCCTTTGCATTTTATAGGGAAGTAATTGATCCATGTAAAGGACTTTTATCTCATACTGAGAATAACAGCATGTAGTGCCCCAACATTTAATGTGAAAAATTCCTGGTTTTAATTTTCTATTAATGTTAACCTGAGCCATTGTGTGTCCCTGTTTCATTGCTTAGCTGCAGTTGTACTGAGCAGCCTTGGAAAACAGATGAAGTATGGGTGGTTATTGCCCAAAATACTGCTGGATTTCATAACTAAACCCTTGGAGCTTAGAATTTATGCCAGCGCTATCTGTGGCTCCTAAATGCCACTCACCCCTAAGAAACACCCCACACTCAAACAAAACATGTGTGATTTAGCTTGATGTGGTGCTTTTCAGGGTCCAAATATTATTGATATTATTATTTCTAAAAATGAGACAGGAGAAAGAAAATAACTTCTTTTAACTGCCAAAGAAAAAGATAACTGTTAATTTCAAGAGATTCAGACTTTCTTTTAAGTGTGCTGCAAACAGATAACTCCAGACATGAGGTGAAAACAGCTTGTTGTGTTTCTTTAAAAGAGCCTAGTCAATCTGCAAAGGTATTTTTCTCTTATGCTTGGATATTTTATGTACATTGCTCTATTTTTGGCTTAACAACTTCCCTGTTTAAATCACTGATACCCACCAGCTAAGCAAAACTGCATTTTGCAGACCCATGACTGATGTGTTAACATACTGTGGTTTCAGAAAGCATAAAATGGACAAGACTAGAGGAAGGGAAAAATTTTAATTAGGGGATTAATTAGACAAAACAAGGCAATAAGAGACTCCAAAAGGCTCACTCTTCAGAGATTTCCATAATTGTGCTCTTTACAAACGAGTTTAATCACCTGAAGGGAGAGCCAAGAGGCAGATGAGGAAGTGGCCAATAAGTAGCAATAAGTGACCACTGCATTACTGGGGTGGCTCCTGCACATCAGGCCCCATATCCGGGTTGCTCAAGTAATGCAATAATGAATCCTGACCCGCCCCTGCAGCACTGTGGTGAGCTCCTGAGAGCCTGTTCTATTCTGGGCAAAAACCAGTTCCGCTCAGATTTTTCCCTGTCATCCAGGGGCTGCTAACGCTCACAGAGGATGTGTATTTTGGAGGTCAAATAAATCAATACAATTCAAAATCAAAACAAATCAGAAATATGGTAAACAAACAGTCTAATGTGATTAGCTGAGATATTTCCCTTTTTCTTCTGTGCTTGGTCCTCAAAAGCATCAGTGGCATAAACAATAGAAGGAAACAAAATGAATATGTAAAGTGTCTCATCTCGTCCCACATGTAATAAAATGAAAACAAATGTTCTCACTTCTACAAACTCCACCACATCAAATTAATAATGGAAAGCATCACATCAAAGCACTCTTTGTGCTCAATAGCCTGTGGCACATTTGGACTCATCAATAGATGTTCAACAATATTACAACTTGTTTAAATCTTGGTAAAGTAGTGTTATGTACTATTGTTATTGACTTTCTTTTTCTAATTATCACCCAAAGGTGACAGATGATACAGCACTAATGATCAGACTGTTTAAGAGCTGAATCAGCTTAGAATCCCAACTCATTAAACCTCAGCAAGACTAAAGATTCCTTGGACTTTAAGGCTAAAAGCTTCACTCTGCTGACAACATTTTGGTCAGTTATACAGGGGACAAAATCAGGAGATTTAAGGCGTTGTTCACTGATGCATCTTGGGAGATTTTAAGGATTCTAGTACACACAAATGCCTAAATATTTGAAAGTATATAAAAACCCATACAGCTGTTATGATAAAGCAAATATTTGCAGTACCTCTTTTGTTATGCTAAATCTTCCCTTGAATCTGTTTAAGCTAATAGTGAAACTGTTGTTGATTTTAATAGAAGCTGAAGGCAGTGGGAGTTGCAGAGCCATGGCATTTGTTTGAACCCATTTCTCCCAGTGTGGTCAGAAGCAGAGACCCCAGTAGTATTTTTGAGGCATGTACCAGTGTACTTCAGCCTTGCACCAAATCCATAATTTTCTTAGCCAGTTTGGCAACAAAATGTGGCATTGAAACTGCATTGAAAAATAAGCTATAACACTCCTTGACTGCAATGTTTGATACCAGTGTTTAGTCTGAAGATGCTGGTCCAGAGCAAGTAAATCCTCACCTGGACAAATTTCCATTTACTTGGCACTGACCAGAAATAGAAGCACTGAGCTCCATACCTTGCACTAAAAGCTCAAACATTTTAGCTCAGTGTGCTCTCCCTCACTCAGATGGTAAATTTCCCAGTGAGCTGGTTTACTTCTGTATGGAGACCTATAGGAATTAACTTCTAAAATCAGGCAGTAGTCACTCTAATCTCTATATTTCGTTTGTCCCATTCAAGCCCCATGTTATAAATCAGAACAGTAGTTACCCAGTTTGCCAGGCCACACTCCTTACAAAGTAAATGAAACTATTAGGTGCTATTACGAGGGCAGGATTAGCAACAGAACTTCCCCTATAAACTGCTATCTAATAATTTATGGCAGCTTTGATGTTTCCTGGCAACTGAACAGATTAATAAGTCCACAGTCCACCTCTGATAGTCTCTTTCCCCATACCACAAACTTTTGGACCTTGCAATGTTTGTTTTCACTTTTATAAAAGTCACTGTATCAGAGAGTCAGTGCAGGACTGGCAGTGGTGCCCTACTTACAGCCCAGGAAAGATTTTACCCCAGTTAGATGAAACTCACATATTAGAGTGTCACAGCAATGAGGTGCAGAGAGAATCCTCCTGCCTGAGTGCACACAGAGTGAAAACACAGATATGTATTTGGAAAGACTCTTCCCACCTTAACTGCTTTTCTGCCATGAGCTTCCCCACTTGTACTCTGCAGATATCTTGAGTCAAAAAATGATGGCTTGTTAATTTTTCTACTTCTTTTTGGGACTACCCATGTGCTAATCTGGTCACAGACTCACCACTTCAAAGACATTGTGCACCTTGATGAATGTTGTAAATCCCAAATTACACAGGATTTATTTTGGGAAATTGCTTTTTCCTTTTTTCCTCACAAAGTTGATCGAGGCTAAACCTTTTGTTCATTTTGGGGCAGCTTAAGTCTAAGTCCAAATGATACATCTAGCTTTAGTTTTGATAAGGGCAAAATTAAACCCCAGGCTGGATCCTCCGAGTCCCTGCTATGCAGTCCCCAAAGGCTGCCTGGTACACAGCTTTTCAACCTCTCCAGCAACCAGAGCTATTTACTTTAGAGTCACAAAATAGAAGGACTAAAGATCTTTTTTCAATATTGACATTCAATGGAAAGGTTACTTATTTCTGACAGTCCTTCAAAAGGGATTCCCAACGATTCCCCCATTTCTCCTTCTCTCTGTGTCTCATCCCTGAAGCCTCCAGCTGCAAGCACCACTCTTCCTTGCTGCCTGTCAACATGAGCAATTAATGGCTCCAAAGGGCTGCTTTGAATGGCCTGTGTAGTCCCACCCACAGGAACTGGCTCCAAGATAGCAGTGCCAGGTGGTTTCATGGGAATCCATAGAGGAGCAATAGTTTCGCCCAGAGGTCATAATGTTTTGGATAAAATTGTGAATCAGTTTTTAGCTGTGTGCTATGAGCTTCAGGCTACTTTTTAAATTCTCCCCCAAAGCTTACTGTTTTTTACATGGAGAGGCCATATGTCATAATAAACATCAGGCTTAGGAACAGCTCACACTCTAAATGTCAGGCTACAAAGCTACCTTTAAAGATTAAATCTCTGCCCTCTTCAAAAGGGAGGGATGAAGAAATCCCAAATACAGAGAACCTTACAAATAAAGCAAAGTTTACTACTAACAAAACGTATCTTGCAAAAACACTCGGTGCTTTGCTGTTGGAGCTGCCCTCGATAAAATGTGGGTGTCATTTGAAAAGGACATCATTTCCAATGAATTCTGAAAGTGTCACACAGAGTATTGATCGATCGAGTCTTGCCGTCAGCGTGACCGGGGCCGGCAAAAAGCTATCCCTGTGATCCAATTTTCAGAGCTCACAGACACCTCCAGTCCCAGGGAAATGGCGTCAGCAAGTGGCAGGAGGGGTCTGGGGGAGGGGAGCTGGAGGGGAGAGGCTCTGCACTGTCTGCTTGTCTAAGCATTAAATGTTATTAGCCACAAGCATGGCACCCCCATTGTGCGGGGAGGCCGCTGTTTTCTGGCTTTTGTGTTGCCAGCAATGCCGAACCATTCCTACATCAAAAGTAGGTCCTTATCAGCAAGGTATACCCCGATAAGATCACATTTTTATGATTACATCAGTGTTCAGCCAGTTTCCTGCTCCTGCCTACAGACACGCAGGGCAGGGCACTGGGCAAGGGCTGCGTGAACTCCAGAGCCACTGTTGGCCAAACCCCCGCGAGCCGTCGGGCTGGCCCTGGCACAGCGGTGGCACTGCCCCCGTGTCCCCAGCGAGGGCTGTGGGGACCAGCAGCACCCTGTGCAGAGCACAGAGCCAGCCCTGGGCTCTGCTCCACCTGGGCCTGCTGCCTGCAGGTACTAAACAGATCCATCTCACGGGAGAGCGAAATTCTGGACGCCCTTTATGGGCTGAGCAATCTCAAAAGGAAAGCGCTGTCACAGCCTCAAGGAACCCGGGCTTGAACCTGAAGGTGCTGGGGGTGCCCCCACCACTGCACAATTAGGGATTCACCTTGTTTTATCTCTGTTAGGCAGGGAGGAACGTTGTGTGGGATCCTAGCACAACAAATCCTTTGCTGGACTTGCAGGCACCACATGAGTGAAGGAATAGAAAATATAAAAAAACATGGAAAACAAGAATAAAGGGGGAGATGCTAGGTAAGAGAAATAGGATGATTTGTTTTTTGTATGAAGCCAGTGGGGAACTGCAGCAGGTAAGGAAAAAAAGTTTAAGTGGGATGAGTGAATTATACACATTTTCTTATTATCCACCTGATTTCTGTTTGTGGACTCATTGTTACTCAATATGGGAAATATTTGCTCCTGCTGTATTGTTTCCTCTTTGTACTAAGTGACACAAAACCTCTTTCATAATATTTGCAAGGAAATTACTTCCTTTCCTAAGAATTATTTATATATTAAAGTAAACCAGGAACTGAAATGTTCTATTAGTAATTTCTAGTGTTGAAAAGAATCCTATTTTTGAAAACAGAATGGAAGGGTTCAACAGAAACTGAATTTTACTGACTATATTAATATTATTTTAAAATAGAGGCTTCAGAATATAAACAGAAATTTAAAGTAATCCACACAGCTTTCATTTTATTAAAAGGGAAAAAAAGCAACTATATACTCTCAGTGGTACTCTATTTAGCAGGCTTCTTTTCTAATTAGTCTAAATCTACAATTATTTCTGCTAAATCTGAGGAACTCTCATGTCTGAGTACAGCAAAGAAAAACAAGGCTCCACAACTAATGATAATAATAATAATTTTAACTTTTCTTTTTTTTCATCTAAATTAAATATTTTGTTTTGAAAAGCACCTAGGGAACTGAGATTCTTGTAAGTCACCCAGAAAGCATGTTCTAGGGTTGGGACTCCAAATTCACCCCTCATAATTAAAAACAGCAGATGCAGTAAAAACATATAGCAAAACTTGCTACAAGAGAAACTGTTTGCACAGAAAGCATAGCACCACTTCAAGCCACAAACAAATCAATCAAAGTCAACACCTATTTCCAAGTGATTTGAAAACAGGGAAAAAGTAACTAATTTAATGAATTTTTCATTAGAAGTCCTTCACTTTACCACAGATGAAAAACAACAACAACAAAAAAATCTACAAAACCGTGCTTTAGAGAGACCAAAGTCTCCTTACCTTAGAAGCAGCTCCTACCACCCATCAGAGCTAGGCTTAACTCAGGCAACCTGAACACCCTGTTTAGACCTCTGCTTATTTTATGCTGCCTTTGCAGGTGTGTGTGTCTCCTAGCAGCTGCACCTGAACATTCAGGTGCCTTCCATTTTCCCTAGCAGAGCCCTTTCCCCAGGTGATTTATATCTTTGTTAATACATTTAATTGCAGGGGTCTGAATTTCTATATATTGGTTCTCATAACCAGCTGCAGCCGAATTTTTTCACAGAGAGCCTGGGTAGGAATGCACATATTTGAAAAGAGCCCCAAACTGACATCAGGGATGAGCAATATGCACAAAATCTGTCATGGTCCACTTCATCAAATACAAGTTTTTTTTAATGAACTCTTATCTGTTTTTCAATATATTTTTCTCCAAGTGTTAGGTGGCAGAGTACAGAATGAGCTCATGCTAAGTGAAGGGCTCTGAAGTTCAGTGCTTGACTAAGGTATCACTAATTGCTGCTTCATCTGCTGCTGCTCCAGATGAAAGAGATCACAACTGAAGTGTCTATGTGGATTGCACTGGCAGAACCAAAGGGAGAGTGCTCATCTGGAAAATTCTGGCTTTTCTCATCACTGATGAGAAGTATAAAATATATTCTCAGTAAAATGCATCTCTTCTGCACACTAATACATGGAATTTTATCCTGAAGATACCAAGCCAAAGTCCATTCATGGCAGGAGTTCCTGTTAAGTTGTTTGGGGTTGAGTTATGATCCAAATATTGCAAATGATTTCTTCAGAGGTTCACCTGGGCCACCCACTCTGCTGCAACAGCAGCACTGGGCCAACCAACAGATTAAGCAGATTTTTCCCCTTGATTTAAGATAGTTTCTAATTTTCTACAGCAAGTGGATATTCTACAGCAAATCACATAGCCTAAATCTGAAAACTAACAGGAAATTAAAGGAGAGCAAACTTTCTTCCCTTTCACCACTGCAAGCACTTTATTGTCTTTTATTTTAGCTGTTTTTTTACCATTATTTACACTAACAAGGTGAGGGGGTTTACTTTGATGGTTCTCCAATAACTATAGCTGGTGAATCAAGGTCTGACTTTTGGACCCCCAGTGCCAAGCTCTGCTGGGTAAGGTATCCATGCAGCTTCCCATAGACATCCTGGAATAAATCAGAGCATTTTTGGAGCCAGCTAATCTGCCCATAAATGTAATCCGAGCAGGGAGTAGTGCCAGAGCACCTGGCTTTTCACAGTCTTTTCCCTTTCTTTTCCCTGATGTTGGGATACTCCTAAGACTCTCCTCAAAAGCAAGGCTCTGTGATGAAAACCAAGTTATCTGCCAGAACTTGTTTTTCCATGTGTAGGCAAGAAGACAAAATCTATTCACAGTCAGTTTCCAGTGTGTGAAACAAGCCCATTTTGGGTCCTGCCTAACTCCCCAAACAGTGTCTCTCTGACTACCCCATCCAAAATCTAGAGTCCCTAGACTCTCTCTTACACTCTGAGTGCACAGTTTCAGGCTTGCAGAGACCTGCTGGTGTTTGCCAAAAGGAGTTTCACTGTAGCCTTAGTAGGTCTGAACAAAACAGATTCTGAAAACAGTCCAGGAAACTGAATTCTTGGTTACTTTGACTGGCATTACAAAAAAACAAAACAAAACAAAACAAAACAAACAAACAAAAAAAACCCCAAAAAAACCACCAAACAAAACTACTTCAGGGGAGCATTTAGAGAATATACCAGGTCCTATTTCACCAGATGAGAACTTTTTATTCTATTACAGTCTATGTACAGCCAGCTTTGAGCAGAGCAGTGTGTAAGCAATGGTGATGATAACACATGGGTATCAATGATGGCCCTACAGAGTCTTATTTGGTGAGAGGAAGGAGCTGGCCCCAAACCTATTGCTTCTGAGGGCTATGAGAGACACAATCTCAGTTACAAGAGGTTAAAAAGGTCCATCTGTCTTCAAAGAATGGAGTAAACAGTGGTTCATGGAGATTGAAAGAAATGTAAGTCCTGGAGGGGGTGCTGTGGAAGGGAGGAAGCCTGAAGCTAGATTGCTTGTCTGGCTCTGCAGGAGTCATAGCACAGTGAGGATCATCTCTGCATTTGAAAAGTACCAACTGAAGAGCAGCCACCCTCTGAACATGAATGGGCACACAGAAACACACAGTGAGGCTTCTGCAAGTCCATCTGTTCCACCCCATGCAAACACTTTGCCTTTAAAAGAAGGATGCTGCCCATGCCAGCTTTCCCTAAGCATCTTTGGCACTGCTTCGTGTCCCTGTGCTCATCTCATTAAGGACAGAATGAAGGTGCAATGCTCTGAATAAGCATCTCTGCCCACATTATGTCAAATCCTTCATAGAAAGGGAAAAAAATCCAACTGTGGGGTAGAAAACCCCTGCCCGTCTTCAATCAATCCTCACTACCACCAGGCATCTAGTCAATTTTTATTCAGTCTTCTGTAGCTGGACTTCAATGAAGTGGCACAGCAGGGCCAGGGCCAGCAGCTGCTCGCCGCGGCTGCCAGCGCCCCGGTGCTGCTGGGGAGCGGAGCCAGCCGAGCCCGCGGAGGGCTGGGCAGGGACTCAGGAGTGTTTCAATCCGTGCCCCAGCCCTTAATCATAAACTCAAGGTTCAAAGCCTTGCTGGACTGCTGGCCGCTGATCCCATCTCAAGGTGATAGTCACCTCTAGCCCTTCTGCAAACTGCAAACCTACTGTCCATCCATCTTAGAGCAGCTTGACACTGGCTTCTCTACCCATTTTACAGCCAGCGAACATTTCCTATTGATTTATTGATTTCTGTCTGCCTGTGGAAGGAGCTCAGAACAGACTCTATGTGCTCTTGCAGCCTCCTGAATAGATTTTTTTCTCCCTTTTTCCCTTTTTATCCAAGCTGTGTTAGCAGTCTGTGGTGAAGCAGGAATTAGACCATGCGGGAGCCCAATTTGCTACTGGCGAATGTGCCAGGCTTTTCTTCCTCTCCCTAGCCAGCACTCACGCCTCTGCTCCCACTTTCTGCCTCCTGTCTCCTTTTCCTGCAGGATAGCTGGCAGATCCCTGCCTATTCAACCAGTTCATCTCGGCTGAAAACCTCTGCTGCTTCCCTTCAGATCTTTTCCCTATCATTAAGAGGTGTTTGATGTGCATGTAAACACCACTTGTAATTCCAAATCCTTGATTTCTACCGGGTCAGAGAAATTTCTTCTTTTCTGAGTCAATCAAGGAAAGGGCACACTTCCCAACTGCACCGTGCATCTGCCTGAGTGCAAACCTCTGTGTGTTTTAATAGACACATGCTTTATGAACTTCAAAGCCCACGGGGGACAGGATGGCTCCAAAGATGTGAATCAGGGAAGGGGTGTAGTGTGCTTCCACCTTCTACTTGCTAGCCCAAATGCAGCCCAGGTCACCAGTGACTGAAAGTTATCCTGGCTGATGGTGG
The DNA here is from genome assembly GCA_013396995.1 of Dicaeum eximium. NCBI lineage: Eukaryota > Metazoa > Chordata > Aves > Passeriformes > Dicaeidae > Dicaeum > Dicaeum eximium. Next base: position 96,727 of record VWZP01009737.1, read on the forward strand.
ATCAGAGCCCTACATGAAATTAGTGCCTGCCACAGGCAGCTCCCAGATCAGATGTCCAGGTCACAAAGAGCAATCTGGCCTTTCCTTCTCCACAGAGAGGCAAGCACTGAGTGAGCCAAGGGCTGCTCTTTCTCCCCAGTCTTTGAGGTGGTGCCTTGAAATTCTGCTTCAGTCATGATGGTGGCAAACTTTTGCTTCTGGTAGCCTCACTTTTCCTCAGCTGGGGAGCGATGTCCCATGGGCTGCCTCACCCTGGCTCCATGGCCAGCTCCACTGGGCAGTGATGCCCTGGTTGAGCCTCTTGGCCCATACTTCAGGTGAGGTTGGGTTCACCTTTGCACTGTTCTTCATCCTTCTGTCACCCGAGGCTGCCAGAGCAGCAGTGACACTCAGTTAGAGAGCAAACACAATGGCATGGCAGGAAAAAAGGACATTAACAGGTATAGGATTGATGTCCATAAATACAAACTCACTTTTTCATGCAAAGACTGACAAGAGGTTTGACTGCAGGCAGCTTCTGTGGAAAACACCTTTAAGTTATTTGATACCTGCTTCTCATCCTCCCCTCAGGGTGCATACACCTCAGCAGGAGAGACAAAATCAAACAGCAGCCTACAGGCCTGGTGAGCAAAACATGTAGCCTTGCTCTCCTTTTTGGAGATCACAACATCTGAAATCCACATCTCTGCACTCACGTGTGCAAACCTCCCCTTTGCCACTCCCTGAGGGAATACACACAGGCAAATTCCCACTTGGACAAAAGGGGAGGAGGAGAAGCCCATTGGAAACCACTCCTCTCTGCCCTCAGAAGATCTGTGGGGGTTAATCATTTTTCCAGGCTGTGTGGGCTGACCCCAGCACAGGGGCTGAACACTCACTGGCTCTGCTTGGGCTGAGAAACTCCAATTTGTTTATACTCTCCTTATCCTCCTTTTACAACAGTCCTTAGCTTGGATTCACAGGAATTTTTACTCCTTTATCTCCTTAGAGACTGGCATGCTTTGTGGGAAAAAATGCCTTTTGTGGGCCCTAACCTGCCTCTCTGGGTATCCAGAGAATGGGTGAACTCAGCACTGCTGAGGCCTTAAGTGAAATGATTCCTCCACACCTTCTCTCCAAAGAACACCCTTCACAGTTGCTCCAGTTTAGTTACCATCCATCAGATTTGTTTTCTTGACTAGAATTTATTGCATCACAGAAATTGTTATATTTTTCCCTAATATTATGAGCTGGTATAAAGCATCATGGACATCCTTCTGGGAGATGGTGAGAGCTGTCTGCACTGAAGCTGTATGTGCTTTCCTTTAAAAAAGCTGGCTTTGGGAGGAGTGAGATGGTATTTTCTCCAGGATGGCTATGCAATTCTAGTAAGGGACCTTGTGGGCATGTAAGTTAAAAAAATAAGTGAACATTTAAAAATTAACCCCCACATTTGTGTTGTCTACTCTGATTTACTGGAAATGCAGTACTAATGAGCTAGTGGGGACTCTAAAGTGGAGATTTTTCAAGGCTAAATCAGGCAAGTGTGGAAAGGGAAAGCTACAGGCATGGTGTGCCAGGCTATGTGGCCAGCAGGCATCAGTGGCTGGAGCCTGCTCTTGTTTAAACTGATATATTTCCAGTGGTGTCAATGGAATGATGCAGATTTACAGCAGCACAGAATCTTGTCTCAAGTCCACTCTCTGCCCCACACACAGGAGAAAATGTTTACAGGATAACTAGAGCTGTTCTTTTAAGAAGCTGCATCTGCCCATTTTTACATTGGGTCTATCCATGGGTAACTACATGCATTTCAATGGGTTACTTCTGATTTACACTGCAGGCATCGTGCATTTCCCCAGACCAGCATTAACTATTTATTGACCTTCCCAGGACCACTGTGAGGAAGGCTATTATTCCCATCATATAGACAAACAAAGATTACATTTTGCAGAGTGTCTGGATCTGGTGCACACATTTGGTCCTTTTTTGCCATCAATTACACTTCTTACAGCTCTTATTTCCCCNCCAGCACTGCACTGTCAGTAACAGGTTCAGAGTTTCAGACCACTGAACTGGCTCAGCCAACAGCTCCAGGAGACCCCAGACCAGCAGCTTGTCCTTTTTCCTTGGGCAGTAGGGCATGACTTGTTTGTCCCTGTCAAGCAGCACACTGCATCCTGCTTCAGAGTTTCACAGACCCTGCCTCCCACGTGTGGGATTTCCTACTGTCTCCTTCCTTCCAGCTGTCCCCTTCCTCTGGAAGGAAGTGATGGAGCTGTGGCTTTCTGAGCTGCCAAATAGCAACTCCAACTGAGCATCACAAATGTGAGAGGTGCAGCAAAGACACCACCAGCCCTCTGCACTGGCCCAGGCACTCCAGAGTGCAGTGCAAGTTGACATGTTGAATAAATACAATTGGCACATGATTTATCGATTATACCCCTTCAGAAGACAGGTCCTCTACTGAGATGAGATTCATAGGGCATCACATCACTTAAATGAGCCCTGAAGCATGTCCTTCACCATGTTTTCACCATTGGTGCTTTTACAAGACACCAACTTTTTTTATGTTTTCTGTGTGAGAGATCCAGCCATCAGTATGAGCCAATGCACCCCGTGGGAAGTGTGTCAGAGTTCAGCAAAAGGCAGAATTTATGTCCTGCAGGAAATCCAGGTATTTCAGCACCATGATTTGTGTCTGCTCCGTTGGGACTGTCTGACAACTCGGGGTTCAGAGCTGAGCTCTCTTTTGTGACAAGCCCTTGCAAACATTACAATTTGTTTTGGCCATGCTTCTTCATCCCAGGCTGGAAGATGCAGCACAAAAATTGTAGAAAAGCACTGAAAATAGAAGTCTGAAACTGCAGTACCAGCACATTTTAGGAATCAAAATATTTACTGGATAGGCAGAATTTTACCATTGTCACCTTGAAAATACTGGTGTATTGGGATAAACTCCAGTTGCAAGGTATGACAGTGAGATCCTTTTATGAGTAAAGTGATCTGCTATGTATATCTTTCATCAAATGACTTCAGCTCATTTAATGAGTCACTCTATTTCACCCAACTTGCTTTGAGAAGGCATTAGCTTGATTTGGTTTTGTTGCCAATGATATATCTTCTCTTCTTTTTAGTTCTGCTGATCTTTCTCCTATCATTCTTGTTCTGTCACCTGCACTGCCTCTCTTTACTGCTCAGTTACACTCCCTGCAACCTATTTCATCCCATTAGGTGGACAGCTACAATTGGTGATGTGGCCCAGACAGATTTTCTTGTTTCTGGTAATAAATGGAGCTCAGTTGTGTAACTCTGACCTTGTGTATAATTTTCAAAGATAAGTTTTGGGGAAACAAATGGGTTAGTTGTTATAGAAATATTGTAAGGCTTGACAGAAAATAACATGGCAGAAAATTATGACAGAAATAGCAGAAAGCCACTGTGGGGCTCTGCAGTATCTAAATTATCTTTTTATATCCCAGGATTGATAGTTCTACAATTATTCTCTAAGTTTCAAAACTTCATTTCCCTTGGGTCTCCCACTGCTATTGTATTTTCTCTTTTCCTGCAAGGACTCCACTTAGGTCTATAGTTCTTTTAATAATTAAAAAAAAACCTTTCCAAATATTTAGTCTATACCTTAAGCTGTTTCCTGCTAAAAATAAATATTTTGTACTAAGAAATTTTTCAATGTTTCCCAATCTCATCTCATTGTGGATAATAATGTTCAGGAGGGATCCAAGAGTGTAGCATGATCTCCTGCAGATAATAAAGCACAGACCTGCAGGCACTGGCAATAGGTAGTGGGAAGAAAGTGGCAGAAGACAGAGGTACTGAGGACTGTGGAGGAGGCAGGTGAGGACAGATATTCCTCCTGCCTCTGATGACAAGTCACAGACCAGTCTCCAAGGCCTGATCCTGGTCTCCTGTTGTACTGTTAGTACAGCAACAGCTCCATAGTGAAAGCTGACACACTCTCCAGCATGTTTGTGGGGAAAAAGCACAGTGCACAGAGGAAAAACTACAGGGCAGTGCATCAAAGCAATGCCAGAGTCCTACACCTTCACCAGCACTGAGGTTTGTGAGAAATCAAACACTAACAAGAGAATGATATTGCACATACTTGAAGGAACACACATGCTTTTTTCTGCCTGTCCTACACAGCACTGACTCTGCTGGTACATAACCACCCAATCCCACTGAGCACCTGCTGCTGATTCTTGAATGCTGATTGACACTTTGGGGTATTTGAGAAATGTCTTATTGTTAGGAGTGCTTCTTGACTGTGCAGAGGTAAGGAGATTTTTTTTCTATGCTGAAGGTAAGGCCACTGAATTCCTGTGTCCAAATTTTGGGAGTTTTTCCCCTCCCCTGATGTTTGGAACAAGGCATCTTGGCCATCTTACAGCCGCTGGCTGCAGTGCTCTGGCTGTGCCTTGCCTCAGGAGCATTCAGAAAATGTAGAATATCTCCCACCCATGTTCTCATTGCCCTGCTCAGGCTGCTCTACTGCAGAACCTCTACACCTGCAGGTTGTTGTGGCATGACTGCTCTTCATGAACCAAACTTATTTGTTTGTGGCATTAGGGGAACAAATCTGCAGCTTGTGTGAACTGCTGTAACTACAGTGGTCTTCAGCTGAAAATCTCTGAATGCAGCCAATTCTGCTGAGGTTGCTAAAAAGAGAAACAGAATTTGATCTGTTGGGGGACCATGGGGTGGATTTGTGCACAACAGGGAGTAAAATGGTTTGACCCCAGAAGCCTCCCTGACAGCTCTATGCTTATTCTCCTGATGGCTACAGTCACACTCTTTTCTCTCTCCATTCCCTCCCTTCCTGACTCTTTACATACTGCTGGCTTTTTTTTTTTCTTTTTTTTTTCTGGGACTTGCAGTAACCCAAAGGATGACTTAAGTTCTGTTGTGTGGCACCATGAATGTCATACAAATTGGAATTTTCTTACGGAGGAGCTCTGTGTGTAGTAGTTTTTATGTTGTGTTATGCAGTTTGTTCTCTGGGTGTAATTGTTGTCTTCAAAGACACGTGGCAATCTGTAGGTCTGAGAGGGGGCTGTTCGCCCTGCTCACTCTGGGCCTTGTGCCTGGCTGGGGTGAGAATCAACAATGCATTTTGTTGGTATGGCAGAGGGACCTGATATCCCGACATCTTCACCAAGAGAAGGGATGGGCGACTGCTCAGTACAGCCCTATTGAGGAGACAACTTCGCTCAGCTTTACCTGGAAAAATGAAAGCTCAGGATACTCCTAATGACAGCAAGTGTCTCTCCTGGCTTTCTCCCAGGGGGGAAGATGACCCCAGGACACTGCAGGCAGATCTGCACAGGGAACTTGCCAGTGGCCCTTTAGAAATGATTGCTGAGCAAGGAGGCAGCACCTTTTCTGCTGACGCCAAGGGCAGCAGCGAAGGAAAGGGTGGGACAGCTGCTGGAACGAGGTAACCCTGCAGCCACGGAGCAAAGGCTCACCAGCATTTCCACTGCCATCTCTGCCTTTTCTATCACTTTCTGTCTGTCCTTGAAAAAGTTACACAGGGACATGTTACCAACAGAGCATCCTTGGGAGGTGAGGGAAGATTGTGTTACGCTGGAAAGTATTAACAGTTGCATCAATCACAAGCCTGGTCAAAGCAAATAGATGTCCTACTCACCCTTTATCCAGGCTGAATAGAAGATGCAATTAAATGGCTCTCATAAAGCAATAGCAGTAACAGCTAAAGCCATTATACAAAGCCAGAACAGAAGTGTGTGGGCTGGAACACCATAACCCTCAGCAGAAGAGGGACAGGCAGAGAGGTGAGCTGGGGCTGGCTTGGAAAAGCAGCAGGTGAGAGCATGGAAAGCATGAGAGAAAGGGAGACATGGAACCTCCAGGAACGAGCAGAGGCAGTGCTCCCGTATCCCGGGGTTGCCGGGCAGCTTGGTTTGGAAACCCTGACCTGACCTGAAATATTGCCTCTGTCTGTGTCAGGAGAACAGGTTTAGACCAAAGAAATAACCTTTTAATAGAACTCATTTAACTTTTTGGGAAGGTGATAAGCCCAGAAGAATATAGGGTAATTTTGGGTCAAATACATCGTATTAAGCTGATCCAGCTGGGGAAAAAATATTATCAAATGTGCTACAGAGGTGGGATTCACCACATATAAATAGTGCAATGAATGGATCTGTACCTGACTGAATGGCCTAAATTGTCCTTAAGACACTAGAGAGAAATGGGCAGTTTTAGGGAAAGCTTCATCTCTTCCTGAAGAAGGTGTCTAAAACAGGTCAGATGAATTGGGCTTAGAACTGCCTGCTTCTCTCTACTGACATTCACAAGAGTCTAGACATCAAGCTGAGATAGAGATATTCACACTATATATGTCTAAGGTTAGGTAAGATGGATCCCATCCAATAAGTCTCTGTGCCTCTACCTGCAGGCAAGGAAAGGAATGTGAATAGTGATGGATGAGAGGAGCATTGAATTTCCTGCAAACATTCATCCTCTGTTTCTGTGACTGGGCTTCAGCTGCATTCTCGTGTATTTGTGCTTTCCATTAATGCTGCACGACAGTACAAATGCCAGTGGAAGGTGAGTTTCACGCTTGCACACACAAAACTTGTGGGAAGAAGATTGTCAATTTTGTCACAGGTTTTTTGCACCAAAACTGATGGCCATATTTACATTCAGCCAGGCTATCTACACAAACTGCCCTGAACTTCTGACCTCTTTAGGCACAATGAAAGATAACAAAGATGAAGGCTGTATATTTTCTTTGACAGAATTATGAAGGCCAGGACATAAGTCATTTAAGCAGAAGGGATTGAACAGGCCACGGGGTGTATTGGCTGCTGCAGAGAGAAGAGCATTCAGACTTGTTCTGTCAGGGAGCTGTGGATGCTGCTGATGGAAACACAGCTAAAATCTGCATAGGAACAGAGGCAAGGTACTTCCTTGTTGGAGCTGGTGTGTGAGCCAGGGCCAAGTCACCCTCCTAATTCTTCCTGTCATTTCTGAAAGATTTATTTCCCCATACCTCTGCTGGAGAAATGGGCTCCGTATCCCAGGTCTCACCTTGTCCATGAATGTATCAGGAGCTGTCCCAGGGGTCAAATTCTTTTCCTGCTCACAATCCAGGCAAGCCCATCATCTTTAAGGGTTTCACAGAAACATTAATAGGTAGAAAAATATGGCCACCATTGTGTTATTCTGATTTAACTTTTATGGGCGACCAAAGAGTTCTTTTCAATGTATTTTAGGTGTACTCTCTATCAAGCAGAAAAATGTTCAGCCACTTCTCAGCTGCTAGTAACATTTCAAACCCTACCCTCAACTACCTGTATGCAATGGATTTTCTTTAAATAACTCTTGGCAAATGCTTGACATCTGTTTTCTCTAATTAATTCTAGCAGTCATCATACTTCACTGCATATGTTGAAAGCTTTCAAGGATGATAAGAGCTACCTACAGCATTTCAATCATGGGAGCCTCTATTGCAAACACTACTCCATGAAAGCTCCAGCATAGTTCATTCTGAAATGTCAGTGAGAGAAAACCAAGATGAAACACCTGCTGAATGTGAAAATAATTACCACATACGTTAGGGAGAAGTATTTCAGAAGTCTGGCTTTTGATTTTCTTGCAATTATATTCTGGGTTAAAAGGAGGCAATCACTAGGAATAAGGGGCCCAGACAAGTGCTCATTCCTGTGGAACTATGAAACAAAAAAGTTCTTCCCTAAAGTAAATTCAAAGCAAAAAAGTAGTAACTGATGGATGAGCACAAGGGAGTTAGAAAGCAATAATTTCATTCCTGTGTATTCAGAATAATATTATTCCTATGTATTCCTGAGCCTGCCCCCCACTGCCACCTCCCCAAATGCCCTTTGGCCACCATACTCTGAGATGAGAAACTGCTCCAGAAAAACAAGTGTCAGAGAGTGTGCCTGTGTCAGTGCTGACCAGACCCAACCCTGCTCCCATTTCCGCACAGTGCATTTGGTTGTTCCCTTTTTTCCATCTGCACACCTGTCTGCCATTTGCCATTGTGCTCTTGCAGCCTGGAGGTTCCCAGTGACCTGGGATTGACAGCAAACTCTGCCAGAGGCAACAATAATCACTCTGACTGACAAAACAACACAAAAATCAGCATTCATACACAGATCTGATGCTGTTCTCCGAAGAGGAGCATACCCTTCAACATCACCTTTCCCTGGCCTCTAATCACCCCTCACACGTTTTGTAAACAGAACTACAGAGACCACTTAGATAACACATTAATGAGTAAAAGAGCTCGCTGACATACTTTTGGGAAAAAATGTCCAAGTGCTGCATAAACCTTATTAACTGCAAGTAACCAGAGATCCTCCACGCGCATCACGCGTGGAACCACACCAGTCCCCTGGCAGTGCCCCACAAGCCCTGGGTGCCCCAGACCCCACCACTGCAGCAGCAGGACTGGGGTGGGCCAGCAAGGGGCTGCAGCCTGAGCTCTGTGGGAGGGCAGCAGGGAGCAGGAACAAGGAGAAAAGTCCCTGTTCCCCACTCTGTGCCAGTCCGTGGCACAGCACTGCCTTGCTGCCCAGGCAGGGCTCTGAGGTGGCATTTAGTGCCCTGCACAACTCAGCATTTACAGCTGCTGAGCTGCTGAGCAAAAACCCTCCTCTGTCACTCCCTGACACCCTCAGGCCTTTGTTGGTGAGTGCTCTGCAAGTGGTATAGCACAGGTGTACCTCCGTGCTTTGCTTTGGGATTTCTGGTCTTCTGTGGTTTATCTTAGGTACACTGAAGTCAGAGCTGGAAATCAGCATGAGAGAAGGGCACAGATTGTTAATATTTGTTGTTGTTTTCCTCTTGCAAAGTGCTTATAGTGCCCATTTCCATGTTAACACATTGCAAAGTGTCTTCACAACGTTAAGTGTCCGATAATGGCAACAAAACCCAGCACAGATAACGTGTTACAAAGATACACAGTAAATCAGACAATTTAATGAATTCATAACCTTTCATTTTATTTCCTTCCTGTGAGATAATTTTAGCCAGTGTCAATGGGATTTGTAGGAAGGGGGAATGAATAGTGATCCTACCTCAACCAATAAAACAAAATCCTAATTTTCTGTCTTTTATCTTTTCCCATTCTTTCGTGCGCCTCTTTGGCCTTGTCAAAACATATCGTTCAGTTAGAGACTAAAAATATTTTCCCATCGATTGGGGTTATTGATTTTTTTTAATCTGTACTTTGGCTTAGAGAGCTCGGGTGAAGGGTGAAAGTTCACCGGCTTAGTCCGCTGTTTTATCTGGACAGCAGAAGAATGTATTGGCAGCAGATTTGATTTACCTTGTTGGTCAGCTGTAGTCACTCCAAGCTCTGCAGACAAGCAGCAACCGTATTTTGCTGTCTATTTTATTGTACACTGAACTTCTTGAAGGTCCAACCTCTCTATTGATTTATCTCTCAATTTCCAGTGGCCTATGTTTCCATTCTTATTAACATAAATGTATCAGAAATCAGATTCCCTCTCCAAGATATATTGATCATTTATGGGCTTTGAAAAAAGTCTGATGTGTATGCCATGTATTTCAATCATTCAGGGTCCACAAGACTGATACATACTGGTAATAAACAAATGGAGAAAAAAGTAGAAAAAAGGGCGTATATCATGGTGCTGTTACAGAATGTACTTGGATATGTCTGGTGTTGATATTGAAAATCATTTTCATACTAAAAAAAATTGGTTGTTGTGAACAAATATTTGTCCAAATGCTCAAGAGTCCTGGTTGAATTGCTGAAAACTTATTTCTGAACAAATTTAAAATAAACTATTGTGAAATTATGATTTTATTGAGAAAAATAATTTGTAACACATAGTGAAAAAATATTTATATTTTTTCTATTCTTCCTGTAGATGCATTGAATAGGTTAAGACTTTTTTTGACAAAACTTGCTACCTTAAAGCTTCTATATAATACCTTTCACATAGGTAGTTTGTATATAAATACATAAAGGGAAAAGTTCTTGTCCTAGAAAATGGCTTTTGGAAGATGTCATTAGACAAGTCCTTGTACCTGCCCAGGATCTCTCAGTCACAGTGAGTCCTGCTCTTCCAGATCCTGAGGAACCCTTGTGAACAGAGCCAAAGAGAAAATGGAGGTGGGAAGGGAAAACGTGGGGGAATCATTCTTCTCTGAAGAAAAGCTTTTCCTGTACTTGTAGAAAGTATGTCTGACTAAAACTATTCAGCCACAGTTTTCAGGCAAGTCTGGCATGCTGCAACTGCAAACCCTAAGTGAGGACATTTAGCAGGCTCTCTGAATACCATCTGGTCAATGAGTGCTGCAAATAGGTCCATAGATTCAAATATAATTTTGATGACTTTTAGATTTCTTGGAAAAATTCAAATTCATTAGGTATATAAAATATTCATAAGGTAACTTTAAAGGAGTTCTAAGTTACTGCAAAACCAATCTGTCCTTGGAGGTCACTGGGTTTGTTGTCCCTTCCAAACTTGTTTTTAAAGGCAGAAACAATCCTTTGGCCAGCAATCTTTTGGTCCAGGATTGACTTGACCACAACTACCTGAAGCACTTTGTACAGCTCTGAGTGCCCTTTCCCTGACCATCCCCACTGCCCCTGCAACAACCTGTGGATATCATTGCTCAGCAGCTGTGGACAGTGTTTCTGTAGATACCAAGTTAATTTGAGGGCTTCATTCTCCATTTGAAGGGAACCTCTGTAACAGGTCAGAAGCCTCAGGACTTCTGGGCCAAATCCTTTAAGGACCAAATGGTCTTTGTTTTGCTATTGCTTCAGTAGCAGCCTCCCTCTTTCAGTTTCCAGGTGCTTTTAGCCTGCCAGAGGAGGGACAGGGAAGAAAAGGGAAGCCTCCCTTTGCTGTAGGCAGCAAGCATGTGCAGGTACAGGGCTAATTTATGTGAAAGTTTATTTTGCTGCAGCCCATTGTGGGGGCAGGGAGAAGTGAGGAGGGGGATTTTCCTCTCCCCAGCCATTACCTTCTCAGAGGCAGTGAAGCAAAAGCAGCTTTCCAGGAAGGATTTGAATAAAGAGTACTGTGACCTTGTGGATGACAAGAAAATGCTCATGCAGTGAGCAATGTCAGTTCTCCATCTTCTTTGTGGCTGGATACATCCTAGAGGGCTCTCTCAGACAAAATGCATTTCCCATCACAAACCAACTTCCTGCATTCTGGATGGTTTCTAGGTCTGGCAGCAAATGCTCCAAATCTGTGGTGTCAGTTTTATTTTAGATTTTACTTTTGCCAGCAGTGCTGTGTTCTTGAGTTTGACTTTGCTCCACATTCCAAACAAATATGCAGGCTGCCTTTTCCTACTCTCTGTCTCCCCTTGGACTTCCAAGAACAGAGGGATGCCTGAATACTGTTCTGTCTCATTCCTGTGGACTTCTGTGCATGACACATCACACGACAGCTGAAACCACAGATGACTAGACTTCCCTCTCTGCCACTTGCTACTATGCATTTCTGTGTGCTTACTTCCACACTGGTTGTTTTCTGGTGTGTTATATTGCTGATTTTTTGTTTGGTTTGGTTTTTTTTTTGTCTTGCATGCAACAGGAACAGCTGGAAAAGGCATTTTTTTTCTATGAGTAGAAGAATCATATCAATATTGCATAATCTATCTCCATTTTCAGTAAGTCTTCATTAGATAGCCATACAGGGATCCCCAGGTGACATATAATAAAGCCCCTTTCCATGACAGAAACATACCCATTAACAAATTTTACATTTTCCTTTCTTCCGTTGCTCACCACAGAAGCAATTTCAGTAAGAGCCTTATTAAGTCTTTGCAGGACTGGAACATATGCTGTCAAAGGAAGTACTGTCAAGACTAAAGGAATGAGTTACTGGGCATTTTCTGGCTCTGAAAATTACTTTTAAAAATTCAACTAACTGGACACAACGGACACTATTCTGTTTAGCAGTTGTGCCCTAAATTTGAATCTCTTTGTTACTTAGAGCAGATAAGATACAGCAATGATTGTTCAAACATACTGTATCAGAGACCTTTGCACAGAGTACTGCCACTGCAAAAACAATCAGTACCTGCAAAAGCTGTTTGCTTTGCCTGGGAAACCACAGGAGCTGGACATGGAGACTCACACCAGACAATGTGACTGCCTGGTACCTCAGAAGACAGTGTATTCCATTATTGCACTATATGATCCTAAATACTGTCATAAACTGCTAATATACTAGTATGCTCATAGTCTATTGATTGATACTGGGAATAGTATTCTGGGTTAGTCTAACTCATATGTAATACTGCATATAAGCAGAATTTTTTGAAGCACGTGGCGTGTAGGAAAAGGGATTCCACACATGCTTTATTTTATCATTGCAGTATTAATATTACAGTTTCTTTTACAGTGTACTAGAAATAATTTTATTTATAAATCACCTTACTCTCTTCAAGCATTTGGGACACCATACAAAATTCCAGAAAGAATTTAAAATGCATTAAAAATTATATTAAAGAGCCACAGCCTGGAAGTTTTAATAAAAACCTGATCAAGGGTGTAAAGGGGCTAGAGATGTTATTCATATAGAGTCAATAAAAATAAAACTGAATTCACAGTTAAAATGTTTTGAATATTTTTAAGATAAGGAAACAGAGATTGAGAAAGACCTAGAGAAGAAGAGCAATGTTGGGCTCTCCTATGAAATGCTCTGGCTGGAAGAGGGGCAGCAGGGAGGGGCTGCAGGCTGCATCCGCACAAGGCCTGGGCAGCCTCACTGTTGCTGTGGTAGGATGGAACTTGCACTGGGGGGCTCTTAGGGGCTCTAATTCTCCTCTTCCCAGCTGGCTGGTGCACGTGTGCTGCTTCCACAGGGCTGAGCTGGCCAGGGCCCAGCGCCGCTGACTCTTGCCCCGGTCAGTGCCCTGCTGGCAGCCAGGGACAGCCAGGGACACGGGGCAGGACAGAGGCAGGAGCGCCCCAGGGCCAGTGGGTGCCCTGCAGGCTGTCACCTGCCTGTCTGGTTTGCCAGTGAGGAAGAGCTGGCATTTTTTGTACTGCCCCAAGTGTGAGGAGTGCAAGGATGGAGTGTGGTTACCGCAGAGGGTCAGCCTCAGGCTGGAGCAGGCCCTGTCCCCACCTCGGGCTGGAGCAGACCCTGTCCCCGCCTCGGGCTGGAGCAGGCCCTGTCCCTGGAGCAGGCCCTGTCCCTGGCTCAGGCTGGAGCAGGCCCTGTCTCTGGCTCAGGCTGGAGCAGGCCCTGTCCCTGGCTCAGGCTGGAGCAGGCNAGTATGCTCATAGTCTATTGATTGATACTGGGAATAGTATTCTGGGTTAGTCTAACTCATATGTAATACTGCATATAAGCAGAATTTTTTGAAGCACGTGGCGTGTAGGAAAAGGGATTCCACACATGCTTTATTTTATCATTGCAGTATTAATATTACAGTTTCTTTTACAGTGTACTAGAAATAATTTTATTTATAAATCACCTTACTCTCTTCAAGCATTTGGGACACCATACAAAATTCCAGAAAGAATTTAAAATGCATTAAAAATTATATTAAAGAGCCACAGCCTGGAAGTTTTAATAAAAACCTGATCAAGGGTGTAAAGAGGCTAGAGATGTTATTCATATAGAGTCAATAAAAATAAAACTGAATTCACAGTTAAAATGTTTTGAATATTTTTAAGATAAGGAAACAGAGATTGAGAAAGACCTAGAGAAGAAGAGCAATGTTGGGCTCTCCTATGAAATGCTCTGGCTGGAAGAGGGGCAGCAGGGAGGGGCTGCAGGCTGCATCCGCACAAGGCCTGGGCAGCCTCACTGTTGCTGTGGTAGGATGGAACTTGCACTGGGGGGCTCTTAGGGGCTCTAATTCTCCTCTTCCCAGCTGGCTGGTGCACGTGTGCTGCTTCCACAGGGCTGAGCTGGCCAGGGCCCAGCGCCGCTGACTCTTGCCCCGGTCAGTGCCCTGCTGGCAGCCAGGGACAGCCAGGGACACGGGGCAGGACAGAGGCAGGAGCGCCCCAGGGCCAGTGGGTGCCCTGCAGGCTGTCACCTGCCTGTCTGGTTTGCCAGTGAGGAAGAGCTGGCATTTTTTGTACTGCCCCAAGTGTGAGGAGTGCAAGGATGGAGTGTGGTTACCGCTTGTCCCCACCTCGAGCTGGAGCATGCCCTGTCCCCGGGGACCAGGCACAGGAGACTGTGAGCAAAGCCCGTGTTGTACCCAGCACAACTTGTGAGCAGCAGAGAGGGCTGCTGGAAAATGCCCCAAATGGAAACACAGCCCCTGAGAGCCCACGCTGCTGCTGTGCTCCCAACCTACTGGGCAGGGTGTAGCCTGCAAAAACCATGCACAAGGAGTAGGTTTTGGAGAGCTGTGCCTTCCTAAGCATGGCTGCTGTAGTGAGATGTTAGTAAACTAAACACTTCCTCTGGAGACATTGTTCTGACAGGTCTTTTCCAACCTAAATGATTCTATGATTGGCAGGCAAAATCTGTTGGATTTTTGAGCGCTTGAAGTTGTTTGCAGTGCCACCTACACCAAGTGCATTGTGACTTACAGACAGCCCTCAGAGCCTGTGAATGCCTCAGCCATATTCAACACACTCATATCCAAGGGTTTTGTGAAAGAAAATATTCCTTCCACACAGTTCAGCATGAGCGAGTAAAGATGAGCAGTGGTCACACTACAGGGTATCAGCACTCACACTCAGACATTGATACATATTCTTAATTTTTGGATTGAGGATACCTTTTATGCACTCACTAAAATTTACCACAGAAGGTGTAACTGGTTACACAAGAACTGCAAATCTCTTTCCAGACTGCATTTGATAAGTGTAATTGGATATTGCTGGGTTTACCTTGTATTTTAGCATCTAAGGTAGTCTACAGTCAGTAGCACAAGAACACTGTTAAAAAGAAAAGATTTTTCCTAGGAGAGCAGGCATGTGCAGCAGGGGCTTGCAGTGTTGCGTGCTGTCAGTCAAAATTTGCCAGCAATGTCATTGAAGGTCAGAGTCCCAATATCTCTGCAATCAAAGCTGACAATGACACATTCACTAGATAGATATAAGGAAGCACTTTTCCACTAACTGTCCTAAAGTAATAAGTGAAAAATTAAAACTTTTCTTTTAAATATACTGCACATATTGCAGCAAAGTAAATTTGGATTTTTTTTCCCTGAAAGAAAATAGCAATGATAAAATGGAAAATGAAGAAATAGCACCTGTCATTTTAACCAGCTGTGGCATACTGTTTTCCAGTGTTTTCTAAAGGTTCACAGCTGTGGAATCAGACCAGTGGAAAAACAATAATGACTAGAGTTGAAGAAGGGAAGCTAAACTAACAGGGGCACTAACAGGCAGCAAAAAAGGCTCAAAAGAAAATTACCTAACTTCTAATTTAATCTACTGATGTGAAACCAGAGATACTCTTTCGTTTCTTCATTTCACTCTGTTTGCATTTATGCTAAGGTTTTGGTTGGGAGCACAGTGCATTTTAGAAGCAGATTTCCAATCTTTTCCACTTACTGTGAATTGCTTCACCTCAATCAGCAGACAGAACTAAACCAAAAGGGTTCCTATTTCACTGCATCACTCCCTAATGTAGATCATACATACTCCAGCTACCATGAGCCTATCAGAAGAAAAATCTGGGTGGAGAAACCTGGGTAAAAGCAATATTGGACTCTCTCAACCCCCACCCTAAACCTAGTCCTACCCCAAACCCAAATCCAATACCATGGCTGGTCCAGATCAGAAAGTTGTAGGAGCAGCAATACTGGGGTCGTGCTGGGATTGTTTTGGCCTTCTTTCTCCAGCCCTAATGTTCTTGGAGCTGTAGGATGTTAGACTCTTTCAAAAATCCCAGACACAGAATGATGATGAACTTGCCCATGAGCACATATTGCTGGGGAGAGACTTGTGCTCAGAGCAACCGTGTCACACAATGCAAGGAACTGTTAAATGTTAGTAACATTGAAGCACTATCATCTGTAGATAGAAGATTCCATTACCAATTCCCAGACAAGTCAGTTCTCAAAGGGAAGTTTTGACTTGAAATGATGTTTAAAACAGATGACTGCCCCAGATGTTCAACCAGACATCTTGAAGGAAAATCTGAAATGCTTGCCTCCAAGAAAATATTTCTTGGAAAAACACAATTTCCCTTCAAACCCAAGTCCCAGTTGAAACATTTTCCATCAGTTGAAACAATAGCATTGAACTGTCATACAGACAGCATGAGAAAACAATGGAAAACAATTTGGTATCATGAGACGGAAGTTTCATCACAAAAGATATGAAAAACGAGGGTTATTCACAGAAAACTGACTCATTTTATGTTCTCATAGCTGTGAAACCAGTACCCCCCTAGGAACTTTTTCTACTAGATTGCTACTAGATAGCAAAACCCTGATGCTATCTTTGACTTCATGGACAATTTTTTCCCTCTTGAAACTTAGGATATGTCTGTTAAATTACCATGCCAACAAAGGTTGCCTGTCCCAGGAATCCTACTCCAGAAATGCCAGGAAGTCCCAGGAATAACTTGAACAGTGGAAATTTGAGCTATTTCATTATTCTGTCACATTTCATGGGTCTTTTCTCCAGTTCTTAGCCTGTGCATCCTTCTTAGAAATACATGGATTTGATGGTTTCCATCTATGTGTCTTAATGCTTCAGAAGTTTCAGGAGCACTTTCTAATTTTGGATGAAGCCAAGAGGGGCTTTTTCCCACTTCTTATACCCTGTTTTATGACATCCTTTCCCTAAATCCCTCCTGAAATCTCAGCACAGACACTTAGTTGGAGCAATATATAAAGCCAGCTCATATTTTTAAACTTTTTTCCCCATCAGTTACTGTAATGATGACCTGCAGCACTTGGGTTCAAACCCTGCTGGCCAGGAATATAACACTCCTTTCTCATCAAAGCCATTGTTGAATAAGTAATTATAAGTAATTATAAGCTCAGGAATCTCACAGCTGATTTAATAAAATTGAATTCCTGGTAGAGGAGAGAAACATTCACAAGGGAAGGAAGAAAACAGAGCAAATATCTTGCAATGGTGAGTTTCACACATCCAGCCTGGGAGTTTGGCAACCAAATAGACATTTTCAAGAGCTAAATGGTAACATAAATCACCTGGCAATTTATTATGAAGTGATTATATATATTTCAGCAGATGTCACACAATATAACTGCATCAATTAAAATGGAATTAATATACAGCATCTTGCCATATCTAGCAATATATCAAAGCATAATTTGCAATAGGAGTTCTGCCCTCACTGTGGGGCTCCCAGGGCACTCCCTACTCCAGAAATAGTTGTTTGCTTAAGCCTTTCTTGGTTTATTTTTCAGCTGCAGTTAATTTTGGAAGAACCATTATGTTTCTTAAAAAAAGACAAAACCAATAAACACTGTGAGCAGTACACTAAAAAGCATTTTGATTTGTGTTCACAAGGCTACTACCACTACTACTACTACAGTGTGGATTTATTTTGCAGCCAGGGTCAAGTATTAGGTAGAAGTGCTACTTATGGGACACTGAATACTGTTTGCAACTTGTTTTAATTCAAGTGAAAGTTGTCTCCTTCCACCAACAGAGTGGGTAGAGGTTGCAAATACCTTCTCACTTTCAGTGTTGTTAACACTGAGAAGGAACGCATGTCCTAAAAAAATAATGAGCTGTGTTGGAAGAATATGAGATTCTTAAAGTGAATTCATATGGGGAATCTTTTTGTGTGCTTTCTTATTTCTAGCCCCCTTAGGGCTGAAGTCCTCCAGTTCTCCATCTTCAAGGAAAGGGAAGGGACAGAGGAGAAAGAAGGATGCATTAAATAATAAAACAATAAAATACCAAAAAAGAATTGCACCAATTACTCTGTTTGGATGAAACCTTGTGGCAGCACCGCTGGATCTGTGACAACAGGAAGGAACATGGAAGGAGCAACTTATCATCCACAAAGAAGTTCATTAGAACAAGGAAAACAGTGTGACCCCCTAAGCTGCTTTATCTCTCTCCCTAATTCATTGTGAAATTCTGCTAGAACTCTTCTTTGATGGTGAGAAGTTAAGCACTCTGTTCTTCACCTGCTGATAAGTATTCAGGATCAACTTTTGAAATCACAGCAGTGTGAGCATTCTTCTTTCCAATGATGCCTGCTTTTATAAATATTATTTTCCTCATTGCCCTTAAAACTTCTGCCAGGCTTCTGGAACAGAAAAATTCTATTCTTCAATGAACACAGACATTTCTTCTAAGGAAAATGGGAGCTGCATTCACATGCATCTGGAGGCTCAGTTTGGCTTTTTGCCCAGGGATGAATTTATTTGTAGATTATTTTAGAAATCAGTTCCACTGTCTGAATCTGATTTTCTTTACAGCAAAGACAAGCCCCCCTAAACCAAGAAACCTAATTAGGATGCTATGTAACTGCCATAATAATCAGCACAGCTTCTATGTATTTATAAAATGAATGTTTACATTGCTATATAGGATTTGCAGTAAGGTAATGTGTGAAGAGTCTCCTGCTGTGCTCTGTACTGTAAAATTCAGTTTTCAAAAGAGGGAGCTTCTCCCAAAGAATTTAAGGCTTCAGCAGGTGACTTGTTCACCTTTTCTTAAGTGACCTAAAGCCTTTAAGGCCTGGCTAATACAGAAAGGCATGGAAAGGGTTGTTTGATACTGATTTGATTAAATTGGAGCAACTTTTCCATGAGAGTGATCATACATTGGTTTAATCTGTGTTGATGAATTTACAAGCATGAACTAAATTTGCATAATCAGTCTTAGACTAACATAAAAGAGAACAAGCACTGAAATTGCACCAGTTAAATGGATATAAATTAACCCTGAAGCCCTCTCTGAGCTGAATGAAACCTCAGAAATACTATACAGCAGCAGAGAAAAGCATCCAACCAGAGCAATTCTATTTATTAATTAAGGATTAACAATATAAGATTGAAAATATGCAAAACCAATCCAGAAGTATCCCAAAGTTAGTCTGCATTGAAAACGACCCCTTTGGAAAGGCACCCTTTCAAAAGCAGATTTTGGAGCTGCAAGTCAGCCTGGGCTGAGCCTGTGGCAAGAGCTGCAGGGCAGCTGGTAAAGGCTGAGCTGCTCCACACATGCCTGCCCCCGCAGCACCTCCTGCTCCTCCTGGCAGGGAGCTGTCCCCAGCCTGAGCACCCCCGGGTGCCTCCCCAGGACAGAGGGATGCCAAGAGTGACACTGCTCTCCATCCTGCCCACAGCCACAAAATAACTCGTCTCAGATGCCATGCAGCCACAGAGCTCTGACCAGGTGTGTGCCCAAATGTCTGAACTTTACATTTAGTAGAGACTCATCCACTCCACACAGCTTTTACAGTAATTAAAAATCTGAATCAAATCATACTAATTTCACCATCAAGTCCCAAAGGAACAGTATAAAGTAACAGCAGGACAAAAACTGAGAGAGGGACTATTACAGTATTACAGTATTATTACAGACTGTAGGGAAAGATGTAAATTACAAATAATGAAGCAGAAGTACTGCAGAGATCTATAATCTCTGTATAAAGATCAACAACAGGCTTTTGAAATGCTAAAAAAAATTACACCCATGGCAAGGCAATGTCACTGTGGGAGAGGAAAAAGAGTGACAAATAGTTTGTCAGAAAGGTAAGAAGCATTTGATCATCTCTACAGCTGAAGCAGTGGTTATTTTTTTTTATTATTGTGATTTGCAAGGCTCTGGATGGAGCTGGGCAACTGCCACAAAAAAAGAGTAGTTTGACAACAGTTTTTCAAATTAACAAAGAAGTTAATTTTGTCTGGATCATGCATTTTATCTTGTGTGGTCATCTGAATTGCATACGGGATATTTTCTTTTTGTGTTAAGAGAAATAAATTTTGATGATCACGTATATACACTTGTTCTGAGTATTTGTACAACCATCTGGAACATCACTCACCCTCCCACCCCACCCCACCTTTATGCTGAATATTTTCAGATATCTGATCAGAGATCAAGAAGGATATTCTATATCAGAGCTGACCAAATAAACACTGTTAATAAGTTATAAACAATGAATCCTCAATGTTTAGTCAAAAAGGTTGACTTGTAGACTAAAATATCTGGCACAGTTGTCAAAACAGGACTGTTCAGTGATAGCTGATAAACAGAAACAGAGCAAATACAACTGTCCCATCATTTGCTGTGAAGTTTGTGCCCTCTAATTTCTCAAGCCAATTCAAACCAACCACTTCCATTTCAAATGTGTCTGATGGACAGCCTCAGAGCTGAGGTAATGTGATTTGTTATCTGTCAAATACTGCACATTTGCTGTGAACATTATGGATTTTAATTTTTTTAAAATTAATATACTTCAAATGTATTCTATTACAAATCTTGAGAACAGCCTTCTTCATTCACAGAAAAAAAAAAGATGATATGTCAGTGTGGGCTGTTCACATGGACTTTATAGTGCCTCAGTTCTCAGAAGGTGCAAAACCCCTGCTGAGGACACCAGCTGGGCTCCCTTGGTACATCAGCACCCTCCAGCAGTCTAATGCCACCACCTTCAACAACCAATGCAAAAATACCATGATTTATGTGCATGAGGAACTGCATTCAGACTCTATTTACGAGCCATCAACCTGTCATGGAAGCAGTTGACGTCTACACTTTGCTGATCTAGGTTGGCACATCCTGATGTCAGTCCTGAAACATCTTGGTCATCTTCAATGCTACTTAAGACAAAACCACAAGATGTTAATACTGGATGAGTACCAGCTTCCTGTGGGCAAATGTCTTCCACCAATGTTGCACAAGACACATGTTCATAGTGGATTTCTCAGCTGATTGACATTTGTTCATGTGTATAAACTCCCAAAGCAGGGAGGTTGTTTCACCGTCAGGGAAGGACGAGCCCTTCTTTCCATCCAAGGGCTTTACATTTCATTTTCCATACCTGTTTACTTTTCCCTCTTATTTACATTCTTCCCTTTTCTGCTAGTGTGTACTTTGGTGTGAGAAGGATCATTGCCTCCCTTTCAAGAGACAAAACAAAATCTGCCATCAGCATCTTAGAGGAGTATCTATGTCTGTGTATCACTATCATTTATTCCATGGGCTGGATGGATCTCTCATCTCTGATGGATTTTCCCTTTTCTTCATCTATCTGTCACAATACCTTGGAAAACATTGCTATTCAGACAGTCAGAGTGAAGGTATGAAGTTTATTTTACAATTGAACTTGTTTTTGCTGAATATTCTGAGCACTTTCTTCCATCTGAGAGAGTTCATGATCTCTGCTCCCTAACTGTTGACATTTATCTGCCCTTTCTTTCATTCCCAGCTCTCTTTCTGTCATTATGATTCTGATTCCAGAATGACCTATTACCATTTGGCTTTTATTCCTGCACGCTTTAGGAATGACACCTTTTATGTTGATATCTGGATACCTTTTACATTCCTCTCAAACCTTACCCAGCTTAGGCAGTTCTTTGTGTGGAGTAGCAAGTCAGCAGTGCACACAGCCTCCTCAATAACCAAGGCTGTGCACTCCCTTGCTCCTTCCTGGGCCTGTCAAAGGACAGCATCAATCAGATGCCAATTCTGCAGTGGGTTGAGGTCAGGCCTCACATCTCTCTCTGTGGGCTGGGGGTAAATCCTGGCCCCATGGAGGGGTACACAGGAGCATTCAGCAATGGTAAAAGCTGGTACCATCACTCTGCCTATAGACAGTGCCAAAATAATGAGTCCTGCCTTCTCTGCTCTTTTATAAAAGGGACCAAGGGAGAATCTGTGCTCTTCTTCTGATACTCCTGCCTCTACAGAAATATCTAAGGTGGTTTTAAAGAGAGCTGGGGAACAGGGGTCAGTGCCACCCACAGCTGCACACTGTGGAGTCATGGTGGAAAAAGGAAGAGTCCTTTCATTTAAGTACAAATTTTAAACTATGGCTGCAGCAAATGAAGGGTGAAAATGCATTAGGTAAGGTTAACAAGTTGGCTTGACTCAGCTAATCAATAACTAAGTAAAGAAGATTCTCTAACCATGAAGAAAACATATTTATTCACTTGCAAAGGAATGGGGAGGTGCTTTCTGTGATGCTCTGTATACAAAAGTGTTTGGACCTTGTTCATATTAAACTTATATTATACATAGCTTATATTAAGCTGCACACTGATAATCTGAGTATTCTAATTGATGACAGCCTTCTCAGTGCTTAGTTAAAACAGAGCAGATATGTCTAAGAACAAATGAACTAAACTGCACAGAGCACACTTCTGTAACTGTTCTTGGGCTGTTTTTTTCTGCACAGCTCATTAGCTATCCAGCACTGCAAAATGCAGGTATTCTTTGCTCCCATTACAGTTTTAATTGAGAGCTTATGATGCAGCACTGCTCTGGAAAAGAATTCAACATCCTTCTCCTCATGGCTTCAGGATACTAGGGTGCTGATTTTTTGCCCTTACAAAATCAATTTCTTTGTACATCTTAAAAATATATATTTTTAATACAGGACTCTCCAAGAGCTTAATATCCTAATGTGCCTTTTACAGAGGAGGAGAATCAGTCAAAGACTAAGTAATCTGCCTAAGATCACAGAGGAAGGCTGTGGCAGCATCACACTGAGACCTGAGGTCTCCAGAATCCTATTACTGTGCTCTAACCCCAAGACCATCCTGTCTTTCTTAAAAGCTTTAATATTACATTCAAGTATGCAGAGACTCAGATGGAAACAAAACCAGAAGGCATAAACAAACTCAGCATGACAGTGACTGCAAATACCCTGAAACAATAGAAAAGCAAACAATAGAAAAGCTAACAGATAAAGTTATTTCAGCTTGAAATATATTTGGAAAGTACATTCTAATATAATGAATTTATATCTATTTTACAACTATTAGTTAATTAGTCAAGGGACTAAAACATTCCTGAAAACAAAGGGAAGTGCTGTTTACTACCCAGTGGGGCATGATCGTCCTTTGTGAGAATTTACTATTTAAATGTGTATTATGTCCATGATCTTCCAGGTAAAATCTGCTAGAAATAAGAATAACCTTTCCCCCTAAAGATACAGCCTCCTTCCCTGTGATAAACCTGTCCATCATCAAAGAACTGATAAAAGGGCAAAAGCGAAGGTCACTGATCAGAGCTACATTGCCATGCAGCAGAAATGGCTCGGGAAACACATGAAGTTATTCTCAGCCTTGCCATCAGTATCACAGACAGACACTGCAAAAGCTGATCCCACTGTTCAGAAGGACTCTGGCCATGCAAGGGCTCCTGCATGTTGGGGAGCTCTGCTACTTGTTTTATGAATAGACAAAAAACCATTTGTGAGCTGCTTTGCTCCGTTGCAGACACGTTATTTTAATCCCATGCCTTCCAAACTTATGCCCTCAGGCCATTTTTCTGTTGGTCAGTCAGCATCAGTCCTCTGAACTGATTTTATGTCACCTGAAATCCCCTTTTAGAGTGAAAGCAGGAGGATGTGTGCAGGACAGCAGGAAGTTAGAAAAAAAACCCAGCTGGAGATAAAAGGGCATAAATAGTAGATAGAAGAGAGCCTTTGGGGAAGGCCACAACACCTCTGCTTGAGTACCTCTGGAAAATTTTCTTCTATTTCCAAATGTCCAGAATAGTGGAAAAAGTCCAGCCAAGGAATTTCACAGTGTAATCAAGTAGTCACTTCCAAATATAATCAGTTAAGAGGTTGTTTTATATACACCTGCTATACTACATTATTTATCACGCCCGGAAGGCTCTGTAGGACTTGCTATCTTTCATCACAATTCATCCTCTGCAGCAGGTGACTGTCATGAAAGAAAGAAGAGAAGATTCTCAGAACAACTCAACCTACTCGGTCTGAAGCTGCACTTGCAGCAGCAGGGTTTGTTAGAGGGCTTTGAGCTGAGAACTGCAGTCCCCTTATTCTGCACATTAAAAGCAGCAAGCACAGTTCATGCCTCAAATGTTTCATATTTGAGGCCATTCTTACATTTAGAGAAGGAAAGCAAATTGAATTTTGATCTTCTTCAGATCATAGTACCAAAGGTATTTTATTTCAGGGAATTATCTTTTTGTGTGACTAATGTTTGTTCATTTGACCGCTCTCTGGAATTGAAGGTAGGGCATTTTGAGATGTTATTGTAGTGCTAAGTGCAATAAAAGCTGCAGTGAAAGTAGCTAAACACCCTGAGGAAAGCAAACACACAGCTAATGACACACAGCAACTGCTCTACTTTGAGGATTTACTGGGACAAACAGTTACAACCAGAAGCAGAGTTTATGACATTGAGGCGCCTGATCAGCTTCAAATGCATCTTATTCAGTCACATTTACCTAAAAGAGCATTTCTGACTCATGAAAGGTTCTTCATCAACTTAACTGGGAACATGGAGGGAAGTAAGAAATACTGCCTGGAATAAGGGTTTGTTTCTGGGAGTCTGTGATTCAGTGCTTCTGAAAAGATGAAAGCAAATGGTAAATAGTATGTCTCTCCTTTTTCTTTTTTTTTTTCATTGTATTTTACCACCCTACATTTGTCTCAAGGTTTGCCACAGGTTTGAATTAAATCCATCCAAAGGAAGACTTGATATTCAAGGCTGCCCCTCGGCAAAGAGGAGTTTTGCATTCATTAATATTGCCTTGGGATGAAAGAAGGAACAGGAGAGCCCTGATTGACCTTAGACATTTATAAAGGTAATCTAATTTGTGCTCGTTTGCTACTTTTTCATTAAAGCCACTCCTGGAATGTTTCTTATCATGGCTTCCCCCTCCCTTGAGAAAAGTTTCAACAAATAGACCAAATCCAACAGAGTTGGCCCAGCAACTGACACACGTGATGTGGAAATGCAGACTTGGAGAAATTTACTGCATTCTGACCTGCAGAATTAGGAAGGTAAAATCAGAAGCTGGAAAGCCTACAGTCAAACAAGTCAACTTATAGCCAGTATATGGCTCATATTACATTCACATGCAAGTGACTACAGCCTATCTAGGACTGACTGAATATATGTTGATCATGCAGGTCAGCAGCCCATTTCACAGGTGAAACATTTTCACAACCACTGTCCATTTGTGTACACACAGAGCGTAGAGAAGGAAATCTAGTCCTCAATACTGAAGCTTTCTCACAGTCACACAGTTGAAGACATAATTCCAGAAACAGGTGATGATGCCATTGACGAAAAGAAATGTTGCAGTTCTCAGAAACACTACTGCTACTTGTCAGGAACATTTTTTTTTCCCCTGACTTAAAGTATATTTATTATACCACAGATTAACTGCATCCATTTAGGGGAGAAATGGCCTTGAATCATTGTTTCATCTTAGGAACCACAGGTGATGTTGTACACAGTCTGTTTACAACCTCAGGGTTAGTGAAAATGAAACCAAACTAAGAAAATGCCGACCATTGACCAGAACGAGTCCCGCCAACATTTCCTTCTTTAATCTCTTAACCAAACAATACAACACATGACAGCACAATGGTGAGGATGAGGTTTCACAGCCTGCTGGGAATGCCACTTTTTGGTTAAAAAGAAATAAAATAATGTTTTGCTTATCTGATTTGCATATTGCACATTAAATAAGCCCTGCAAGATACCATGCTTCAAAATGGACTTATTTTTAAAGAAATGTAGATTAATAATCCTCCTTGCTTAAAAAATGAGCTTCAATATTTGTGCGAATCGTAGAGTGAAAAAAATCAATGTGCTATCGACTGCTGGGGATGATCACATTCATTTTGCCCTTTGTGGTTGGTGAAATCCATGCTGCAATTACAGAGACAGGCTGGCAGCAAAGAGCCTCAGTTGGGCTTTCAGCTCCACATTAATCCAAAACTCACCATTTTAATGCAGATATAGATTGCCACGAGTCAATAGCTGACTACTTGAATTGTGAAGTAGCAGTTCCATGCTATATTGGCAGCACTGGCTGTTACAGTATCTTCAAGTATTTTGAAATTTCAAAGTGTTACTCCATGAAAGTGAAGAGCGTAACTGACACCACATCAGAAGGGGCTGCAGTGTTAATGCTATTATCATCAATGCTAGAATCTACAATGAAGACATAACACCACAAATAATCTTAAAGTAGATCAAAAGTAGACTTTTCTTAGGATAACATACAAACATCCACTCACGTTTTAATGGCCTGATGCATTATCTCACAAAGAACCCCAAATGTTGAATTTTTATAATATAGTTCCTAATTCTCTCTCATTTACGCTGTTCCGAACACAGATGACTTCACCAGAGAGTTCACTCTGCATTTACAATCCAGCAGGTGAGGTCAGAGTTTGGCTTTGAGTAGCAATGCCCTTTTCAGCAATCTGTCTGTAACCAGGATCTGAATTCTGCCACTAAATTTGTCTGAAGAATAGGGGAATCCACTGAGTGATCATTGTCCCTCTGCAGCACACCAGGTGCAGGGTGCACGCAGGACTCTATTTTATGTACAGTAAGGACATTCCTGTACAATTCCATGACACTGACCATGTCTGCCCCATCCCGGTGCCAGGGTGAGACACGCGCTGACGGAGCCGCACCGCGCTCTCACAGCTGTCATTTATGGGGCACAGAGCAATCCGAAACCCACTGAGCCTCATGGAAATGCTTCCATTGATTTTACTGAGCCGTGCTGGAGTGGCTGCAGACAAGTTCAGCGCAGAGCAGGGCTGGGGAGGAGCTGGCTGCCGTGTGCCAGGGCTGGATCTGGAGCGGGCAGGCTGCGTGTGCTGTGCCACCCTGCCCAGCAGCCGGGCTCTGCACGCCCGAGAGGCACCGGGCCACTGCTACTCGTTTTCTCCTGTTGATTTCAAAACTGATTAAATATTTACAAATTTCCCAGCTACCGCGCGATGGTGGCACTTAGGGACGTAATCTTTCGGGTTTGATGTTGACCACCTTTCCCTCCTTCACACACACAACCATTGTCTGTGCTACAGGTAGGAGCAAGAGAGGTGTGTGCTGAGGCTGAGCAACAAACTCGGCTTCCTCAGATGCAGAAAAATGTGCACACTCATTTTTGTTACCAGGGTAACCTGTGAACTCAGCAAGATCTCTTAGCACACGTAATACTATCAATAATAAAAATAATTAAATAGGTAATATATAGGGAGTGGGCCCAGGTATTTTGCTGCAAAATCAGGTGTGTGCAATCCAAAGCAGCCATTTTCTTTTGTTCATATCTGAAATAGTCTGATTTGATGTTGGTAAGCCTTCCTGTGGTTTAGACTCTCAACAATGAGTTGAGCAGAGTATGCAGCTATGAGACTTTGTGGAGGATTTCAAAAGAAGGAGGATTCACCCTGGTGCTGCATATTGATATTCTGTGTAGCTTTTCATAGCACACCTGATACACCTTAAGTTTGCCTTAACAACATTATGAAATTTGAGAAGGATCTTAACTTTGTCTGCAGAAAAAAATACTGGTTCTTGCCACTGACCTGTAGTTGAGGGGTTCTTAGATCTGGAAATCTCATTAAGTAAAAAAATTGATATAGTGTGGAAATGAAGATTATTTATATGTCAGTTATAAATAGACTCACATTATATTGTGAAACAACCAACCACAGTTTTTCAGGTTTTTGTTTGCTTAGAAAGATCTGGGCTTTCAAATGTTTTTCTTCTGATTTCCTCAATAAAACATAAAGGTTTATCTCAACTATAATGGACAACACAACAGAAATTTCATTAGTAGAAAGAATCAGAATAACAGGTTTCACTGAACATGATAGGAAGAGAGAAGGATGTATTTGCATGGGCAGGCTAGGGGTCTTCCATAGGAAGAGTTTGATTTGCTGAGACTGAACAAATTCTTAAAATTGTCAGAATCAGTTCCTCCTCTTATGAAATTACTGTGATCTAAAATGCCAGATAGAAAGGGGTCTCAGCCACAACAATTCAACATCAGTTAGAATATTAATAAGCAAATGGAAAAAGTGCTTCAAACCAACAGGAAGAGTTTTTTGCCTTGACCTTCCTACCTGAGTAGTTTTAATTAATTATGAGGAATTGGACTTACCCTGGAGTGCATAATGATAGCCATTATGTGGAAACCCTAAAATTAGACCCTGTTTTTACAGCCTGTAAAAACAAACTACAAAGTCTGTCCCAAGCAGACAGAAATCTTAACAGAAAGCACAGGCAGTAGGGATGAGGTGTTGAAGGCACAACCCAGCCAGGTCCCAGCACCCAGCAGAGGTTGTCTGTTCCTGGTTTGGGGGGAATGGGGGGTGTTGAGAGGTGTGAGGAAGGTGGGGACAGCACATGGAGGGAGCCAGACCTGGCTCCTGACTCAGGCAGGGGCAAAGCAGTGGCAGTGAAGAGGCAGAAAATGCCTGAAATGAACCAAGCCCAGGGCCCTTCTGCTCCAGTTCCTTTGTGCCCCTGGCTGGACCCTCTCTACATTGTCTGTTTTTCTTTCTGAGGACTCTTTTGGAGATGGTGGTTTGATTTTCCCTAATGTGCCTTCCTGTCTTTGCAGGGGTCAATCCCTCTGGGGGCACCAGCCTGCCCTTCCTGGTGCCTGCCAGGGACAGAACTCCCCCCACACTGACTTTCTCCTCATTTTCACTGTGCTGGTATTGCTTCAGCTACCACTTTTTCAGACCATCCAGCTTGAGGCTGGTTTTAAGATATTTAGGGAAACTTTGCGCTCCAAGAAAGTTAATTTCGAGCAGTTCAGGAGAAGTCAGCCTGCTTTTAACAATCTCCACCTGGAATAAGAAAAACTTAATAAATTCTTCATGTTTACTGCATTTACACAAGGCCCCAGACTATGGATTACCTTTTTATTACTCCTTGTTGTAAGTTTTTTTTTCTCTATTATTAGTTTTTTTTTTAACAAAACAGTGGCAAGAAGAGAAAATTGTTATCTTCCCTGTGGACATTTACAGGCTTTTGAATGAAAGTTTGGTTACAGATCTGTTCTCTGTAGAAGCATAAAATAGTTCTCTCTCTCAGAGAGCTTGTGTGCCCCATATCTCAACAGAAGAACTTTCCCAAGGATCTGGCAGCAGCTATGCAACAGAAAAAGGGATATGTCTAAAAGTCTGGAGTATCTTCCTCACTGCTGACAAAACACCAAAAAATGAATGTACACACACACACACACACAAATACCTGTTTGTATACAGGAGATCCTATGTGCACTTTTTTACAGACAATCCATAGCCAGTGGCTTCTTTTCACTATTTTTAGCTGCAATTCTCTCTCCAGCAGTGAGTGGAATTTTCCAGTGCTGCTTAATGTTGAAATAATGAACTTTGGCAATCTAAATCAGCTGAGAGCAAACTGCAAATATGAGACCCTGTAGCTTAGGTGGCAGTTTGTGTCATTGCCTCACTGGGGCTGAGCTGTCCTTACACCTCTGAGGACAGACAGAGAAATCCTGCTGGACTCCAGGGTCATGCTCTAGTTTCTCTATTGCTATGTCCTTTATCCTATTTTCATAACTTGGTACTGTCATTTTGTGTTCTGTCCCTCTCCACACACTAGTGTATAACTCACTATAACATTGCAGGCAGTGATCTTCTTCAGGGGAAATATTTAGTATTTTCTAAACTAACCATAATTCCTTATCAGCATATAGTGTCTGCATTTCAAGAACACATGGAGTTAAGGAATGGTCCAGCACAGACCAGTCACAAAAGACAATGAATTTTCTCTCTGTGGTCATTATGAACCATACAGAAAGAGGCAATACACTGTAGTATGGGCCCACAGAAATGCCCAGAAATACAAAGCTCATCTCAGAGAGAAGTCAACTCACATGCAAACAACCAGGTATTCTGAAGAAGACAGAAATAAAATAAGTTAGGAAAAACAGTGCTAAGGGAGGGAAACTACAGCAATTCTTCACCCCCTTTTACAATCAAATGAGTGAGCTGAACTCACAGCTTGAATGCTGCTGCCCAAGCAAGAGCAGGAACAAAAGGAAATCCTCTTATGAAATGGAAAGGCAGTTCCTCTCTATGCCACACAAGGAGCCTTGAAAGATGAAAGCCAGGTATTAATCTTTCTGCCACTATTTCTCTATTCCAGTGGTTATTTCTATCAGAGCATACACATGAGCAAAATTATCCCACAAAAAGTACAGGCAAAAACATGCCCTCACCCTTCAATGCCTAAATAACAACTGCATGAGGTTTTAGACAGAGTGGATTTCTAGCAGGCATCAAAGTTTATCACTGAATTAAAAAAAAATAATCCCAGTGAAAAAGACTGGCTGGTAAAAAGCCCACCACATCAATCTCATAGGTTAATCCTCATCTGATTGATACATTTATTTTAATCGAGATCCTTCTATTTTGTCTAAAATTAATATTTTCAGAACCAATGGACCTGCAGTTATTATAAGTATCTGTTGCTGAGTTATTCAAACATATCACTACAGCATTAGAATACATTCCATACACTGGCTATTCATAAAATTCCCATGGTAAAATTGAACTTTTATTATTCCCTTAAAAACACATAATGACTCCAGCCTGCACACTTGACAGAATTTCTGCCACCATTTAACCTCAGCCATTCTCCAGGTTCAGAGCTGGCAGCCTGTTGGAGACCATTTCCAAGCAGGGGAGAAGCTCAGTTCAATGAATTCCTGTGTTTATGCCTGTCCATAGGTCTCTGAATAAGCATTTAGGGCCAAAAATATGGGTATTTATCACTACAGATTCTTTACCTATGCTGCAATTGGTTTAGACAACAAAGCTGGGCTGAATTTCCCGGGATTTTCCCTGGAAAATGTAGAATTCAAGGGCTGATTTCAAGTCATTCACAAGTCAGTTGCCATCCCTTAGGTGTTTATGTGTTTTCTTGCTATGTGTTAACAATTCAGAAATTCAAAGTAGAAACTTCTTTGATATCAATCTAAACACAGACCTTAGTTTTTACAGAAATCAAATGCAAAAAAAAAAAAGTTTCATCAGAATAAAGTAGATTCACACTTGACAGTACATTCATTACAATTGAAAAAATTGCAGTATTACAATACTTGTAATTCAATTGCTCCTGAGCCTCTTAATGTGATGATAAGTTGCTTCATTAAAAAAAATATTTTGCCTCTTAAATTAGGTATGAGGAAAGGGGAAGTACAGAGATAAGTAATTATATTTCTAAGAGAGAATACAAAATGAACTAAATGTATCTACATTAGAACTCAATATGAATTTTTTTCCCATTTTCAATATTGGAGACCTCATTTGCATCCTAAATCAGAATGAAATACTGCAAAAGTTTTTTTGAACCAAAACCTAAGAAAAAGTTCACCTTATGCCAACAGAATATTTTGTTTTCATATGTTCAAAATGCCACCATTTTGCTTTTAGAATTTATCTTTGACTTAATTTTGTTATAAATGAAATGTAAAAAGGAAATATAATAAAACCAAATTTGTAGGAAATGATGCAAATTCTGTACGAACTATTTGTAATTTATTTTTCAAAACTTCTTATAAATGGAAATGTTATTAGAGGTAGCCTGTTGCAGCAAATTTCACCTTTTACAAATCCACATATTTTTGAAAAAATAGGTTTTGTCGAGTTATTTTTCCATCAACTCTCCCTGATATCAATATCTCAAGTCTGTGAAACATCAGACTGAGTGAAGTTATTACAAATACTGTATGCGTAAATAAGTATCTCCATCTAAATTACTTCATACTTTTTCACACAAGAAACATAAATGCAACAAAAGATCAATCTGACTGTAAATATCCAAATATGTCCTTTAAAAGCCAAAGGAATGTCAGATACAATTTATTTTCAGCCAGTGCAAACTGAGACATTAAGTGGCAATTCTACTTCCATTAGCTAAATCTGGCAAATATGCAACTGTTTAAAGGCATTGTCAATAGCCATTGCACAATTAAGTATTTGTACTGATGCCTTATTAAATTACCCTTTTCAAGTAGGCATAATAAACTAGGAGTTCACTGTACAGATTTTCATGGGGAAAGTCCAGATCACTGGAAAATTTATTTAAAGGGAATGCAGTCCACCGAGTAATGAAGTAAATGTCAAATGTTTTTGGGCAAATAAGTCTGAGCTGTCTTAAAACTTTTTTGGCAGATATAGCTGAAGACAACTCTGGTAATAAAAAAGCCTTCAGATTTACAATTCTGATTTATGGAGTTCCCAGGTAAACTTTCAAAGGAATTGCATCTCCAGCAGCAAACCCTGTGTGGTGGGGAATGGGGATCACTGCCACGGGCAGTGAAAAATGGAAAGCCAGCCCGAGCTGGTGACTTAGATGTTTCTCTGAAGTACCTTTATCCCCTTCTGTTGTAATCCAGGGCACAGAGAATGTCTCTCTGCCTGTTTTAGGAAGCCCTGACCTCCAGCAGAACGCTGCTTTTAACCTTTGTCCCAGGGAAAAATTGCCAAGGCTGTGGGATGAGTTGGAGCATACAGGTGTGAATTAAATAGTAGTATGTAGTAGTGGTAATTTATCACAGGGTGAAGAATTTAGGATTTTAGGATTTTAATATGAGACTGAATAGGAGACAAGATGGAGGATTTTGGGTGTTGTCCCTTCTTCCTTCTTGTCCCTCTTAAGCTTCATTTTCTGTAGTACTGATGGCAGAAAGTTGGTTAGAGTAAGCAGTAGTGTGGAAGTTACGTGAATAGATTAGTAGAAGTTATTGGTAGAAAAGTAGAAACAAAGATGTGTTAGAAAGCAATTGGGTTAAACAGCTTTAAAAGGTCTTGATTTTGGGTGTTTGGGGTCCATTTTGTGCCTTGCTTCTCACATGCTAAGTCTGGTGCTGAACGGTGCTGAACTTAAGATAAGAATAAACAGAAACCTAAAAACCGAGAGAGAGTCCTGCACGTTCTTCATCCTTGGAAAAGAACTCAGCAGGGGAACCCCCTCCAAAGGGCCCAGGGGGTTGAGTCCCCACTCTTGCTGGGAGCACCAAAAATCCCTGCACCTTCAGTTTAATGACAAATGCTGCAGCGCCCTGTGAGATGCACAGCGGGCTCTGCCAGCCCAGGCTGTGGGAGAGGGGCTTGGCCCTGGCTGCACACCCTGCTGCCCTTCCAGCCACACAAAGAAATACAGAATGCTTTCCTGCATTAAATTATTGCTTCCCAGGGGCAAGGCACGTCTTTGAGGATCAGTGTTGCTCAGGATGGGCCATCCTGGAGGTTGTTTTTCCCAGCTACACAGCTGGAGGGGAGACAATCCTACTCCCTGCTCCAGGGCATGGCCACGACAGAGAAAAGCTCCAGCACAGGGACAAATGCTCCCACACCAGGCAGCTGCCAGCACCCACCTCGCTCTTGTGGGTGCCAGGATAAATGCCAAAACCCACCCAGACTGAAGACATTTCACTCACTCCACTGAATGGAAAGGAAGTACTTTAACTGTGCC
This sequence comes from Dicaeum eximium, assembly GCA_013396995.1. Taxonomy (NCBI): domain Eukaryota; kingdom Metazoa; phylum Chordata; class Aves; order Passeriformes; family Dicaeidae; genus Dicaeum; species Dicaeum eximium. The sequence goes on from VWZP01009737.1 coordinate 130,096, forward strand.
TTTTTCCCCCAAAATATTTGTTCTGCTTGCTATTTCACACAAACAGTACTGGCTATAGTCAGGTGCTATATTTTCAAATGTGACCTTTCTTTTTCTGCCTCACTGTCAGGTACTGAAAGGCACAGAGAATTACCCTCAGACCCTCAGTTTTGAGCCAGTTTGCCACCATTGAAATAGGAAAGCAATGGCCACAGATTGAGAAGATGCTTCATGTTGGAAAATTGGAATTTTGTCTTTCCAGTCCTCTTCCAGGGCTGGGCAGTTGATTTCTTTATACACAGTGCACGTATCCTGCCAAACATCAGCTGTGTGTCTGGCTAAAACTGACCTCAAAGAAGAGAGGCACTGATATTTGCAAGCAGATTTTGGATACTTGCAACACTAAGGCTTTGTCTTAAATGTAACATCAAACCATTTACAGTATTTATACTTTCTTCAGACGTATCAGATACTATGTGAATATTTTCTCACTGAATGCACGATGATTTCTTCTCTTCATAACTTTTTTGGTTATTAGTTTCAGTCTGCTACTTTTAAGAATGGTAAGAGTTGCAACGTCCAAACTGTTATACACAGGGTTGTGAATTTATTCTTTTAAATTATAGCTTAGTATATTTAGTCAGTTTGTTTTATATCAAGCATTCATTTAAGTGGTTTTCATTGTATTGACATTTTATAATGCCCTCCTAATATTCTTATTATTGATTTTAATACTGCAATGGTATTATTCATGGTGACACCTATTGGAAAGCAAGCTTCAATTATATCAATAGATGCTATTATTATAACATTGATAACATTAATATTTGATAGTGGCATAAAATGTGATGCATTGGCAATTAACTCATTAATGTAGATATCATTAACCAAAAATGTCAAAGTTGTTGTAATGATTTTTCTGTGGTTTTCTTTAACAAATTCTCTAATCACTGGCTCGGTTTTGCATTTTCAAGTGTGTATTAGCCACAAAAGTTTTCCTGAAAACTAAATAACATCATCCCTTTTAAATAAGAAAAGATGGGCTTTTATGGCTCAGAAGGTACCCTGACTCTTGAATCAAGAGCATTAGTAAGAGATACAGTATCAGAAACTCCAGCACAGAATATTCAAAAATAAAAGATTTACCAAAACATAACTGTGCCTTTTGCTTGTTGCTTAGCAACCAGAATTGATCCAGCAAAAATGTCACCTGACTGAGGGATTGCTGGTGGCAATATTACTCCATCATTTTTCTTTTTCACACTAAACTGATGAAGGTTCTATCAGAAACAGCTATTAAATGTTTCTTTCTTTTCTCTCCAGCTCCTTAATTATACAGTAAAAACATTTCTATTGCTGTTGCTGACAGGAAGAGAGCACAATGTAAAGCTTAAATAATTAACAGACTTATTCAAATACATCTAGCTCTAAAAGGAGATATACTGCAAGTCACAGCTCACTGTCAAGTCTGCCATCCCAAAATAACAAATGCAGTGAGCTGTTCATATAGCAGCAGAACAGCCATTTTTACCACACCTGCACTGATGGACAATTTGCAATAATCTTTTAAAAACCACAGACTAAGAATACTTGTTGTTTTGATGACTCAGTTGGAATTCACCACCACATTTGTCTTGCTTTCATCATTTCTAAACATTAGCATTTTCATCTGTTGACTGAAAGCACTTCTGCTCCTCTAAAACATATATAAAAAACACTTTTGATCTTTTAAAATCCTGCTGTCAACCTGGAATCACACAGCCTCTTACATTACCTTGTTCTTGTCCTTAATGGTGACCTGCAGTGAACTCCGCACTCCCTACTTTCAGATGTTCAACATCCTTCCTTTGTTAAAAGCTGCTGATCAAAAAGGAACATTGTGTTCCCTGTGTTTCCCTCTATAGCCCCTCACAATCATTTACAGGAATTACACTAAAAACACAGGGTATGGGCAGCAGCAATTTCACTTAACCACATACTGGATTTTTGTTTTGCTTTCTGCAATATTTGATTCCTTAAGCAAACAAGGAAAGGGAATGCACCTTGGGGCTTACACACTTGGCCCATCTTGAGCCAATATAAAGTTGAGTCAAAGAGTGGCCAAAAAAGTATTGTTTTTACCTGCTGATGCTTTGAAATGAGTGCTCTATAGAAGCTCAGATGGCATTTGTCCTTTTAAGAAGTGAAGAAATGTTACCTAAATGGAGCATATATCCAGTTTCACTTTTCCTCTGTATCATATTCAGATCTGGTAGATGGGATTTGATGCTGTTTCCCATAATGCCTCCATGGCTTTTTCTGTAAAAGCTTAACAAGGACACAGCATCAGAGAGTCTTTAGTGGCTAATACCTGACCCCTTTCTCTCACATTACAGCTTCAAGTGACCATTTTCATGCCAAAAGGTCACCAACATCCCCATCCCCATGGAACCAATGTGCATCAACCTTCTAACCTTTGCCACCGAGAGATGATAGCTATTTGGGCTGCAATCCCTTCATTACAGATGCTCCATATTTTATATTTAGTGTGGGAGGTCAAATTTAGGAAAGCAATTTCTCTTAAAGCTAAGAGTTCCAATAATCCAAGATCTTCTATTGGCTTATGGGTGAGTGGACAGTAATGGGTTTATGGGCAGCTTTTTTTCTCTTCACTGGGGAGGGAATTCCGTCAATCTAAATTTTTAGGATTGGGTGGCTACCATTGTTTATTATTCAATGAGCTCTTATTAGATTGTATCTAAGCACACTACAGCAGGCAGAGAGTATCCTTATAAGCAGTCTCACAGGCTGGATCAATATCTCAAGGCATTTACAATCTTCTTGAAACAGATTAAATAATGCTATTTTTTAAATTCTGTTTTTAAGGCTCATACGCGGTCATGCAGTTTTGTTAGTGACAAAAGCATTCATCCATTATCATCATTAATCACCATGGTTAATCTACTGTTCAAGCAGCTTGCATCTTAATACAGAGACCACCTTTGGTGGAAATAACATTTCACAGCAGATCAGAGAAGAGTTGAGTAAATCCCACAACCAAAAAACCAGTTTAAAAGATCAAGCCCAAAATCGTGGTTGAAAGATATCTGCTCTACATCAAGGGGGAACGTTTTGATTCCATTTTGTACTAATCTTTGTAAAATGGAAAAATTATTATAGTTCCAATACTGCAAATATTTAGGCACATGCTTAAGTTCTTAAAGCAAGGCCCAAGCCAAGAAAGCATTTGAGGACATCGTTGCCTCCAGTGCTGCTCAGGACAGCATTCAGGCGTGTGCTGGTAAATGACAGATCCATGCAGAGGGTTTGGAGGGCAAGGTAAGAGTTTATCATCCATGACACCATTGAACAATTCTAGTTCTAGAAGGCCAGTGCAGTCTGTGGCTAAATATCTCCCTTAGACCTGCAAAGCTACCTTGAGACAGAAAAGAAGTTTTGAAGCTGTGAATAAGGAATTTAGAGAAAATTGCTATTGTCTGTATGAGCATGTTCTCCATTAGCCAAAAATATCTAGAGAAGAGTTAGGGAAACCTGAATTTTTCCAAGATAGGACTGACCAGAGCTCCTTGTTAAAAAAACAAAGCTTGCTACAAACAGAGAGCAGAAACAAGAGCAGGTCATGGCATTGGGAAGGACCAGTGACATGCTCTTCTTACAGCTCCTTGCTGCTGGGCAAAGCATCCTCAGACAAATCCATACCCATTAAACAGTTGGCCCAGCAGTGTTCAAGTTTCCAGCTTTCTCCTGTAATAACAGCTCCAGAGATTCCAAAAGGAGATCCACAGGCACAGACTGCAAACAATAACATCCTTTGTGATGGGGCCAAGACAAGATCACAATGGTGAGCACAAGAGCACAGAGATTTGGTGAGAAGGAAGAACTACACATTTAGACACATCTAAGGGGCAGAAGACACAGCATTAATTCTAGTGAGGTTTAAAAATAGCTCCCAGCCCTCAGTGCCAGCACCTGGGCCATGGAGAGTACCCACAGACTTACTGGACCCCTCTGTGTATCAGAGAGGGGGCATGTGGGAAGCATCTGCTAAATACCTTCTTTAGACCATCTTGAGCTGTTAAAGGAAAACCTGCAAGGAGCTGGTGCCACATGTTTGCCTTGAGAGTGCCTGGAAACATCTGTGGGCTCAAACTGGACATTTGGAGAACATGGGATGAGAACTGGTGGTGATAAAGGCAGTTCTGGAAATAATCCTGGGCTGATCTGACCCCTGACATAATCCCACTCTCATCCACAGAGTTATCAGCATTTTTTAAAAAGTAAGTCTGGCCAGCTTCACACTGCATTTTTGTCACAGTGCAAAGGGTGTCAGTTTCTTCAGTCTCTTTTAAAACATCTTCCATCACCCTTTTTGCCAGGTAAATGGAAGTCAAATTGTCAGGATGGCTGTGAAGGGACTGCCCTGCTGTTGTTAACATCCCTGGTGCTGCCTTTCCTTTTTTATTAGGCTCAAATATTACAATTTTGATAATGTTTGCATACAACAGTTCCATAATTTAAAGCAAACATAATACAGCTAATCAATCTCTTATCAATTTTGCCTTCAATATGCTGTTATCCAAAAACTTAAACGATGTTCTTTTCAATGACCACAGGTAGGCCTGCATCAAATTAATTAAGGAAGTTATCCAGGTTTTAGGGCAACTAAACATATTTTAGATTCCAAGTTTAAGCCAGCTGTTTTCCTCACTGAAAGTTGTTCTGGGGCCCTGGTCTCATGGTGCAGACACAGCCTGAGCTGCACAAGCTGCACAGGCTGCTCCTGCTAGCATGGAAAGGAACCTTTCCTTCTCTTTAACAACTTTGCAATGTCTCCTATGCTAATGATGGTTAATATTTCACCATTTTTTAACATAATTACTGAACTAAAACTTATTTCCATAGTATTTATGCTCTGCACTCTTTGGAACATAGACTGTTGCTATGTTTGACTGTGTGCACATCCCATGCAGCAGTGTCCTGGTTCCTGCCAGGGTCTCCCAGCTGCTGTCACAACTCACCTTTTTTGATACATTATGACACTTCCTTTTATTTTGGTCTGTTATTCTCAAATTCAGTAAATGACCTCTGTAAAAGCTGTAATGTGAAACTAAAACCATCTGCCCTGTGCTTACAGACACGTTCCTGCTCCAGGGCCTACAATATAATCTCTCATAGCTCCAAGTGGTTAATATTAAAATGATACCCTGTGAAGGTACGATGGGTGTGGACAGAACCAATTTGTTTATACAATTGTGTTTTGCTACAGAGTAAATTAAGTTACAGGGTATTCATCAAAATTGAATTACCAGAGTGCGAGCTAACAATTTTGCAAAGAAGCTGTGACACGAGCACAAAGCAGCCCGTCAGCCACGGGCAATCGCTGTCGAATCGGGCTGCAGCTGAATTACTTACCACAACAATTAGACAAAAGCAATCCTCAGGAAGTTGGAGGTTGCCAACCAGTGGGAAACAGTGACAGGTCTAAAACTGTGTTTATTGCTTATTTAGAGAAGCCAGGAGAAAGGAGAGAGGGAGGGAGAGATGGAGACACCTTCCTTATGTGGAGTCTCCACGGGAGCGGGCAATGGGGACATCTCAAGGTGAGGAGTGCTGCTGTCCTGGTGGGGCAGAAGTATTTCTGGAAAATCAGATTTTCTATTGGCTGTTCCCACTTTTCTTTCCAACATGTGAACGAGATAGAGTGAGAAACCTCTTCTCTGACCTTACATTTCTTTACATGAAATGAAGATGAAAGTGAGAAAATGATTGCGTTTCAGTACAGGAAAATTTAGGAGGGCAAATACGGTCAGATGAAGTTTTAGCACTCATCTTCTCTCAACTCATTCTGTGAAATAGGGAAGACAATTCTGGAAAATATGTAAAAGTGTATGGGTGTGGAGGCCACCTTCTAATTTTTCCTTATTTTTTTCTTATTAGAAAGTTTTTTTTGCTAATTAACCTTACTTAAAAGTAAAACTGAGGCATAAAAAACCTGTTTAAATGGCATTTGTTTAACTAAATGAGACATTTAAAGTGTAAAATAATTTTAAGAGCATTGAAATATTGCTGTTGGAAAAGACATAAAAGTTGGGGTCCTAACTTCTTTCATCTTTAACCTCTTTTTTTAAAAAAAATAAATCTGTCACTCCGCTTTTCTTAAGGAAACAAAAAAAATCAAAAGATTTTGCAAAAGGACAGATGTTTCTTTATGCTTTCAAAGCAATAGAAAAATCACAAATGCTCATCAGAAATTGTTCTATTTAAAAAAAAATACTAGATGACATTCAATAACTTAAACTTTGATAACAACCATACTTCTACCTGCACAAAATACCTTGCTCAAAAATTGCAAACCCAGCTCTCATCAGACTTGGAGAAGAGCAAAGTGGTTAAATCAAACCACTCCTGAGCAGTGCTTCAGCCCAGAATGAGTCCCCAGGAACAGGCTGGATGTGCCCGCTGCCATCCCCCTGAGATGTGCTGGATGTCCCCTCCTGGACAGCAAGCACCGGGCATCCTTCCTGCCGGGGGATCCTCGGGGAAAGCCGGAGCTCAGGCAGCCCATGGGCCCTTCTGGGCGAGGCGGGATCCAGGGCAGGGGGATCCAGGGCAGGAGGGATCCAGGGCAGGNGGCGGGATCCAGGGCAAGAAGGATCCAGGGCAGGAGGGATCCAGGGCAGGAGGGATCCAGGGCAGGCGGGATCCAGGGCAGGCGGGATCCAGGGCAGGCGGGATCCAGTGCAAGGGGGATCCAGGGCAGGAGGGAAACCGGCTCCCCAGCGGGATGACAAACAGTGCCCAGACACCATCCCTCAACACAGGACCTGGGCAGCCTTTCCCCAGCCGCTCTGCTTTGGGAAACAGCCACCAGCCCGTCATACTCTGGCTTCCTGAATCGTACAAACCACACAGGTTTTCAAAAGACTCCTCGTTACAACAACTGTCCCATTAGAAAAACCTGTTAGAAAACCGCATTACTTGGGCTTGGCGGGGCAGATTTTGTTTTTAGAGAACAATCACGCATCATTTCCTTGGCAGACAGGACCTTATGTACCCGAGTGCAAAAATCCCATCAGCAGATGTGTGCGGTGCAGGGAGGGAGCGGGGCCGGAGCCCTTCTGGAGCCTGAGCAGGTTCTGCCCAGCGCGGGGCTCGGAGCTGCTCCAGCGGGGCTGGCAGGGAGCGGGGCCCCGCCGAGCTCGCCCAGAGCCTGCCTGCCCCTGGGGAGACTGGGCCGGGCTCTGCAGCAGCCCTGGGGCCGATTCCCTCCCGCCGGGCTCCTGCCTTCCCCGGGGGGTTTGTGGGGCAAGCCCGGAGCCAGGCGGGAGCCGCCTCTCCGTGCCGAGCCGGGAGCGCTGAGCCAACACCCGCCGGGTCACCGAACCCGGCACTGCCGTGTCACACCACAGCCTGCGGCCTCTAACACAAATCCCTTCCACGGCCCTGCTGCTGGCCCCGTGCGAGCGCTCTGAGCTGATACCTGCTTTGTCAGGGGCTCCCGCAGGGCACTGAGCAGTGTTTGGTTTTGGGGATGAGCAGCATTGCTCCTTTACTCTGATGGAAATGGGCTTACACTACACAGCAGATATTACTGGATGCCATACTGGTGCCTCAAGAGATGTTGACTGTGCACATTTACATAAATCTAAAAATAAATAAATATACTCGCAAGCCTCCTCAATCAAAATATGCCACAGACAACTAAAAGATCTTGAATCAAATATTAATGTTGGAGATTTCTCCAGCCATTTTGTAATGCTTCCAGCTATATTTATTACACAATGTGTAATGCACTACCTTATTATAGTCCTGAGCTATCAGGAGTATCATCTTTTTTGATGGCCTCAAACTGGCTTAATAAAACTGGCCCTCCTCTGAGTGCCCAGGAGCAAGTACTGAAGATGGAGATGAAACAGTCAGCACCTGCAGGCTGTGGCAGTCGTGGCCAGGACAGTGCTTGCTGAACCACAAGAAGGAATTGGTTCTCATCAAAGGTCTTTTACTCTGGCACAGCAAGTCCCCTGTTTCATATTTATCCTGAGACAGGTGAGAGGATTGTGAACATTTTCCCACATATCTAAAATTTGTCCTCAATTTGCACTAGTACGTATCGTGTCTGTCAGATTTTTTGTCTCAAACTATTTTTGTTGTTTTTACCTTCTGCAGCTTTCCCACTAGTAGAAGTACTGAGTATTTCCTTCTTTGCTACATTGCCTCCTTTTCCTTACTTTGCTATAAAGCTCCATGTCTTACAGAATTCATGTTTTCTGACTAAAAGAGGATGCAATATTATACTTAGTGTTGGCAACCACAAGAGATAATGAATGTTTAAAAAGAATCCCATGCAAATATGAGATTTGCAACATCACTATGAGAACAAACCCAAGTTACTGGGCTTTCTAAATTTAATGAGGTTCAAATGTCCAAGGGCACCAGCTTTCAGGGGAAGAAGCAATGTCAGATTGTGCAGAGGAACGGATAGAGTTTCTTAAGCAAAGGAAAGAAAATATCTTCAAAGAGGCTTCCCCCTTGAAGTGAATCAGGTGAAGTTAGTGGTAAGGAGGCAGCTGTGAATGTTCAGAAGGGATTAGATTCTTCCACAGATCCTTACTTTTAAGTTCAGTCACTGCAATACTATTTATGACAGTTATAGTCCTATATGGCAATATCTCAAGGACGAGAATGATTCATCAATTCCAGCACTGCTTCTTCCAGAGACCAAACTGCAATGCAGCACATCACAAGACATACTATTCCTATTAGGTAGGAAGCAAGAAATCTTCAGAACAGGAATGATGCAAAGTCCATTCAATCAGCCTAAAGATTCCTATTGCCTCCAGTGAACTTTGGATAAAGGTGGCTGTTGAAAACAGAAAAGTTTTATTTGTCAGAAATTCCTTTTGCTGAAAATGACATTCTGAAGTAGATTTCTGAAAGTGAAACTACCAATATTTGCACCCTGGAGTATTTCAGTGCTTCCTCTGCAGAGCTCCCCACTCAGCTCAGTCCTTGGGGTCTGGAGAGATAGAATTCCTTACCACCCTACAGCCACCAGGCAGGCTGAATGTAAAGCTTCCTCTAAACTAAACAACCTCACTTCAGACCAAATACGTGCAGTGAAGCTATGCCAGCTGTGTCCATGGTAGCAAATACCAGCCTAGGCTGCTGACTGTCCCATGCAATGCCTGGGCAATATTTCTTCCTTCAGTGGAAATCCCAATCCTTTTCTGAGCTTGCCTGTGTCTTTCCCACCCAGGGCAAGACAGAAGTGGGTTCTTTGCAAGCTGCTTGGCAATATGAGTGGGATATATCAGGAAGCCCCAGCCTGGATCTAGTCTGAGAGTCATTCAGTGCACTACCCACACATCAACTGGGATTTCTGTGAGATTCTGTGGGAAGACACATGGTATCCTCTGAGAAGGATCCCCCACTGCTTCAAACACAGCACAGCATTCTTCGGCCAGGTAAGCCCATATCTGCAGTTTTACAGTAAAAGTAAGTCCCCAGCCATCACTGCCCTTATGCTCTACCATTTCTTCTCCAAATATTCAGCTTGTTTTCACTGTTTGATGTATAATACGCCGACACTGTAGAAGAAGTACATGAGTGGGGCACCTTGCTGTAGTGCACATCTATCTTCTGCTAGGTAGCAGCAGATGATCAGGCTTCTACAAGCAATTTGTCAGTGAAGAAGATGCAGTGATGTATTTACAGGAGATATCACAGTGCATTTTGGTTTATTTGTACATATTCATATTAACTCCAGAAAAGAGATTCTACAACAGTACTTAGGGAAATTCTCCCTAGCAGGAACCTAAGCCCCATGGTTCTCCTTGTCCCCAGTGATAAGTGATGTGCATGACATCAGCCCAGAGAAGGCAGCAAGCTCTCCTGCATTTGCAGAGCCTTTTCCACCTACACTGAAGGTTCTATACCAAATACTTAAGCATGAAGTGATAATATGATATATCTTCCCCAAACGGGCCATTTGCTCACATGTAAAGAAAAAACCCCGTGTAATAGTGACACCTGGTGACACCTATTGTTTTGCTTACACACACACACACCTCTTTTTCCAAATATACTGGGTTACTGAAAACTCCCAACCTATGCTATGTGCTCGGGGTAGAACTATAGAACAACACTCAAAGAATCTGAATTATCCTTTTCTTTGCTCTCACCTTTGTTATTGACAGTAACCTTCATCAAATGGTTTACACACTATACTGTCACATTCAAGGTGATGTACAAGAGGCCACATGGTCCAGCTGGAAAATAGATTTGTAGCTAGACACTAATATAACGTGAAAAATGCATTACAGTGCCATCAGTTAAGCCCTTTTTCTGTAGTCCCCACTCTCTGAGCTAAGGACTGCGTGGAAGGGAAGAGATTCTGTAAACTTAACAGTTAAAAGATAGAAAGTTGTTCTGGTTTAAAAACCCCAAACATCTAAGCCTCCAAGACTTCTTGTAAAGTTTCTCTGCCAATATACTCAAAGTGACCTCATTTTTGTATTAAAGAAAATGAAAAACTTCGATGTGTCAGGAGGATACTAATAATAACCAATACTATTAGACATTGATCTCCATTTTCTCAAAGTCTTTGCTGGGAAGTGCAGGGATTATTGTCAAATACTCTGAAGTTCTGGTACTGTAAGTTATCATTTGTGTCCATTATTAAATTAGCTCACCACTGTGGTGGAAATCACTACTTGTCTCCTTTGGTAAATACACTATGAGTCATCTAGGCCATGGATTGTGTAAAGTCCTATTGGAAAATCCTGTAAAAATATGTGGTGAAAAATACTCATCTTTCTGACTCAAAGAGGACTACAGTGAAAGGGGAATTAGTTTTACTTTTTATTTTGGTATGCTCACAAAGGAGTTTGGGGAGGTGAGCAAAATGTCTGTGCAGATACAACAGCACAAGCCACACTGCCAAGCTTTGACCACTTGACTGCTTCCCTAGGGATGTTTTTACTGGTGTTTTGTTGATCTCAGTAATTGTGCTTCCTGTTATGAACTGGTTAGAGAAAAGATTATAATATGGTTATGGCAAAGGCAAAAAAAAAAAAATGAAGTGCATCTCGGCAGAAAGAAAAAGGAGAGAATAGCAGGTGCAAAAAGATATTTTTCGTTTTTAATTTCTCTAACCTCCTTTTTTTTTTTTTTAAACTCCCTGATTTCCTTGTTCTTGGACCTCAGATTCTACCACTCATTGGAGGTATATTAAGACAAACAAATGTGTTTGTGGCCTCCCCTCAGTGCCTGGCTGTGCCCAGCACTCTGTGCCCAGCTGGGAACGCCCTGCTTGGAGCAGGGGCTGCCCAGGAAACGACCCCAGTGCTCCCAGAGCACGGGGACATCATAAAGATGTACCTGGAGACAGCCTTCTTATTGAAGAGTAATGGAGAGGTCATCCTGAATGTCTGTTGCCAAGAAGGGCCGAGTTAGGGTCATTAATGATAATTAATCATTAATTAAAGCGGGCATGATACACTGGAAATAGTATGTGAGCTACTCCATTCTCTGGGAAATCTTCTCCTCTGAGTTAAACTGCCTCATGCAGTGGTTGTGCTTCCTGTGAGAAAGACTTGTCACTTCTGTGAGATCCCAAGCCTCTCAGGGAAGTTGTGGAAGCAACAATCTTCGTGTTGATTGAATTTTCACTTAATTTAATTTCATTGGAAATCACAGATGGTGTCACCCAGCAGCTAGAGGCTAAAAAGGGGCACTTTACAAACTGAATAAAAAACTTATTAAGTTATAATAAGCATCAAAAGCAAATGGAGGTGAAAACTTTGCTGCAGACAACATATTTACTCTATACACAAAGTGATACTAAAATTGAATTTGTTTTTAATTTGGACTTTAATCAGGCTTTTGATAAAGCCTGATTAAATGATTCTAATATGATGCAAACCCCTGTTTTCTTATGAATGAGACTGGAAATGGAAATAAGGAGCACAATAATGCTAAAATACAGAAGATGAGAATGGCTCAAATGCAAATAATTACATAATTTAAATAATAAAAATAATAAAATATTCTTGTTCAGTACAGACACTAAACTTTCTTCCCCAAATGAGCAGAGATAGTGTGGTCAGTGTAACAGATTGCAGTTTTAGGTCTTGAAAGCAGTCTGTGAACTTGCCCTTCCATCTCTCACCAGCCTTTCCCCACCTCCTGGGGAGTGAGTGGCAAACTGTGCCACAGAGCACGGGGTGGCAAGTGCTCCCCAGATCAAAGCAGCCCCCTCAGAAAGCACTGCCCAGTTTCCCAGGCACTGCAGGGTACATTCTGTCAGTCTGCAGCCAGGCAATGTGCAACTTCTCTGTGGTTTCAGTATCCACCTACCACTCCTCAAAATGACATAACAGTTACTCAAGGGCACGATGTGCTAACAGATGTGAATATTAGCTGGGAGAGAGCATGTCTGGGAGAGAAACTTTGAAAGGACAGGCAAGGATGCTTGTTTTTTAGTCTGTGTAAACTGGGAAATGAACATCTACCATTATAGGAAATGAAAAAAAAAAACTTTCTGTGATTGAATGGAAGATTGTTGTCCCTCCTCTGATTTTCTACATGATCATTTTTGGAGAAAGGAGCAATAAATTTAAAGATAAGCCCTGCTCACAGATGTGTTATTTATTCACCCAGTTAGCAGCCATTTCCTGTAATCAGTATAAACTGATCAATCTGCCATAATGAGGATGGAGCCAGCAGCTTCCTGGCCAGGGATGAGTCTGTGTTTCTTCTGATCTGCAGACATAACATATTGGAAGATTGCTACATTCCCACATGCTAAGCAGTGGGAACACAGTAGCTTTCCCCTCTGCAGGTAGATGGTTAAAATAATGTATGAAGACAATAGATTGTGGGTCACTTTTATCATTAGTGCTATGAGAAAAAAGCTGTTTTCTAACATAGGCTTGAATTATTAATTAATTAATTATTTCTGACAGTAAAAAACCTCTTTTTCAGTTTCCACTGTAAATAACTGCTACAACAAACAGATGATGTTTAAAAACAGATCCACAAACGTATTAAGAGAAATGATTTTTGACCCTCTACAGAAAAATGCTTTTATTAGTGCTGTAAATACCTCTGCTGAACACATGGATGGGGGTAAACTACAGAGCAAATGAGATGTAGTGGAAATAAAAGGGGGGATCAAATAGTGCTTTGTTCCTACGGAAGAATAAATCAGTAAATAACACAACAAAAAAAATCCTGCTCCTTGATTCCAGGGGGCCCCATGGGCTGCCTTCCTGTACTGGTACATTTGTTGGTGGGCACAGAAAAAATGTTATTTTTATGACCATTATGGGATTCCAAATAGACAAGAAGTAACTGAAATATATGCCAAAAAGACAATACTATCATAAAGGTATATTGAAATCTGTCATATTTACATTTCTAATGTGGACTTTGGTTTAGAGGAAACACAGCAAATAAAACCAGTAAACATCCAGAAACTGTCTTGGGACTCTACATCAGCATCCCTGTTATTTGCTTATGAAATAAGCAAATAGATTTCTCTTCTTTTTTTGGGTCACTATGTGGGCTCTGAAAAAGACATGTTCTGAGACTTTCTACAGTGAAAATACATATTCTTTCTTTCAAAACACTCCTTGCACACCTATTGAAAGTCTTCCCCTTGCCCTGACAACTTTACAGGGTTTTGCAGTGCTGTTATTAACCTGCTTAGAGTTCACTTCTTACAAAGTTTTCTGTCTGTTACCAGGAGACATTATGCTGCAAAATGAAAAACATCTCCATCCAAACAGTGACTCAATGCTCACCTTCAACCAAATAAAACGTGAATTTCAATTTATTCCTTTTCAATCTGAAGGGTCTGATGCCATAAAAATGTCTGCAGGCATTTATGCTTAATACTGTGACTAATTCTGCTGCAGTTGATGGGCTTTGGTGGTATCAGTCTTTGATAAGCTAAAGCTGCTTCAATGCTGCAAGATGGAAAAGCATTGCTTACTACAATGTATATTAAAATTGTGCCAGAAATGATTTTACAGAATGTTTACTGAAAACCAGAGAGCAGCCAGTGCCATAAATACGGTGTTAAATGTAGTGCTCACAGCCCAGAATGGCTGGATGTGTGCTGCTGAACCTGTGAAAGACCAGGATGTTTCTGGGACTCTGTACACATGCAATTGATTCCATGGATCAGACACAAACCTTCCTGGTGTCTGCATTCCTGTTCACAGCTGTACACACCCAAATAAGAGCAAAATCCTGTAACTGCGTGTTTTGGAAAACAGATCCTGAATGCAATGCTTTGGGACCAAACCAGAAAGGAACAGTCTTTAATTATATGATGTGACAGGATTTTCTGTCTCCAGGGAATATTCCCTGGTTACTAAGAGTGAAGGGCCATTGTTAGACACCTGGAAATTGAGAGCTACCCAGAAGTGGAGGATTGCTGACAGCCCCACCAGTGAGGAGGCACTAAGAGCTGATAGTGTTTTAGCCTCCTATGACAAGACAGCATAGCAGGATCCTGCTTACTGTAATCATCCCCTTGCAAGGGATGTGAGCTGTGGCTTCACCTTGTTAAGCAGCAGCTGGCCTCAGAGGAACAAACAAACCCTCCCTTACTGGCACATACATTTCTATGCACAGCAGTGCACTCTGTTTCTAGGCTGAAAAGTGCCATGAGAATGCAAAGGGTTATTAATATTAAAATTGTGAGTCTAAAAATGTATATGCTGCTTTCTCATCATCTTGCAAAATGTCCCCAGCAGCAAATGTTATAAGTCATGACATTAAATGTTCTTTAGAGAAGTGCACTTTTTTTTTTAACAAATAAGACTCTTCCCTCTAAAAGTCACTAACAAAAACTGCAGCATGTCCAAAAGGGGCAGGATCTGCCTGTTAGCTTTTGAGAATATGCAGTTCATTTCAGCTGTGCTACCCTTGATGAAATCTCATGTGATAAATCACACAACACAGACGTGTTTCACTTGTTTGCCAATGAATTTGAAAAAGGGCTTATAGCAGTTAGGAGTGTAAATACAATTAGATTTTAAAATTATTCGAGAATCATTTTAAAGTTCCCATGAGATTTCCATGTTAACTCAAATGGATTTTGCTTTCTGTCAAGATTCAACTGCTTCTAGGAAAGCTTTGGTGAGCAGGTAATGTGACACCTACTGCTACTGAGAATTTGTGGACATATCTAAATTACTTAATTACAAATCACCACTGTAAACATTTAGTAATGTGCTTTACTTGTCTTAATTTTTAAGAAGCGTATTCATCTTAGTTTTTAAAATCTCAAATTTAAAAGTACATTTACGGGTACATTTAAAAGTTCACTTTAGCTCTTGATAAATATTCCTTGTCTTTTCACCAGCAGCTGGTCTAATTCTGCACATCTGCATCTGATGCCTGCTCTGGGGCTCTTTCCCTGCTTTGCATCCCTGTTGTGTCAACGCTGTTTGGTGTTGCTGGGGGAAGAGGGCAAGGGTCAGTTCTTTTACTGATGGGATGTAGCTGTTGGCTTCTTGAAATTAGGTTACACTGAAGTTAGAAGCATGAAGGAAGGTAAAATTCCCACCTCTAACCAGTGTACCTGCTCATCCTACAGGGATGGGTGTGCTCAAACTGGAGAAATCAGCACTGCAATGCAACTGGCTCCACTGGTGTGTTGGAAGAGACAAATTGGGGATGGGAACATTTGAAAACACTGCCCCTTGCAGAGGCCCAGCACCCTCCTCACCCACTCAGGCTGGTCTGCCTAAAAGCCTGCTGTGAGAGATGGTGTCACACCCTCACTTCTCCCACCTCACTCTTCATATCCAGCAGCATTTTAAATGTGTCAGAAATTGTACAAAGAAACCATTTGCCATTGATTGACATGATCCACAGACAAAGAAGAAGCTGTGTGAGAATAACTTGATCACAAACTATCGATGCAGTGATCATTTTTTGCTCTGGGTTTGGGCATCACCTGTCAGTGAAGAGTCCTGATCCAGGACTGAGGCCTCCAGATAATATGGATGAGTGCTGGCTGGCTTCCTGCAGCAGCACAGCAGCATTTCAGGAGATAAAGGGAATGGGAAAAAGGCTTCTCAGAAACTAACTGCTAGAGGATTGTTTTTGAGTAGCTAGTGATGAGCTGTCCAGATATCAGCTGACAAATATTTACTGCAGAAGTTCCAAGAGTTAAAAGCTCATTCCTCTTAAGTAGCTGGACATATTTCTACTGATTTCTTATTCTCATATGCTTTCTCTGCACCTCCATAAAAGACACCATGGGAATTTTACCAGCCTTAACCTCTTGTCTCCCCACAGCTCTAGCCCAGGTAGGAGTTGACCTTTGCTAAGTGTTTGTGCTGCCTTTAATGAGAGAGGATATGTTGTATATAGATCTCTCTGAAAATCCATGGAAAAAGCCTGTTGCCCAGTAAAAAATGGTCCAGTCCACCTTCTCTCACTCATGATGGGGAACATCCACCCTCTTGTTCACTTCCCCTTTGCTGAGAAAAGAAACAAGACATGACACGGATGGAGGTCTGAGCAGGGCAGGAGGCTCTGTGGATGGTTCTCCAGGGGGGAGCAGCCACAGGGCTCTCAGCAGACCCAGTTTCACTGGGGAGCTGATTTTCCTGGGATTTTCCTGCAGCCATCTTTGCTGTACAATGACATATGAGGCAGACACTTGACCTACGCCTGCTATTTAATTAAATGCACTTCTCCACCTTTTTTCTTTGTGTCCGTGTCGTGATCCATGTAAGGACAGACAAAATACAGTGTTGTTAATAGGCAAAACTTATGAAGCTTAAATGGAAGATTTGGCTGGGTGTCTTTAATTAAACAGGCATTAATACTATGCAACATCTTAACTCTGAATGTGAAGACATTAAAATAATTAACTGGTCTAATCTAGGTTTAAGAGGCTTGAAAAATAGGTTGAAAATAGGTGCCAGTGTGACAGTATATCCCTGTGAAGGTGACCTTAATTCTAGATACTGGAGCAGCTGCAGCTTGCTGGTTCATGCTGGGGACATGCAAGTACCTGGCTGTAGCCAGGATGGTGAGTGCTGGCAGAGGAGAAAGTAGCAGCTGTTTAATTCTATGTATGATTAATATAACTAGAAAATATGTTGAAAATTATTCAAATCACTAGAATATTGTTCATGTATCACAGCAGCAGCATAAGACTAATTACTAAGATTTAGGACTCTCTTTAGGCAGCCTTTAGCTATAAGTGTAGGAAGATATCTTGTCAAAATGATATTTTGTTCTGATCTTGGAAATAAGACAAAAATGCTGGTAAATGACTGATCTTTCTTTGCTGACAATCACATGATGTCACAAGAAATTCCTATCCCTCTCACTTAGGAAACAACCACTGCTTTTCCTGTGTGTTAGTTCTTGGCATAAAACCCCAGTTCCAGGAGGAAACCAAACAATTCAGCTGTAAACAGACTTGCCACAGAAACCATGCTCAGGAAAAAACATCTCATTTATGCTTGCTCGGTAAATTTGTCATCTATTGATATCCCAACAAACAAAGGCATTTTATTTTAGCTTCCTCCCTGAAGAGGACTGTCATTATCACATGTCTGTTCAGGCTGGAAGGTCATCAGTGAACAGTCAGATCTAGTAATTTTTTTACACATAGGGAATTAAATTCTGAATAAATTACATTGTGTCCATGCAAATCACACTGCTGTTAAACAACAAATCCTAAATTATAGTACATAACAACAGTCATTAATGCCTGGAAGACCTGATCACCCTGTTAATTCTGGGATGCAAAAAATACAAAAGGAATGGCAAGGAAAGGAGAGGAAAGTGCATCTCTGAATCCTGTGGTGATCTCAGCTGTCCAGAATACAGTGGCAATCTGCAGGATTTTTGTCTTTATTTATCAGACTGCATAATCTAATTATCTCTCATTAGTCCAAAGCTGATTATTTCATTTATCTTTGTATATGTGACAACAAAAGGCTCTCTTTAATTAAGCAGATCAGCAATTAGCTGTTGTTTTATAGGCAGTTTTAAACATCCCAGTACAAGTAGCATGCAACACGATTGCAATCAGATGCTTAGGGAAGAATTGTGGATGAAGACATTTTGATTTACAGCCCCATTTAGTTTAAAGCTGCATTGGCAAGTCTAACTCCAAAAGCAAAGGCTTATGAGATATGGCCAAGTTGCCAAGCACACTGGATGGAACAAAGCAGAACTGAGACAAGATCTGCCAGTGAAATTTAGCTGGATCTGCAGAGGAACCTTTGTGGGCTGACCCTGAAGAACACGGGGACTCTGCTTCAAGCAGGATTGTTCTGCTCTTTATAGTGAAGGAGACACATTCAAACTCCTCAGTGAAACAGCAACGGGCAGGGTGGGTGTACAGCTGTCAGGATAGCCTGTGGTTAATTAAAATGAGATAATTACTTTCTCTTTGTGATGATGCTGTTGACAGTGGTGGATACTGCAGAAAATAGGAGATCAACTTAATCTGACTTGTGAATTCTCCAAAAATCAGAGCAACCAAAAACACTAGAAACCTGGGTATCCTTCCAAGAATCTTTGGATGAATTCCCAATCCCAGCATTTCCTTTATCTCCTCTTAAAAAGTCATCTCCCACTTTGGGGCTAGTACAGGAGGAGGAATCTTCACTAATCCCTACTTTTCAGTCCTGCACTACAGAAATCACAGCTGAGTGAAAACGTCAAAGCAATTTTTTTTTTGTGTTTAACCTTTCCAAATTTCTGCAATAGTTTCATCAGCAAAAAAATAAAAAAGTTCTGCATCCGGTTAAATGTATGTGTCCATATGCAGAAAAGAACAAAGCAGTAAAAAAAAAATTCTTTACAATAATTTATGAACACCTAATAAGTTTTTATTTTAAGATGTAAGTGCTGAGATAAGCACAAAGAAATTAAGTTGGATGTCTCTGAGAGCACAGAAAGAAGAATGGATTGGAATGCAAATCTCCACACAAACTCATACTTGTAAGTGTGGGTATTATCCATTACTTGAGAGTAGCTCAATTTAAATAATCAATTTGCAAGAGAAAACTGCTGGTGCATTTAATATACTGAACTTCCCCCACTGGACTGTGCTTGTGACCTGCTCTGCTTAAAGTATGGAGGAATGGGATTAAATAAAACAGAACAGAGCAGCTGCTCCTTTTTTACTTCATTTTGCATATGCAATTCCTTATTTTTCAAAAATGAACTGGAGTAATATGCTTTCTTGTGTTGATACAATTTGCAAAATACATTTGTCTTGATTTTTGAAAGACAATTCTTTTAAATGTTTTCTGCCCTTGCTTTTGGATGGAAACACGACTTTTTTATTTTAATAGAAATATTCCAGTTAAATGCACAAGGAGCTCTCAAAACTACAGGGAGCTACTGGAAACTTTGGCAGAAATGGGGAGGTCCTTCCACAGCCTTTATCCCTCCTTGTGCAGAGATTTCTCTGCACAGAACTCCTTTGCAAAGCGTGGTAGGCTTGGAGCAAGGCAGTGTTATGAGGCTGCTCACCCGCTGGTAATTGGCAATTAAGCCTGGTGTAAAAGACTAATGGCAATTCTCTTCTGCTTGGAGAGTCAGAGGTAGGAACCTTGCCTGAACAAACTGAAGACGTCTGAAACTCCCTGAAGTGAGTCATGAAAAGGACATAACCTCTCAAGTGCCTGCCGTGAATTTTAAGGGCAGAGTCCCTAAAAACACGTATGAAAACCAAGAGAAATCCAGGGCATCTTATTGTGCAGAGGGAATTATTGTTGGTTTGAAGGAACCAGGATGTAGCAGTCTTCATATAAATATGCAGAAACAGGTGAGCTGGGTGCAGACAGCTCCTGGAGTCCTGCTGCAATCCCTCAATTGACTAGGAATGTCACTGGGAGACTTGGATGACCCTTTCTGTCCATGGCTTTTATTTAGAAGAAATAAAATCCACCCAGTAGCACTGGTATCAATACTAATCTTGAGGACAGAAAAGTTTGAAAAAGACCAGCAAAACATGTGCTAGAAGTAATTCTTGAGTGACTACTGAATAAACAGCCTAGTGAATAGGTAAAGACCTTTTAAAGTAGTATTTTTGTGGTATTTTTCTTCATATTCTGGTGAAAACATCTGTAGTTGAGCCAAACCTATTCTTTCTCCAACGGGGTCTTAAAATGAGAAAAAATATTCTTCCTCTGGGCATATTCTGAGAATGTTTAGCAGGTACACTGAGAAGCATGAAAATAAGATTAGAAAGCAAATCTCATAGATGGTTCAAGGATAATCTCCATGAGAGCCCAGTGGAGCATCAGGCAGGCTGGACAGTCTGCAGCTGCAAACTTCCATGAATGGTGATAGCAGTTAGGACCAGGGCTGTGTCACCTCAGAGTCCTGGACCCCACAGCGACAGCATCAGACAAAACTCAGGACAAAACCACTGTCCTGTCTCAGAGAGTTTGTGACATATCCAGCTGTCCTCAGGCACGTCCCAGAGGGAGCAAAACAGACCTCACCCAGCCTCTGACTCCCACATGGAAAGGTGCACAGGACCAGGGGAAGTGTGTGCTGTCACCTCCTCAGATGGGTTTTCCTTTGGTGCACTTTAAAATGTTGTTCAATATTCACACAAACCCCCCAAACAACTGAAATATGAAGTCAATATGAACTTGAACTCACCAACCCCAACGACAAATTTAGATTATATCAGAAGCAGAGGCAGTAGGTTGAACCAAGGATCCTAACAGCCTAAGTAAATGCTGCACAGCAAGAGGAACAAAGACAACACCCACCCCTATTGCACAAACTAGAACAAAATGCTTTGAATTTTGCCAAATCTCAACGAGCACCTTGGAAAAGAAATCTGGGATGATCATGTCTGTTGGCCACCCTTTCACTCCCCTGGTTTTGGGTTCTAAGTCAAGGAAGTGAAAGCAAAACCAGGAGTCAATCCAGTGGTCTGGGACTACTGAGGACAGATCCTGCCTTGCCTGAAGTTACTCTTCAGCTGCCCTTGGTCCATGCTCAGCCACTCCACAAACCCATGGCTCCTGCACCTCGCTAAAGTTGAGGGAAAACTACACTGAAAACGATTTGCAGAGCAAATTATTGCCTAAGGATAGAGATTTTCATTGGAATGGAGATGGTCTAACTATAGATTTCTTGAGGTAAATTATTTTTTTCATAGAATGACATCACCAGTTAACTAATTTTTCTGAAGTCTGGCTACCCCTCACTTTTATCTTCTGACCATTTGCTGCTTTTATGTCTTTGATGTACTTCCATCTCATAAATTGCAAATGAGGAACTTTTTTTGAAGTATGTGAATTTCACTTAATAATATTCTAGTCCAGCAGGAATGTGAACATGAACCAAACTTTGACTCCCAAAAGAGGGTTGCCACAGCTGGATACAGCCACGTGTTTCTCACTGCTTCATTTACATTTTCTAATTCATACAGGCTCTCAGCAATAAGCAAACAAACAATTGAATTGGCTAACAGAGCAAGGATAATTTAATATCTGGGGGTTTTTTTTCTGAAAGAAAATCAAATGATTAGGTGAATTACCCTTTTTTTTTTTCTGAAAAAGGTATTTTGCAGCACATACACTTTAGAACCTGAAAAACTCTGTGCAATGTACAAGAAGAACAGTTTGAGACATAGGGCTTTACATCTATACATTTGAAATATCGCAGGCAACTCCTCTGCTTTTCATTTTGCAGACGAAGAGGCAGTCCTTTTATGACTTTTAGGCTGAAGTAAAATATTGGCAGAATGGGAAAAGAACCCAGACTTCTTTCTCTGCATTCCTTTCTCTCATTTCTTTACCTTCCAGGTCCCAGTTTCATCATAAAACCAAGATACCTTACAGAAACCACACATACGTGGCACTGAGAGGTTTTGGCCTTTCCTCTGGCACATGAATCCATTCAGAGCCACCCACAGGGAACAGTGGCTCAGTGTGGGAGCAGGGCCAGGTCCTACCTCCTCCTGCTCTCCTGACAAACCTGGATAAGCCAACAGACAAATCCAGGAGGGTTTTGTGGCTACTTGAGCCTCACTAATAGGCCCAGGCAGATGAGGCTGTTGCAGGTCATGGTAGTAACTTTTGCCCTCATCAGTTGTCCTAAATTTACTCCATGAAGGCTTACGAGTTCTACTTTCATGGAAAATACCTACTTTACCCAACATTGCATCCATGTTTAACCTGGATTCCATGTATGTTTTGTTTGCAATTTAAGGGTATTTGAAAAGCAGGTAGTTTGCACAAAGAGTTATTTTTAGGTAGCATATGGGACTTCAAAACAGGTAAGAGTTACACCACCTCCATTGTTTCCTTTTGCTGCTCGTGCCCTCCTTACTCCCAAATTACAAACATCCTTGCATGAAAAACTCAAAGCTCTTACAAAACTACTACTTCAGAGAAAAACTTGTCAGCTTAACACTGTAAGGAGAGAAAAAAATGTCTGCTGTGAACTGGAGAGGAAAACAAAACCCTGACATCCATGTCCTTTAAAAAGCTTGTCTAACTTGCATTTTTTTGGACAACCCCCAGAACACACGATTAACCACTTCTGTTATTTAAATTTTTCTAAGGCTTTCCAAACTTTCTTTTCCCATACTGCTTGATCACTGTATGCAGGAACTATTTTTTTCTGACGGATCGTTCTTCAGACTGTGGAAGGGGGAAACAGGAAAAAGCCACATACTGTAGAAATCTACTTCCATGCAAAGCAAAATCTTTAAAATTCTGTATTTCTGTTCACAAAGTAATGATTTTTTTTCTAGAAGTGATATGAGATCAGTGTTGCAGCTGACACTGCCTGTAATGATTTCTAGCTCCCATATCTGTAAGCTGAGCAACATGTTCTGCCCTGTGATAGCTCCTGCTGCCAAAAGCCACACACCAAAACAGCTGCCCTTCCAATTAATCATTATTCATATAATCCAATGGCAAATCTAGAGTAAACTGTCTGGATAACAATGACATGGCCCAAATGAGCCTAAGTTAGACAGTATCAATGAGAGTCAACTGAAAAGCTCGGATTTCCATGCTTCAAGTGTCCTCCAGGTACAGTAGAATTTTTTTTTTAACAGGGCAAGTCTTCTGACAATACCTCAGTGAAGCCAGAAAAATGTATGCAGAGACAGACATCCATATCAGAGTAGAAAAACATCCTGAAATGAGACCTAAAGAGCTAAAGAGCAAAGACATAAAATGATTTATTCCTTTACAAAACTATTAAAGTAAACCTCATTTAGTTTTATTAGTGATGCACATTTAGTTAAACTAGGGCTTTGAAGAGCACTATGGTTCTTAAAAAGAATCCTGCTTACAAAGGGATTGACCTTCTCAATCACACAGGCCTGGGTTTTCCACTGTATTTAAATATCTGGAGAAGATTTATTAAAAGCTTCCTGAGCAGACCTGAGTGTTTTACCTACACTTCACCTTCAGCCTCTCAAAACTGCATTTTCATTGGAATCAGTGAGGAAGAACCATCACCTGTCCCCCCTCTGGATGTTTTCCCCTAAATACATAGGCCTACTGAACAAATCAGTTCTCTTTGTATATTTTTCAGACCCATGCATAGGAAAGAAATGATTCAAATATTTCCTGTCAGCATCACCTATGTCCAGCTTACCCACCTGGCTTGAATAATGCAGTGCTGCCCAGAAGCTGTTTTTCACAAGAAGGACAGAAGTGAGTGCTTTTGAGAGGGATGGGGCTGGACAGCACATTAATATGATAATAATATATTCAAGTATATTGATATTAATATTGATATTAATATATTCAAGTAAGTGAATATATTGCCAGGTATCACACAGCTTAATTCTCATTCGTCCAGCTCTGTTCTGTAAACTCAGATTTGGAAAAGTCACCCTTTTCTGTGGTGAGAAGGTAATTAAAGCTCCACTGCTTCACCCCTGCCATCTCCTGAAAGCAAAGGAAACAAAGAGCAGGGAGTGGCTGTGTGATACAAACTCAAACTAAATTTGAGTTACAGCTACCCCATACAAATTAATGTAAATAAAAATCTGCAGCTTTCACACAAAATTGAACAACCCAGACAGGTGGGGTGCTCCAAGGAAAGAAAACATTAACTCATTTGTATTTATGGTTAGTAAGAATAAAGCAAAACAGAAAGAATAATGCAAAACTTGCTCTCCTCCAGGTGCTTAAAATGTATGTCAAATTTAAATGTAAAATTCACCCTAGGTCTCAGGAAACCTCCTTCTTTCATTACTCCAGATTTAATGAAGTAAAATAGTTCTAAATTAATTGCTTCTATAGCAAAAACCCTGTGCTGTATTTAACAGCAATCAGAGCTTCAGAGTTCTAAACCTAAAAATCAGAGATTTCATTATCAGAAGTGCTATATAGCAATACAGAAAAATTAAACAATCTTAACTGTATGAACTACTACCTGAGCTTACAAAGCATTTTGCATAATCTGTCTGTTCCTCTCTTGTATCTCCCAAAAGAGAGCCATCAATACACAGAGCTGGAGCACTCACTTGAGCAGTGTATTTTTCAGCTGTTTATTTCCCTAGAAATGGTATATTTTGTATTATTGTGAAGTGCATCCTCACAGACACTCCGTAGTTTATTGATTCAATTGAATTGTGCAAGACTGAAATTCTAAACCGTGCTTTTTGCATTGATCATTAAATCCTATCATTAAAATAGAACTCCATGATGTTTTGCATACACTGATCCCAATAATTTTATTGCTCGTGGAGTTTCATTGCAGCACCGGTGACTAACAGCGCCTGAAGAAAAAAATAAAAATCTTCCTCTGAAACACAATTGTGTCCAAACCATTTGAAAGGTACAGAAACCAATTACAGTAAAATTCCGTGTTCTCAATCAGGCTCCATGGAAAACATTCCAGCACGGAGAGATGCTGGGTTATTTATTGTGGGAAGTTACCGGGTGCTTAACTATGCAGATGAAATTCTCCTCCTTCTTTTATACAAGGCACAAAATAAATAACTTAACAGCTCACAGTTCCCAAGGTAGACTTGTTAATCGCTCCAATATTGTTCTAATTCTCCTCGTCACTAACTGAATTGGAGCATGTAACTGGATAAAATGTGTCTTTAGATACCATGTACTTATTCCGATTACTATTTGGTTGATTGATGACTTTCTGATTTTTTGAAACAATGCCAGCACAGTGGCCTCTTGGTAGCTGAACACATGACTGCTGTTTGTTGTGCTTTGGGGGGACTGCAATGCGAGGTCTGGCTCAGTCATTTTTAAAATCAATACTTGCTCTCTGAGCACGGGATAATTTAGAGAACATAATTCAGAATTCTACCTTTCAGCATGTATCCTCCATCAAAGGAGGATTTTTGTCCAGAGTCAGCACAAAGGCTACATGACCCAAGAATGCACAGATAAGGTTAAAAAAGAGGGGGAAAGTACATATTTTTTTTCAAACTAAAGCATCACTAACCACATATGTAGATAAATACGTCTTTTCTGTATGTGCACTTATAGCACATGTGTACTTCCATAAATACCGACTGGAACTGGATGTCTTGAATAAATTTCAGTTTTTGCCTACTCTTATGTGTTTTGATGTTTTTCCTCCCGTTTTGGCCACAAGTACTATCTCACACTTTTAAAAGCAAGGTCATACTTCCCTACAAAGAGTGAAATGGCTGAAAATGGGACCTGCAAAGTGTCTGATCAGCTGGTGTTCAGTCTTCCTAATGCTGGAGCTCTGAAAATGCTGAACACAGAATAATTTCCTCCACAGGTATTGGTGGAGTTCCTCTCTCAGCAGCAGTGATTTGAACCAGATCTGCTGCATTCAGTCAGTGCAGCTGTGCACATGTAAATGAGGACTAACAGACCTCCTGTTCTTTGGGTTTTGAATGAGCTCCAGTGTTAAGGACTTTGATCCTTTTGCATTAATCTTTACATCTTAACATTCAGACTCAAGGTTCTATCTCCATTTCACCTTCCACATCCCTTCCATTAATGAAAATCTCCAATTGTCCAGCTCTTTTAACCTCAGTAGTATTCTAAATCCTCTCTCTGCCATTAAAATATAAAGTTCTCTTTGCACTTTCTCTTCCTGTTTCCCCCACCCCTCTGAGCAGAGCACCCAGAATTTCCTATTTCCCAGATATATTCCTACACCTTTATCCTGCAAGATTTCCCCTTCTCCTCCCATATCAGAGAACTCCTACTCCTCTTATGTTTTGACAAAAGCTTCTGAAGTCAATAGAGCATTGTTCACATATGAAATGTGCTTAATTTGTTTTTGAATCCTGAACGTATTTTAACTTCCCAGTACGGAAAAGCTCAGGCACAATCCTTTTGCCGAGTTTGTCCCCAGCTTAGAGGACTGGGAGGCCCTCTACAAGGTCTTATTTTCATTTTAATTTTGCTTCTACTGCCTTCAAAAGGGGAAATTTCCAGGTATATCTAAATAAAATGTACAGCTTCTCTTCATTGTCACAGCATCCTGAGCAAAGAAGGATCTGTCATAAAAACCACAAAGCAGTCTAATTCCCAGCCAATGACAGCATTAGGAGAAGTGGTACTCAAAATGTCTGGAGGTCTTGGGGAAAAAAGGCTGATGCCTCACTTAAAAGTATTATTTTCAAACATCTTATCCTCATCCAGATTTCTTACAGGAAAATATTTGTCTTAATTCTTTGCAACACTCATTTTGAATCCTACTCGAAAATCCATAGATGGCAGCAAATTAACTTTAGCAAGTTGAGTTTTCTAATAATTCTCCTTTTTTGTATGCTTCTTTTGATAGAAATTGAGTTAAATATCACACAAAACAGTGGAGAATAGTGACAGAACCAGACAAATCATTCCAACCATCTAAAGAGTAATGAAAACCTGTAATTTTTCTTACTTCCTTATTTATTGTCATTTGATGAGCCCTGACTTATTCCAGTGTGGACCAAGCAAATAAAATCCACCCAGGGCAGAAAAGTTTCAAACCCTGCATCCATTGTAAATTTTTTATGAGGATTATTGGTGCTATTTCATTCTACACACTTTGCTGGATGCCCATAACAGCAGCTGCAGCAGCAGAGCTCTGCAAAGCTGTTTCCCTTTCAACTTTTTCCACAGCTTTCTCAAAAGGTCATCCTTTGGGGCTGAAATATCTAGTGTCTGTAAATAAATATTAAACAGGAGATTTAAACCTTTTTTTTTTTTTAAATTACAAGTTAAAATATATTTCTTCTGTGTTTTTAGGGAAATCCTTGTTATTCTTTCCCACAGAAGGGTGCAATATAAGCATCAAGGTAGATCATAAAAATTTGTATTTTCCAAATAATCCGACCTAAGGTTTGTATTCTAGACCAAACAACTTCCCAGGCTTGGCTGATATTTTTGCAACAAGACAGATTCCTACCCAGCCAAAGCTCAGAATAAAACATGGTGAAATAGAAGAGCAGAAGGCATGAACCTGACTAAACCCAGAGAAAAGGGTTTAAAGCACCCATTTCCATGACGTTCTCACTCACTTTGCAGCTGGGGTCACACTTCCTGCCTTAGATTTCGGGTTCTTGCCCTTAATTTACAAGTACAAGTCTAGATTCCTTCACACCCAGTTTCTCAACAAAGGAAAAAATGGTCAGACATGTACCTGCAGCATAATTTTACGTTTCAAGCTGTAAGCAGAAGTTTTATGACAGAAAGATGGGGAAATGGCAGGGTTTTGACAAGATTTTATTTAGAATATATATGATTATGAACATATAATTTGGAGTCGGAAATTACCTCATTTGGGAGAAATAACACCTCTGGCTTCACTGAACATAAAACAAAGAGTTTGCCACGGGGGCTTCACCAAAAGCCATCTTTAGGAAAAACACTATCTTTATTAGCAGAGTTACTGCAAATACTGTCATGTTTAAGACTTTAAAATAATCTTCACAATTAAAATGTCCATATCATAACTCTAGAATACGTACACAACTACTTTTGTGCTGTTTATGTTGGCAAATCAATAATTATGAGAACAAAGACTCTAAAAGGTGGCATTTCTTCATCCTCCTTCACACTGTTTTTTCTCCACTTTTAACCCATGCCATTTACTTCCTGTGGGCAGCTGAACTGCTCATTCAGCTTATTCAGCAAGCCCAGACAGAATGTTTATTTTTGCTTATTCAGTGAGTGAGCCTGCAAGCAAACCTGTCCTTATCTCCTCTCTCATGAGATGTCTCAATCTGCAGATACATCCCACCAAATTTGAGATGTCCAATTCTAAAATTTAAGGGACATCACCTTGGGCTACCAGCATTTTCCTGCCCAGAGCTGCTCTCACACTCTTGGTTGTGTCCTGAAGGATCTGGGAGCAGAGTGTGTACTGCGACTTTCTTCACCAAAGAGCTAATCTTTTCCAAAATAATCACCAGTCCTGGATATGTCAGTCTGGTTTTTTATCTTGATCTAATGACAGACCAATTACTGTCAGGTTTCTTGGAATTATGGACAGGAGACTGAAGTTTTTGCTTTCAGAGTGTACTTTTAAAGCTAGTTCTGGCAAATGTGAAGAAGGTCTCATGGTTGCCCAGTGGCCTGCAGCACATGAAAGAAGAGTAGTGATACAGTCCAGCACTAATGCTGTCAGCTTGGTGCTTTCTGCCACATTGCAGGAATAACAAAATCCCAATTAAATATAAAATGCTGTAAAAAAAATCCTAGCTAGAGATGTTTTGGCAGAATGAACTCCCCTAGCATGTACAGGACAGGATTCTGTAGATCACTCAGAGAGTGCTCATTGAGTCTGGGTACAAGCCATTGCTCTCTGGTGTGAAAATAGGAGTAGGGAGGATAAGTCTCAAAAAAGAGAAGAGCAGGCTGTTAATGTGTAAATGGATATTATTTCAAGAGTGTCTTTGGACTTGCTGTGCTCCAGATTTTGGATCTGGAACACAAACAGTCCTCAGGAGAGTATTGGTATCTGCACATCCATGAAATTGGAGAATCCAGTCTTTGCTTTTAAAAGAGCCCTAATAATAAAGCCCTGACATCCTTGAGTTTATCTTCAAAGTCAAGAAATAGAAGAGGATGCATGTTTTGTTTATTTTATTTAGCACTGTAGATTGAACTGTACCTGTCTCTGGACCAAAATGCTTCTGAGCTTTGATTCTTGCGAATTTGGTTTTGAGCCATGTGTCTTTGGACCTCTCTTAGGAGCAGATTCTCAATCTAAATACATGAGTTATTCATGAAAGGAATGCATGTGTTAGAATAATCCTATCACTTTTCCTAGCCAGATGAAATATGGTTGTATAATGTTGGTTTCCCTGCCAAATTTCCTGACAAAATTCCTTCACAGAAATAAAATCTGCAGGAATCGAAATACTTTTATAAAAAGCCATGACCCCTTTAAGGAATTGATTTCTATAACACTCTATTTTTCAATAAAATTGTTTTCCTTTAAGTAATTTCATAATTCTCTGTTAATGAGCAAGTGAAGAATGTTTTGGACCAGATAGCATGTGATGTCTAAAGCACCAATCACTTCCCTAGACCTCCTATCTCTCAAACCACCTGCTAATCATAACAATTGCTAATTTGAGACCTTTTAGCCATTTCTGGTGTCAGTGACAATGCCACGTAGCCTGCAATGGCCATTTGGCCACTCTTCCCACCCACCTCAGTGACTGCTGCTGCTACTGCCCATTTTGGGCTCTATTGTTCTCCTGCCTCTTCTGACCACAAGCAATTCCTCCTCTCCTAATCTCGGGGGAATCTCTGCCTTCACAATGGGGGCAGGGCCATTCACTTTGTGTGCAAGATAATCTTTTATAGAATTGTTCTCACACACACCCCATCCTGTTCATGCTCTCCCTGCCTCTGAAAGGCAGATAAACAGCAATGGGGAGGCTTAAAAAGCCAATAGGAAGTGTTAACTATCTCTGGTTTTCCTTACCCTTATTGATATGCACTTAAAATGCATATAGATATGGCTACATTGGGAAAAAACTGCAATCGTTATTACTGCTACACTCTTTTTTTTTATTAAACCCAGAAGTGCCTCGAATACAGCGGAAATTTGCTAACAGGTAAACAGTTCACTGGATTTGGATTTTATCAGTAACTATGTGCAAAAACCATAGAGTGATGGAGCAAGTGCTTCCCACAGTATTTGAAAAGAGAGGAAAAATCTGAGGTGATCAGTTAAGGGAAGCAGAACTGACAGCCCCTGTGCCCAGCATGGCATCTCCCTGCTCCTCTGCCCCAGCCCACTCTGAATAGAAGGCAACATTTACTTCATTTCCCAGTCTGAATTGCTCAAGTATGACTTCATGCTAGGCTTTATGTTTAAGCCCTCCACTCTGAAGGATTTAAAGGTAGTCATTATATTACAAGGCAGGGAAGAGCAAAGAGGGGGGGGGGGANCAACTGCTTTAACTAGGGAAAAAAAAATCTGTAAATATTACTGTACCCCACACAACAGTGAATAAATGCATGGAAGTAAAGCGTCCTGTTGCCTGCGACATGGATAACAATTTTAGGTATTTCTTATTCCCTATCCTTTTCCTGAGCAGAGTATAAAATCACCTGCAAAACCTGCATCACGCAGGCATTTCTTCTTGACAACGTTCGCTACTAACAGAGCAGAGCAAAGGCTCAGGAAAATCTCAGCCCTGTCATTCCGCTCCGTCCTGCCGGACGCCTCCTTCTCCTGCTGCTCCTCCCGCGGCGCTCCCGGCCGCATCCCGCGCCGAGGGCTCCCTCTAGTCCCTGCTCCCAGCACAGCAGGGGCCGGATCGGTACCCGAGCCTGCCCCTGCCCCTGCCCCTGCCCCAGCACGCCGGGCAGCGCCAGCACCTCAGCGCCGGGACTGCACGGGGAACTCCCTCCCTCCCTCCCTGCATCCCTGAATTCCTCCATCCTTGCATCTATCCATCATTGCATCCATCCATGATCCATCCCTCCATCCATCCATCCCTCCCTCCGCACAGCCCTGCACCGGCCGCAGGCTCATTGCTCTGGGTGCTGCAAAGATTTTGGGGTCTCTCTTGACAAACTGCTGCGCACAGAGGGTGTGAACCCCAAATCTATCATGCCTGTGTGTCCCCGGGGCCGAGGCGAGTGCCCGGCGGGCGCCGGCAGCCAGGGCTGCAGTCCCTCAGTGCTTTGTTGTACTCTGCCTTTCATTACTCTCTGCTCGAGCCAGGTGGTGAGGGCCACGCTCTGAAAAGCTCCCTGGGGTCCGTGTTGTCTAATAAGTATGGATGTTGCCTGGGGCACTTGGTGAGGTCCCTGTATCTAAGGCCCAGCAAACTCAGCTTTATAATGATTGGCAGATCTGGGGTTGAAGCGTGGCTGCTGACATGACATCGTAATTCATTACACAGCGCTCTTTAACGTGTAAATTACCTGAGATATTACCACTATTTTGCTTTTAACCCTCATCTGCTTGTACCTAATTTTGTTCTACAGCTGTGTGGGCTGACTTTGGTGAGGCTTTACTCATGCAGGACAAATGCAGGGGAAGCCCTAAGCTGCATGTTTTGTTACATGTTTTTCCTGTAAAACACAGCACGGTAAAAAAAATTTCAACAGTTTCAGTCAAGTTCAACAAAATGTTACAGCTATGACATGAATGTCAGACCTCAAACCTGGTATTTAATCACTTAGTTCAAAAGGAGCATTTTTGCAGTGGTTTCTAGAGAGCAGCAAACTGCAAGCACCTCACAGTCACAAAAAAAGTCCTTTTCAGCACAATCATCAATCTATCCCCACACCTTTGTGTGGCTTCCCCTGCCAATGTCTGTTCAGATATGGAGTTGCAGATATCGCTGTTTATATAAACATAGCTCTGCACACAGAGCAGGACCAGCAGCGCTCACAGTACCCCTCACTCACTGCCACAACTTACACATAGAACCAGCAAGAAAGCAAAATTAAGTCTATCAAAAGTTAGCTGATGTAGAGTGACAGATATGATTAATTCAGTGCTGGGAAAACAGATGAGATATTGTGAATGAATACTTGAGTTTTATTGGGCAATGGTATATTTTACATAAACCAGCATCCCCAAGCCCATTCAAGCTTTGTCCTTTGCCAGGATAAGTTAATGACAAATTACAAAGCTTGTTATTAAAACATAGCTTCTGATTTTGACAATAAGCATTAAAATGGTGTTTGCAATGGTGATATCAAAGGGTGCTGCTCTGACCACAGCAGCCTCCTGTTGCCAAGCACACCCATGTAGATGGAAAATGAAAGGCTGGCAGTGTGTGTGGGGCAGGCTCCTGACCTCTCTACCTGGCTGAGAGCTCCTGGGCCCCATAGCATTGGTCTGTAAGAGCTGTGTTTTCAAAAATTATTACAAAATAGTTGATATTTATAACTTGTCGCTGCAGATGGATTTTTCAAGACACCCAATATTAGCCAGCCTGGCAACCATTTAATTCAATGCTGAGTGCTTTGAAAAAATATATCCTGAGAGTGTTGACTGTCCTTGAGTTTCTCTGATGCCAACAGAATCTGGAAGGATTTATAATCCTGTAGGAGGTGGCTAGCAAACTGAAGGATTCAACCCACAGGCCAAAGAAAAATAGCTGGGCTTTGTTTTAGGCACTCCTAGAAATCTGCATCACAGCAAACATTTTTTGGCCGCTCTTACGATGGTACAGTACCACTGCCAGTTTATACAAACACTTTTATCTCAGGCTTCAGCAGGAAGTTTTTGGCCTGGTTATGACTGAGCTAGCTCTAAATTTTTTCTTCCTGCATCATAAATGTCCTCTGGTTGTATGCACTAATCTCAGATTCACTTTCACCTCTTCTCAGTCCTTGTGAAAGTTTTCCTTTTGTAATGAAAGCTCAAATGAATGCAAACTGTATTCAGACTTTGTACAAAACCTTTACATGGTCCTAGCTGAAAACATGCACAGAGTGAAGTACCAACTCCTTCCTCCCCTAAAGCAGTGAACATCTTTGCTCTGTAGTGAACAGATGCCTTTTTTTTTGGATTGCTGCCATTCATCACAAACTGTCTGTTGCAAGAGTTCCAGTACTGGGAAGCCACAGGAGCTCCAAGAATAATAATGCTCTTAAAAGGTCCAATTTTAATTTGGATGCAGTGAATCATCCACAAGTTCCAAGTAACTCAGGCACTTCAATGTAATGTGTCAATAGAGGATAAAAAAAATAAGTAAGTGAAAGCTAGGCCTGAAACCCAGATATGGTTTTTATGTATCTGACACATTTGTTTTGTCTTTATTTTAGATTATACAGATTCTTTGTTTTGTTGATACTAAATATTTGACTAACTTAATTTCTATTTTATTCTTTATATCTAAACTGATTGCACCAGCAATTCATTTGGCCATAGTTTGAAAATAACACACAGCACCTTTTTTTGCTGCACTTTACTCCATATCAAGGTAAAGGAGCTTTCCATAATCACAGCCAGGTTAACACAGGAGAGATCCCTCTTCTGCACTTTGAGCAGAAAACCAGCTTTAAGGCTGCTTATGACATGACAGGCCAGTTGCTACAGAAATCCATTTCCCCTTCATCCCTGGCCCTTCAAGACAAGCCAAACCTTGCAAGGCACTGAGCTCTCTCAGCTCAGACCATGCCAGGTGCTGCAAATATTTGGGAGCCACAGGAAAGACTCCCTGCATCACACTGTCAGGAGGGTGAGGAGGAATTTCCCCTTTCCCACAGCTGAAATTCCATGACAACTCATTTTTATATGTTTTCTTGCATAGAAAACAAATTATTTTTCAGTAACCCAAAGCAGAGTTTTTCATTTTAACAAGCCCCATTCTATATTGCTGTGAGGCTGAGGAAGACACTGGAGCTGCAACAGCTCAATACTGGGTGGTGAGAAGCAGAGTTAATCACTGCTGAACCAATATTTTGATATAATGTTAGTGGGCTTGGTGCTATTTTTAGCCCCTCTGCCAGCTGTATTCACTGCAGCTCTTGTGACTGTTTTTGACAGAAGAGGAGCAGTATCTCTAGTTACCTTGCCAAATTCTTATTCTAGCAGTTTTATCCTCCCTGCTGAAAAAACTTGTATAATGTGTAAGGAATAAAGGTGTTTGTGCTCCTCCTTCAGCAGCACACAGCAATACCACGTGAGGAGATGATGTACCTTTCTCCTACAGGCAGCCAAAGGTGCTGTGTGATCCCACCAGGCACCTTCAGCCATCCAGGTGGGGGTTCTGCCATGTCCTACAGCATTTCTGCGCTCCAGAACCCCTGCTGACCCGGGATGTCACTGCTGACACATTCCAAGAAACATCCTGCCTGGTGTCCTCTGCATAATTTAAATTATGGGCTCCTTGGGAAAGCAATCCCACCTCCTCATGCACTGGTTCCACTGCTGGACACACTGCCAGCCCCCAGAAAAGAACAACTTCTTCTTTCCAGCTCCTTGCCTTCCCTGAGTGCCACTGCCTGAGCAGGACATGGCAATAATTCCCCCCAGTGTTTGTGAGGGCTTTTGTTTCATCACACACAGACCTTAGCCCACAGAATTAAATATGCCCTGATGTTTGAATTAACTGTTACATTAAAAGAGAAAACTTCCCATTTTGTGGGGCTATAAAGACACAAAATAAATGTGCCATGGCATTTTAAGATAAAATTTTGAGCCCACGATCTTAGACATTGTAGTTTTAATAAGATGTACTGCATTACATTAGATTATAGATTCCAGCATACCCTTGGCTCCAATATAATCTCACTATCAAATGGTTTTAAACACAAGGACCTTCAAATTTTGCTTTTAAATCAGATTATCCCCCAAAACAGGAAGAAACAATTGACTGTGGAGTGCTGTCTTTCCTTTGCTTTCACCATTTTCCTTTCATGACACAATACAGGCATACAACAGAAGATGCTGTACATTCTCTTCCTCCTTCCCTTTTAGTGCTAGAACCACTTCTTTTATCTGAAGGATCAGCCACCTAAGGCTCTTTTTCTGCACATAAGTATGTGTGGTTTTTTCTCTGTACTTTGAATGATACCAGTGAATGCTGTGTTCACAGGTATACTGAGTATAAAGATATATATTTGAGGGTAAAATGCTCTGTAAATCTGTCAGTCATCTAAAAAAAGGAAAGGATTTAATAGTATTTTAGGTGCAGAGGTATTTCATGTGCCTTAACTGTTAAAATAAAGAGGAAAACTTTAATTATCAGGTTCTGGGATTTAGCTGTGCATCTCTCCTCAACGCTAATAGGAGACTCTGCTGTTTCTGCCCACCTAACACTGAAAAATTACTCAATAAAAATTACTTGTCTGGTGCAATTACACTCTCATCTTTTAATTAGCATTCTCTATAGTAGTTAGGGTGGGCTTTAGAAGCCCAGTAAAGAGATATTTCTTGGCTGAACAAAGTCATCTTCTTACCAAGCAGATTGGTTTAGCTTCAGCCTTTCAATGAGCACGGGATCCCAAAAGCATTTCATCCTCATTACTGAATCACTGTGCTGCTGCCCAAGTGTGAATGTGGCTGCTTTGGCCTTCTGGGAAGGGAGAGCTTAATATTGAATAAACAACTATCTGGGGAGAGAGAAAAGAGACTGAAAGGAGCTTCTGGGGCAGAAGTGGGCTGAAGCCAAATTCTTTTTTGCTATAATTTTTCTTTTAAAATGAAATGAGCCACTTAAGTGTTTTCTTTGATTTGTATTTGGCTGACTGAATTATTGTCAGAGAGAGGGAAATGCCTGCAATGCAATCCTGTGTGGTGAAGTACACAGCACATATAAAAAAAGTAGCAGAATCCTCAAGAAGCATAATGAGCACAGAGCAGTGCTTGCATATGTGGATCCCTCTCTGAAATGAAGTTTGAATCACCCAACAATACAGAACCACAATTCTATTCACACTGTACTTTTTTCCCCCTCATGCTTTCAAAAATTTCAGGCTGAGCAAACTTTACTTTCATTTCCTGACATTTTAAATGAAAAGTACTTTGGAAAAAAAGAAGTCTGTCCCAGGCAGCAAGGGCAGTGTGAGGGCAGCACAGAGGCAGCTCCCTGGGAGCTGGGTGTGGGCAGCAGAGCAGGAGCCCAGGGACCAGTCCCTGGGGCCACTCCAGGGCAAGGACAAGGACTTGTCCTCCTCAGTGCCCAGTGAGTGACTCACCCTGTTCACACAGAACCTTTTCAGGTGAGGTTTTTATAATCACACCCTTCAAGACCTTTTTCTCTGATATAAATAATCATACATTAAACCAGGCAGAGGAATTCCTGTCCCCTCACCCAACAGAGGGTCCTACTTATTGAGCTCCAAAATTATTTTCTCCCCTCCTCTGGCTGGACATATTTTTACAAAACAGTGTCCAGGATTACTGTCTGAGTTTTGAAACACATGGGAGCACTTCCATCCTTTACAGTCTTTTCATTATTGAAGAAAAGTATTTATGAGCTGAAGGACACACAGCGTATCTCTCAATTCACAATGCAGTTATAAACACTTATAAAACATTTAATCAATTAAAGACTAGTTGTTTTTTGTTTTATTTCCCACAATTTTTTGATTAACAGCAAATAGCGTGGCAAGAAAGCAAAATATTTCAATAAATCTTGATGTAATTAAGAACTTTAAAAGGTCTTTGCTAGAAGATTTTCTGATTTTGTAATTACAAACAAATACCTCCAAAACCAGGAGTTGCCATTTTACCACCTAATGTGCCCTGCTAGACCTGGAATGTGCCCCACAGGACCTTGCTCCAAGTGAGACTCTCTTCCACCAACTGCCAAAATTGGTTGATGCTGGAAGAGTTTTTTTTTAAGACATGTAAACTAAAAGTCTTAATATGGGCCAAGCTGCCAGATACAGCTGACATGAGAGGTCAGAAGCTGTGGCAGTAGCTCAGGGGCCACTTCTTGGGTAATCAGCAGGTTCCACCTTTGGTGGTGCTTCTTAGTGTCCTGTGCCCCAGAGCATGCCCAGCTCGTGCAGGCCAAGGTGAGCTCTGCAGAGCTCACACTGTTTTTACAAACTCTGTGGGTTATAATAAACATGTGTATGCAGAATGAACATGTTTTGATTGCTTTTCATTTTATCTTTGGTCTGTGTCAGAAGCCTGGGAGCAAGATGACCAAGAGATTAAAATAGAATATTCTGGAATCATATAAAGATGGAACAAAGAATCTGTGAATTATCAACCAAGACATATTCCTGTAAATTCAGTATGCCAGCTCACCTCCCAGGAATGCTCAGATGAGATTTCTGTGATGAAAAAACAGAGCATCCTGATGCTACAAGAGACTCACTCACATCACCAATGCATTGTGACCTTGACTCTGCATAAGCATATAAACAAACTGGGTTATTTTACAAATTACACTGCATTCCTGAATAGTGAAATAGAATGGCAGAAAAGCTCAAAATTCAAAATACATACACTGAAATGCATGATGCTTTGTTCAGTTGGAGGAAGGTAATTTCATAGATTTTAGCTTCCTTTTTGTTGCACGTTTCTCTCAAAACCAGTATCTGGGAAAATGTGCATTGACAAGCATCTGTACAGTGGGAGGATGACCACACAGTGATTTCAAAATCATGCTCTCATTACTGCTAAAAATATAGTTTGTTATCCCAAGAAGGGATGTAACACCTCTGTAATTAGGGACTTCTCTGGCCTCGGGGGAATCCTAATAAAGCAAATTTCATACATTGATGTGCTTCCCATTGCTTCATTTCTTTGTTCTATCACCCTGTTGTTAATAACACCCTGCAGCAAAAAATGTTCATGAAGCCAAGAGCTGTCCAGATAAGAGAAAAGGTCATGATCCCCCTAGTGCGCGTTCATCAGTGAATGGACACCAATCTGAAAATAAGAGGATGCCTGTCAATATGGAATGGAAGGCAGCAGCATAACATCAAATTAAAGCCAACGAATGCTCATACAGTTGTACTGGGCTCCAACCTTAACCAAAAATCAATAGTCAACAAAGTATTACAATATGAAGTGACTGAATCACTGGGGAAGGAGGTAGCAGAGGGAGGAAGTGCACGGAAGCTTTGCAAACATTATTGTACTCCTGTTCACATACACACACAGATGATGAGGATGATGATGCTCTGTTGCCTCTAAAGTTCAGCAGGAAGTGGAGCCTGAGTTACCAGGGGTGGGAAATACAGCACAAGATTCCAGTTGTGCCAGTATTGTTAACGGGGGATGCAGCAGGTACACCTTATGCAAGGTCCCAAAACTCAGGAAATGTGTTACACACAGCTCTCATGTTTGATCACAGCCCCAGACACTAAGGGTTACTGCTGAACATTATTCATGTGTATTTTATGGCAATTTCTTTGAATAATCACAGTAGCAGTAAAAATTTCACAGGGCAAGCAATGTCAGGTGGCCTTATGGGAGGCAGGGATTTTTGCCAAGGAATGGCTGCAATAAAAATATTGGTTTGCCTTTGACTTTTTAAAGTTATGTTTGTGAGGAAAAATGCTGTAAAACTACTTACAGATAAGACATCACCCATATTCCAAAGAGTTTGCTTTAAAAACCTCTCCATCTATCAGTAAGTTCATGAACTACAGTCAAATTGTAAATTTCTATCCCCAAATGTAACTTTTTGCTAAGAAATTCTCTGCTTTCATTTTAGGCCATTGATAGCTTATTTCAAAACCACTCAAGCAGTTGGGAAACATCCAAAATCTTCAGTGGAATTTGATTCAGCCCCCAGAGACAATGGGGATTACTCCATCCCTAACTACAGGCAAAACTCAGTTTAAAAATTCTTTATTTTTCCCTATCATTTTCAAACAAGAATTCCAAGAAAGAAGAAGGCTAAAGAAATTCAAAACATATAGAAATCCAAACAGCAAACTCATCTAATAATGATTTTCCCTCTGAGCAGCTGAGAAGGAAGAGTGAACCAGGGAATTTCCTATTTGTACATTATTTTGTGGTGAAACAAATAATTTTAGCAGTAAGATGGAGCTCCTCGTTTTGCCTCACTAAATGTACAAGATTAATTTTGCTGCCACAAGGCCACCCTGCACATAATTAGGCCTGCTGCTGGAAAATGACCTTAATTTTATCCATCACTTTTGCACCCAGAGTAAGTACAGGAGCCCTTTATAGCCCTCAGTCATCTGAGGACCAGATTAAACATGCAAATCAGATAGCTGGACATCTAAGCATGATTAAATTAATCATCCCTAACTTGAATCTATAAACCTGCACAAATAATTTTAAAGTTTGTCATTATTTCTAAAGATAAAATGCATCCACAAATGCAGAGAATGCTTCTGGGCTCTTCTAAAATTCCCAGAAAAGATCTTTATAGTTAGTTTATCAAAGAAACAGGGCAACTTGAGATTTCTCTGGATTTTTCAGGATAAGTTGCTGAAAAAACCCTGTATTAAAGGCATTAATTGGGATAGGGTCCAGTTGTTCCAGGTACTATACAGAACATGCAGTTGTCACCTAGAGATTAGGAACTAAAAAGAAAGACCTTGGCAAATAAATTGCAGGAAAAAGGGAAATTGCAAGAGAGACATCCCCAAAAGAGGAGACTGATTGCAAAGAAGTTCAGATCCACTGAATTTTGTCATTACAGTTGTTCCTTTCCCTTCTCTTCAAAAAAAGCTTTGTATTATGTATTTTATCAAGGCAGCTGTTAAGAGTTCATGTTTACTCATTTGTTTAATTGACTTCTATTTTCTTCATTGCACTTTGCAGTCTTATTCCCAGAAGAGCTTGGATATGAACTTCGTTATCTGGGCCTCCACATTTGCTCGGTGCCTTACACAAGAACTGTGTTGTAGCCTCTTCTTATTCCTCAAGCTGTAAATTTACAAGACAATTATGGTCTACAACCTGCAATGCAGTGTCAGTTCCAGTAACCCAAAGACCCTCATCTACCAATTTTTGTTTGGGTTGTTTCTCCTGGAAACCTTGGGCTCCTCATT
The DNA here is from genome assembly GCA_013396995.1 of Dicaeum eximium. Classification (NCBI taxonomy): domain Eukaryota; kingdom Metazoa; phylum Chordata; class Aves; order Passeriformes; family Dicaeidae; genus Dicaeum; species Dicaeum eximium. Next base: position 169,971 of record VWZP01009737.1, read on the forward strand.
TTCAGGGAAAACTCTACCTGGACCATGTGGTGTCTCAACAGCTGCATCATAAGCAAATCTTCAGGTTTATTGCCCTGTTAATTAGGGTCACTGACCACTAATAATTTACCCAATAATAGGATATTTTTTAAATCAGTCAGTCATTGCATTTATTATTTCCATTGGCTGAAACTGTAATAAACACTATGAAACACTTTAATTTATGATACTTCTACCTATCATAAAAGCATTTAACCTGGCCTTAAATTTTCTTTAATGGTAGCTTTCATTTCTAACATTTTAGATCTTTTAAGGCCATAATACATGTTCTGGTAGGTGGGCTTCACTGCCATTTAGTGTATTAGCCTTACCAGCCAAACCCACTCCTGATTTGCTTGCTAAAAAGGATTATAGCAGAGATCTGTCCTGTTCCTGGGCATCATTACTACAGTCTGTGTTATTGCAGTAGGGCAGGATACACATTCCCTGCAGAGGCTGCTGCAGACCAAACAGATGATTCTGAATTCCTGCAGGTCACCAGTCCAGAAAAGAGAGCAGGATTGCAGCCATGGGAACTATTCAGAAACCTGGCTCCTCTCTGGTGCCCAGTCACCTGGAGATGGCAGCAGCATTTGCAGGCCACATGATGCTCAAGAACCTCTAGGAAAGATCTTGAGATCTTCTTAACTGAGAGCTTCAGGAAACTCTGCCCTGAATAAAACAAATGAGCTCAATGCCGATATTTTTCCTATTCTCATGCTGCTGTTAGAGGAAAGGTCTGTATAAACCTAGTGAAGATGATTAGGGAAAGGGAGAAGGAGGGGCTGGACTATTGTGCCACTTCAATGAAAGGTGCTGCAGAAAATGCTTAGAAGTGAGAAGAGGTGGTTGCACTTCTCTCTCAAAGAACCATACCTCTAAAAAAGGACACACATTGGAGAAATAAATGCCAGGAGTAACTAAAGGTTTCTTGGAGTGCAGCAAATAAGCAGAAGACAGGGCCAGCAGTTCTTCCTGGCAAGCAGAGATAGGCAGAAAACCAGAGTAAGGCTCCTTTCAGGAGGGAGGAGCATTAACCATGAGGATGTTTTTCCACACCAGTGGGACTGAATGCATTAGGATTAGGAGCAGAGATGGGCAAAGCAAATCCTGAGAGGTAAGGAGCTTGTCAGCATGATACTGATGTCACAAGTCATGCTGATGCCCAGGTAGTAATAGCACTATTTTTTGTAGCTGTTATTTGTATTAAAGTAGCTGAGATTAGGATCTGTTTGTGTTAAGCCTTTAAGCAAGGGAAAGTCTAACCCCCAAAGAGAATGCAGTCATCAATAATAAGACAAGCAAAAGCTGGGAACAAGGCACCATTATTATTCCCATTTTATAGCTGGAGAACTGAAACACCAAGATTAAATATTTTGTCACAAAAAGGCCCTAACCCAAAACAAAGCAAACCAACAGAAATCAACACTTTGGCACAGTTGTGACTTGGAGCCACACCTGATTCTATGGTTTCTGCTTTAGCCACCAGACCAGCCCTCCTCCCTATACAGATGGAGGTAAATAACATACTAATAAAAACATACTACTCACCTAGAAATCTCAAACCACTTAATGTACTAACTGAGCCTAACAATGATTTTAGAATAACAGTTAAGTATCCTATTCAGTGATCTAAACAGGTAGGCTTTGCCTTCCTTTGCTCCAAAATTGCACATTGTATCAAGAATTCCAAGTTGTCATCCTGGCATTGAAAGTATCATCCTAAATCACACTCAGGATGTAGACGAGGATAAAAATTGCCATAATATTAAAGAAGCAGCTCAGGATTTTCTCCAACAAAACTAGTATTTATATTTCTGCCCAAAAGAGGAAAAATGAATGTTTGTTCAAACAGATTGATATTTCTTGAGATGTTAAGTAGAAAACTTGTTACTATAACAAATTTGCGAGCTTTTAAAATAATAATTGTTTGACAGGTACTCCAGTGAGTGATGCACAGCCATAAGTAGCCAAATATCTGCTTTATGAAGAGTTATGACACTGCCCCCCTACGTGTGTTACTCAGCCCTAGATTGTCACCATCTGTGCATGGTGAAGACAGCAAGAACTCGTTTCATAATTAGCATTGGTGGGAGCGCTGTACCACACAAGCACAGTGCTCTACATGACTGCAACGTGGCTCGATAACAAGCTTAGCATGTTTAAGCATAATTGGTTGGAGAAATCAATCCTCTTCTGTGGTGTAATTGTTGTGCATGCAAGTGAGAAATGGGACTGGAGCCCAGAGCTCTGCCAGGTGGCTCCTTCGGCCACAGGTTCATCTTTCAGACCAAGGACTGAGGAATGTGCTCAGAAATCAGGTAAGGAGGGGAAGTCACAGTGCTGCTTCTCCTATTTCTGGGCAGATCACAGAGAGTAATTGCAGCGAGAGGCGATTTCTCCCATCATGCCTTGTGCTCTATTGAGTTCACTCAAGATGTAATTGGAAAACAAATACAGCAACACCATCATCAGGACAGACACAAGTGTTTGTCTTGGGTACAAGCTGTTGTATAATGTGATAGGTCTTATTTCCACTGACACTCTTTATTCTTATCTAATAAAATACATCACCACAGCCTTTGTAACCTGGTAGTAATAATTAAACCTCATACATATATATTGGTTCTCTGTACACATTCAAAAAGATATTTTAATGACTATTAAGCATTAAGAATTGGCCTATGTCCAGAAAATAGAATCTGGTTCATCACCAAATTATTTTGTAAGTATAACATTCTCCTCCTCTCATACACTTACACAGCACATTAAAAAAATCTGAGTAGCAGCTAATAAAAATGAGCCTTAGTAAAAAGGAATGTTTTTGCTAAAAATAGTGCATCACAGAGTTATGCTGATTTTTAAACTTTCTATTTATACACATTCCCAGCGCACTCAGTGTAGCATCCAAGTGACTCACAAGACTAAAGATGCACCCATAGATTTACTATGAAGTCCATAATATATACAAAGAAAAGAAAGAAAAAGAAATTACTGATGAGAAATACCACACTTACTACAAATACCATCCAAAGCTTAAAAAAGCTGAATTGATGAGATTACACATTTGATATTACTAATTTGTTTGATGGTTTTAGTCTTAACAGGTACACAGCTAAACCTGAAAATATAATTTCAAAATAAATGCATAGCTATTAGCTGCTGGACATCACAAAAGTCATACCAGACTAGCATTACAAAGTCAAACGAAAACATTTCGACAGACACAGTGACACCGCCAATGACTGCAGCCAAAAAGCTTTTATCTGCCTGGGGTAGACTAAGATTTTAGACTTGAAAGCATCTCTTGGCTGCCTCAAATACATGTAATTTTTTTAAAAGACTGCAGGTCTGTAGATATGATGTGTAACACAGATCTGCACAGGAATTCACTGCAGTTCAGTGTTACTCACAGCCACCCACATGCTATGGCAGTGCTGTTAATTTATGTCACACCTACAAGCTCACAGGGGTGCTTCATGTAGATGCATTTACAACTGCACAGTGGCTCTAAGTGATTAAACCATGTTCTATCTATAAACTGCTAGCAATACTCCTTTACAAGTATTTGTGTCACTAAGGCTCCCCCTTCTGCACCCCCATCCTTCTGCTGATAAATACAAATCTTAATATTTACTACAGATAATGCAAACATACAGAACTTGTGAAGGAGCCTTTAGCCCTGAGTACACTACCACAATTATTTAGTTGCCTTCTCCTGTTTGCTTCCTGTCTGCTAAGTGTGATGCTTTTTTTTGCCTAATATCCTGTGAAGGTGCCAATTACCCTGCTGCTTATCAGCTGAAAACTATGCTTTGTGCAAAGGGAGCATCAATTATTTGTGAGCAGAGAGCAAAGCACGTTTGAATCATAATGATAGGATGCTGGGGCTTCCAGCAAATAGAACATATCAAAAGGTAACATAAATCTAATAAAGTGTAGGTCATAAGGGATCATCTCAGAAGTCCACACTTCAATCTTTAATTGTTAAAATTATGTTAGTTTTGCAGAAGGCAAGTCTGTGAGCGTACAGGGGTTTGCTATAGCTTAATAATAGGAAAAACCCACTGCAGAAAATAAATTTTTTTCAAGCACCATTGTCTCTAAGACACATCATTTCTTCCACTCAATTCATTCGAATCATTAGGCTTTCTACTTCGGTGCTGTTGTTTATGCTTTGATTCTACCCTGATAACCATTTTGCAGCAAAACCTCCTTGGTCTCAGCCAGACATAAACATGCTGCAAACCTGTAATCCTCTGCAGATTGCAGAGAGAGGCTGTAAATGATTTTGTGAGGACACCGGTCTCTTTATTTGGTATCAACATTGCCTTTACAAGCTTCTCCCACACACACTTTCAATTTCAGGCAAGCTTTTGTACATCGGGGGATATGGGACAGAAAGATTAGGTTATTCCTTGAACTACCTCTGTAAGGTCAACTCTTTATATGCTTTTGAAACCCAATTTGAAGGGCTTGTCCCTACTTTTTCCTCAAGGATTGTGATTCACAAGGGTTACTACAAGCGACCATTATCTTATCGTAACACCTGCTCCGAGTGGTGGGACTGCAGGGCAGCTCCTGCAAACCAGCTTCTGTTCTATTACAGAGCTGCTCACCTGCTGACTGACACACTCTCATTCAAATGATGTACAAGTGTGTCCCAACCATTTACAGGATTATTGTGCTCTGCTTTCACGAGGCTGCTGCCCACCCCCCACCCTGACTCAGGTCAGGAATCCAGAGATGGTGCTTCTGGGGGAGATCCGACTCACAGGTGTGGAATGTAGAGAATAAATATCCCCGTAGTTTTGGGCATGAGAGTCTTATTTTGGATCATTACTCTATTACTTGGAGATATGCTCTATCATATCAGCAATGCTGCTTAGGGACCTGTTGAAACTTCCTAAACCACCCAGTGCAGAACATCACTTTTAGGCCACTGAGTCTTTGGCAAAAGGCTTCCTGATGGTTAAAAAATTCCTGCTTCCTAATGGTTGCCCAGAGTATGACGTTGGTACTGTGAGAGAAAAAATAGTGGTGTGAGTAAAAGGACTGATCTGAAACACTACAGTACTAACAAAATGCACGTGCACACAGACATTAAAGTGAGCCTCTACCTGGCAACAGCTGCCACGCAGTGGTCAGAGGTGTGGGAGATGCTTGAAAAACCCAAGGCAGCAGATGTGACACAAAAAGCCTGATGGAGACAGAAGTGGAATGAGGCAGCTAAGGAATGGCACATTTTTCTACCTCAACTCTGCACATCTCAGACCAGCCTACAATGTTCTGTGATCAATTATTATACCTGCAAGTCTGCTTAGGGATCTTGAGAAATTCAATATTGTGAGCTGCAGCTTTCTTCCCAGCAATTGCAGACCTCTGGCTTCCAGAAAATCCACCCCACACACCAGTGTGTAACACTGTGCCCCTTGTAGCTAAGAGCATGCAGGCACTCTGTGCTAGGAGAAAATTCTGGTGGCTAACACCCATTAATCACTGGTGTTCCTCAAAGGAACTGATGGATCAGTCTCTTTCCTGTATTAATAATTTCCATGAGTAACCACCACTTTCTATTTCCAGCAGTTACGAGAGGGGCACCTGTTTCCCTGTCAGAGCACAGACATCTCCCATCATTTGCCCAATGTAGCCAATTATTCCTCTGCTCTGGCACAACACTGGGGATACAGCCATCACCATTACTGCCCTGCCTTCACTCTCACTCCTCAATGTTGCCTCTGCAGGAATTTACCAGAACATGGAATTAGCTTCTGCTGAGGTCCTCAAATTACATCTTGGAACTTAATGAAATGATCCCTAATGTCAAAGCACAACCTGCACTCTAAATGTGTTGCTTTGGCCTCCTGTACCTGCTCCTCACAAGATGTGGCCCTTAGTTCTCTCATTTGGGAGGGATTTGAGGGACTTGGGCACAGCCAGGCTGACAAGCCCAGGGGATGGGCTGTTATTTCCTAGAAGTGAGGCGACAGATTCTTTCTGCTACCAAGTGGATAAAAGATGGGAGCAGCATTTGTGTTTCTTTGAGCCACAAATCTCCCTGTGATATCCTTGGGTGATAGCTCAGTTCCTTGGTTTGCAGCTTGCTTGGGACAGGGGACTGCAAAACAATAACCTGTGTCACAGGGCATCCCAGCTATGGGGCAAGATATCGAAATCAAGGTACCTACAGTGATATTCAAGTTGTTTTTGAGCAGCACACAAATAGTCTGTGGACAACTGATTGATTTCTCCTGGCATTTACAGAGCTTGGTCCAGGACCAGGACCAGCAGCTATTGTTGCTGCAAGTAGGGATAGCCAAGAAATCTAGCTAATACGGATAATAAAGATGCAAGTTCATATCCACAGTGAAAAACCACAATCTTATCAGAGAAACAATTCTTCAGCTTACACAGCCTTATTCAATTCACAATTTCTGGGAAAGGATGCAAGATTAGACAGACCTTGCCATGACCGTGAAAGTCAGCAAATCTGAGTAAAAGGGGGACTTTTCAGATGCAGGGCGTCGTGGCCATTAAATCCAAGCAGATGTAGACACTAACAGAGCTGCACAGCCTGGGAGAGGCTGGTACCTGGTAGGTACCACCTTCTTTCTGTTGTGGCTGATATTTAGTATTCCAAAAGTCAAATTTAAAAAAATAACAGGGAAAACACTTATATGAATGCAGCAGCTTCCAGGTTGAAAGAACCACGAAGGAAAGATTTAAACACAACAGTGAACAAGAAGTCAACCCCATGACCAGGCCAGCAGTGTTCACCCCAAATCCTGAGGATTCAAGAAACCTTGTTGTCCTCAAGGGGGAGGAGAAGCTTTCAGCCCTCCCTACCTGCTGAAGACACCATAGGTTGCAAAAGACACTATTTATCCTGCTTTCCCTCTGCAGCACTTACACTGGAGTAAATCCAGTGTTTCTGAAGAGGGAAGTGCCATCATTCGCTCCCCTCTGCCCAGAGGTTTATTTTTCAGGAGAGACTCACAGGTACTACCATCAGCTGGCAGGCACATCAATAATGCTTGCTTCCAGCTGGCACTTCAGAATTCACACACTGTGGTTAGTGGAGTTTATAGGAAATTTGAGATCAGATCCCAGGTATTCTGCACGTGCAAGATGACCAGGAAAGAAAACTCCCAACTGAAGCCACAATGGGTCAACTTCAGTTAGCAAAAGAGCAAAGGAAATTGCAACAAGCATTGTCAGAGCTGAAATTAAAGCTTGGGCATAATTCATCTAACGAAATATATCAAGGTGTGTAGATAGGTTTTTGTTTCTTCTGTTATGATTTCTCCATCTCAAGCATTTTGTATGGCTTTTCAGGAGTATAAAGGCTGACCACATCAGAAATGGAGATTCTAGTCAGCTTACACTGTCCAGCACTTCTGTTATATCTGTTTACTCTTTAATGACTTGACATTTAAATAGAGCAGATTTTAAAACAAAAATATAGCAAGTATGGATGCTTCAAAATACAGTTCATAACTGTCCCATTACTGCTGGTGCAAGGGGTTAATGTAGGGATCCATATTGCTAATATTTACATCTCAACTGTTAAACGTTTTAACCAGCCTAAATGTGCTAACATTTGCTTATGTTTAGGAGCTCAAAAGTAGATCAAGATAACGTGCCTGGGTTGAGAAAAGTTATTTCCCTCAGGTACTGGTCTGTCTTTCTTACGGATCCTGATGACCCTAAGCTAATCACTACTTATAGTAAGAGCAATATATTTGCCTAACCATTAAAAATTGAAACTTTAAATTTATAGAGTTTGCAGACAGTCCCTGGAGTGTTCCAGGACACTAAGGATGAATGCCAAAGAAGAATTTTTTATCTCTCCTTTATCCCTTCTTCCACTCTGAAACAATCATCAATTACCCTTATCCACTAGCACCATCTCATCTAAGTTCATTTTCAAGATGAAGTTTCCTCGTTGGATGGTGGCTGTCCAATCCTCTTTCTGTCCATCACGGGCTGCTTCAGCGCTGTCCCCAGATTGACAGCCTGAGAGCGAATCAATAATAATTATCAGACTGCAACCACAGCGAGCTGTGTAATTCTGTGATGGGATAGCACTGAGCAAACAGCCCCACATCCACTGCCTCAGCTTTAAATATGTGCCTGTCCATTTAACTACTCTGATCACGTGGTTAGGAGTAATCTCTTGGCCTTTTTTCCATGCCAAACATAAAACCTTTAAAAATTGCCTGCTCCTCTAATGTGACTGTGCCATGTCCTGCCTTTCACTATGTAAAAGCCTCTGCCAGCAGATGTTAAACACAGCCATGAAAAAGAACAACACGAGCAAAAAGGAGGAATAAGCCAGTTTTCCTGGGTGAGAGCAATGCACCACAAGAGAAGTGAGAGGCATTTTGCACACTGTAAATTGCAAAGGTCTGAGGGGTTTTCCATATGGCAGTAATGTTTCTGGCTCAGCCAGGATGCTGCAGGCATCTTACCCTCACTGCATGTACATGCACACAGCAGGTGATGCTCACCTGCCCTGGCAGAGAAGCAGCTGGACTAAACGAAAAACAGGCTCATATTTTCCTGGGGAAGAAATCCTGGATATCTACAAGGTTGTGGGAGGCATGTGCACTCTCTGCCATATACTCCAGGAAAAAAGAAATGAGTACATATACAGGTAAATTGGCACTGAAATGGTTTCCAGTTTTGAATCTTAAAAGCAGAACTATAATTCTGGAAGGTACATACTTCAAGGTATGAAATTCAGGTGTAGGAGAAGGCACAATGTGAAAAAAAACACTGGTCTTAAAAGAAGAATAAATTTTCACATGATCCAGATGTTTAATAGAAGCATGAAGTGGCAAAAAGTAGTAGCACAAGAAGCAACAAAATCCTTTATATAACCCTCACATGGAGTAGAGCTTGGTAGATTTGTAGGGTGAAGCCCTACTGAAAACAGAAGAATGAAAAGGATACAATAAAGAAGTAAGAAGCACCATCTTTTAACCAACTGTTAGAAATGTGAAATTAAGATTTCTTAGCAGAAAACAAGACTAATTTCTTGACACAAGGAACGGAAAATCTAAAAAATACATAAATACATACATAATTATATAGTTTTACCAAAATGATATAACAGAATCTTTATGCAATACACTTCATATGATGTTTACAGTAAGCTGATTTTTATGCTGCCTTTCAGATGTTTCTTGCAGTGTCAACAACAAAGCAAGCCAAGGTTTCATGATGTGACAGACCAGTGTGAGGACATCTGAGAGGGCCAAGTACCAAGACCAATCTATATTATTGACCCCACAAAAGTTAACAAATAGCTGGGGAGTAGTAGAGATCTACTGAAACATTAGGCAGGAAACAAGACATCTTCTAAAATATATGCACTTATAAAAGATATTGAATGTTAAATGGAGAGAATTCATCATGAAAAAAGAAATTCAATAAATCTTAGCCAACAACTTGTCTTCTCCAGATTTAGGAGGACATGCAGAGTACGTTTAGGACCTGGACACCGGATCCTGAGAGAGTTATAAGTTATCATAGAAAACCAACAACTGTAAGGCCAACAGGTCTTCCCAGAGAAACCTTAGAAGCAACTTCAACAGGGCAGTGCAATCCATGTCAACAGCAAAAGGCAGATCAGGAGAGGTGGTCTCCATAAATGACAGTGGATTACAAGATCTTTACAGGCTCTACTAGACAATTAGTTGAGACTTCCATCAGTGTATTCCTGATCTATCAAATATTAAAATGTATGCTAAAGCTTCAAGTACTTTACTTCTTACAAGATGAAGGGTACATTGACATAAAGTAGAAATAGCATTTTACTTTGAGTAAGATGGGGCCAGTGACAAAAAAACAAAGTCTGCACTTTTAGAGTATTTATGATGATTTTTTGTAATTTATCAAGTAGATTATGAAGAGCTCCAGCACATGGGGGTCAATGAATAGTTTAACACAAATAAAACAATTTGAACTGTAGTTCAAATCTCCTCTTGTTGGATTTCTGGCTTTCTGCCTTTGTCAAATTCCCTGACTCTATGACCAAGTAAAAAGGCAGCTGAGTTATTGCCTGGTTAGCAATCAGAATAAAAACAAAGGCTGAGGAAAAGCTTCGTGCTTCACAAGGACAGTGCAAAAATGGCCTAGTCAGTCATGGAGCTGAAGGTCAGGATGCAGCCTGGAGTGTTATCTACCATTGCTAGGTATTGGAAATCCTTATAAAGAGTCAGAAAGGTGTTGCATATTATGTGAGAGGTTTAACAGCAGTAAAGCTATTATTGCAGGAGCAATTTCTGAAAGCCTAACAGAAAATCTAACTCTTCAGTTCCAAGCACAAAACAAGCTTATCATGCTTATCATTGAATTCCCACTGGAAGATCCCCAAACTCTACCCTCTCTTCTGGTTTTTTTTTTCTCTTTTATTTTCCAGTGTCTTTTTTTTTTCCCCAGATAAGTGCTTACTGCCTTCTAACATACAGAGCTGCTTACTTTCTACTGGCAAGGAAGAAATTAAATGAAACAAGCCAGAGGCAGGATATTAATGCAGAGTGCATTAAAAGAAAAAAAAATTGGTATGAACAGGGTAGTGACTGATTTATAAAATCAATCACATACTTTTGGCTCGATGTCATGTTATATAAAAAGAACAATAATCCTGTTTACATGAAGGATGTAAATTATGATGATAAATCACTGTTTTCCTAGTATTTAAGGTAGGTGATTTTTATTTCCTTTTTTCTTTCATATTAGTAGGCAGTAACATATTTGTTTTATAATATCAGTCGAATAATTGTATTCTGATGATAGTGAATTTAATGCACTGCTCTAGTTAAAAGGTCTGTCAGCAGAAATTCTGAAACAAACTTTCAGGCAACTCTAAGTAGACATAAAAATTCAATATTGGATTAAACTCAAATTTTATCAAGTTTTAGCAGAGAATTAAATATTAGAAACTTGAATGTAATATCTGTAGGTCACATTGTATAGCACTAGATATCAAGGAAAGCATTTGAGCCTAAATAGTTCTGTGATAACTGTTTTCCTTCTTACATGCATGAAAACAAACTGACACATTTTCAGGCGATTTAAATGGAGGAATATTCACAAATCCTTGAAAGGAATAATGTCTGAAGAAATCTACCAAAACATCAAAATTAGGGACTACAGTGTCTTGGATTTCTTGCCCACTCCTGTACCACAGAACTAAGATAAAACACAATTGTTTCTCACCTTATCACTCTCTGTGTTCTAAATGCCAGCTCTAGAGTCTGTCTGAACATTCTTTCTTGGTAGGTTTTGGTCTAAGGCATTCCCTCTTTGAAATACTTTAGGAGACTGGCTCTTGCAGAGAAATCAGTCAAGCAATGCATCCTATTTTGATGGACTTTGAAACACAAAACAAAAAGAAACAAAACAAAACCAACCAAAAAAAAGGGAGTTACCTGGGAATCCTATAAAAATCCAAAATGAGGACAACCTCAATGAAACCTATTTTCACAACTGACAAGAACCACTGAAGACCCTTCAATGGTTGCTCCAGATAAGAGAGAGCAGCAGAAAGGTTGAGGCTTGACTGAACTAGACCTAGAGACTGGACTGCAGGGAACCATGCCAAGATATGAGAAGGTCTGAGAAGTCAGCCTTACCTTTTATTTTTCTTCTCCTTCAGAGAATCCCCAGGTGACAGTCAAGAACCACATGGGAGCCTCTTAGGGCATGTGGAAGAAGAGGATTTCAGACGAGGAACTGCAGCAAAGCTCCAGAGTGGCACCCAGCAGTGCCTGCTTTGTGACCCATGGAGGAGGAGCACTAAGGATGGGGATGAAGCTCTCCAGGGATCCCTGTGCTACTGAGAAATGGAGACTGAGGGGGTGGAAAGGCAGTGACACGTGCAGGGAGGTGAGAGCACAGGCTCTGCCTCTCCTGGGTGGGGCAGGAAGGGGAAAGCTCAGCGTTTGGAAAGGGCCAAGGAGCAGCTGTATCATCTTAGTTTAATGTATGCACTGTGAAAATCTAGCTACAGAGAAACTGCCTACAGCTGATTTCAATTCCTCCCCTGTATTTCCTAGCATTTCTTCACTTCTTATGGTGCAAATTTTCACACCTGCTTGATCTAAAGGTAATATTCTAAAAGCATCTTAAAATTATTTCACACCATCTGGGAGAGGATGCTGACATAAATGTTGTTAGTAAAAATTATCTCTTTCTATTTCAAAGAAGATTAATTAAGATCTAACAAAATAATAATCTGGTATAATATTCTAAATAGGAGCATTATTTACATGATGTCAACACAGAAATTTTAGCAATCTATAAAGTGCTGTCAATCAACAACCAGTATAGAGATGTACTTGAACTTCTTGACGTGGTTTAAATTGGCAGACATCTTGAGAAAAAAAGCCCTAGCTGTGTTCCACTACCATGCACAATTCATTCAGGTGGTAGGACAACAAAGGATTGCTTCCTAGCCATGCAGAATATAAAAAGTTAATTAAATTCTTGTCAGTGGTGAAAGCACTCCTTTCAAATTAAACTACATTGACTACCAGCCTATACTTACATAGTTAAAATTAGAGTATATTAAAATAATTTATCAAAATAAGCACACAAATACAATCTAAATTAACTGATTAAAAGTCCATTGATTAAACACATGCAAAATGTTGTTAATGTAATAAAGAATAAACAGCACCATTTATAGAAAACGTGTATGTTGCCATTTAGGTCACGTAGGCTTTTGTTGGTAGAGCATTTATAGTTTTTATTAGCTACTGTTGCCTTTGAAAGCTAGCTTTGATATAGCTGTACAAAAAACTTATCACCCAGACTTCTTTTTATCCTTAAATTTTAATTTTAAATTCTTCGAGGATATGATCTAACTCTATAGCATCAACTCCCTCCCTGTTGCTGGTAGAACCATGTTATTAAATGAAAATTGTTCTCCATTTCTATTATAAATATTTTTCGCTTAAACTTTGCTTAAAGTTATCTTTGATACTGTCAGTGTAAGTGTTGTCAAAAAAAGAAGGGGATGGTACAAAGCAAACCCGAAGTCTGATAAAATTCTAAATATGCAATCGTGAGCAAAACCCATTTCTGTTTGAGTATTGCAGAGTCCTGACTGTTTCAGCTCAAATGGCACAAATGTAGCTGAGGAAACAAGAATGTCAGTTTTAACTTCCACCTGAGATAAACAAGGTTTGAAGACCTAAACAACTCTAAGAGGTTCCTTTTGGTAGTCCTGACTGTGATTCTTGTGGTGAGCATGAGGTGTCTGAAAAGGGGATTCCAAAAAGCTTTCTTTCTGACTCAGGCAGGTCGAAAGAGGTGTCAGTCCTCAGTTACTTTCAGTGGGATTTGGAGTCATCAGTTAAATATAAGCTCTGCTCTCATCAGTCCATCAGCTATGAAGTTAGAAAGTCAGTGCTCAGGTTTGTTTTTATTCTTCCAATCTGTGAATCTGAAGTCAGATATTGTTGTGGAACCTCACTAAATCCTTACATTGCTTATATGCTGTTTTTCTTTTCTATTTCTGGCAATGTTCTACACCTGGAATGACCCATGGGGCAAGAACAGCTTTGTCATTTCATGTGATCAAGCATCACCCTGAAAGGCAAACGCGCAAGGTGCATATTTGGTTGATTTCTGCAGATTTCATTTATAAAGAAATAGTCTCTATGCAGCTACAGCTCTGCAGTGGCATTTAACTGAGTTGTGTATGAATAATTTCTCACTGTAGCAGTACAGAATTACTCATGGTAAATCTTGACGATGTTGCATAGGACTCAGTAAAACTACAAATTACCTTCCTAAAATCCAGGGAGATATCCTAGATTTAACCTAAACTAGCATCTTCTATCAAAAACAAGTTGGAAAACCTTCGGCAAAGAAAAAAACCAGAAGCTGCTTAGAACTTTCAGGTTTAAGCAGCAACACAAGATCTGATGCCTACACCATTGTTTCTCTTTCAACACATGACTTTCTATGTATTGTTTCATTTGTTGACTTGTCTGAATTATTTTATAAACTCATACCAACTGACAAAGAAAAACCACCGAGAAAAACTAGATTAAATTGTTTAGATAGAAAGAATTCCATTTAAGCGTAATTCCCCCGATAGCATTAATTTGGTAAAAGCCCTGGTACATGACCCAGTCCTAACCTTATATTGAGCAGTCAAAGATAGCAAAAAAATTCATTGTCAATTCCAAGTTGCAATTGCACTTGTTTGCCACCAACAAAGGCACCTTATATCTCGTGTGCAAAATAACTAATAAGTGCCTGATTGAAGTTTTGACTTCTATTAGTCCAGCCAAGGCCAGAGCAATTTTCTGGGTTTGAATGTCCAGGGTTTAGTTGGATTCCCTTGAGGATGAGCAGGAAATACTGCTAGACAAAAGATGCTCTGTGGCTGAGCTGCTTCTTCTGCATTCAGTGCCATTGCACTGCTCCAGCTGCTCTAGCTGAGCTACTAATAATGTTTTTGTATGTCAGCCCTGGCTCCCAATAAAGACAAGGACATTATTCTTAAATGACATGTGAAGGTGTGATAATCAAGACACTGCATTCAGTCCTGGTGGGGATTTGGATAGTGCTACTTCTCCAGATTATATCACAATCTTTTGTTCAGGTGCCACAGTAATACCTGGGGTGTAATTTGCAAAGAGGCAGATGAGAATTAAGAGCATCCGTGATGCAATTTTTAATGTATTTGGGCATCAATGAAATTATAACCACTCTAATAGAGAATGACTGATAGTTCTAGAAATGTTATGCTGATCAGTGAATGCACAAACCACTCACCTGACTCAGAGTCTGTGTAACAAGCAGCGACTTCGAAGGGATTTGAATCAGACTTTCAAGATTTACTATGTTAACTGTGAATAGTCCACACCACTGGTATTGAAAAGCGTGGTCATTTTCAGCCAACCCTCTCCTTCCCTATACCTTGCAGGGTTTACAGTGTATTGCAGGTTATTACTTGTTTTTATTAAATCCACTTTGAAGCCTGGGGCTAAATCCTGAAGTCCTTGCCCAGCCGCTCCCTTCTTCCCCCAGACAAACATTCACACTGCCTGCAACAGGAGCCTGAGATCAGAGGAAGCAGAAATATTGAATCTGCTTAAATTTAATATCAGCTTTTTGTTACCTGGTTTATCGTGCTGTACCTTTATTCACTGGATAAATGTACTTTATAGCAGTGTTATCCTTTATGAGCACTAATAAGGAGGGAGGGATTTTACACAGAACTTTTTTACTTGTTCTGTAAATTCAATCATGAAGTGTTTCCACCAAAGCAGATTTTATTGAAGCTGTTACTTACCTTGTGATTCAGCCAATGCAGACCTGTAAGATCTGCAAAGTTTACAAGGTGCTAAACAATACCCAAACGAACCAGATTAGCTGAGATGGATGTCAGGGTAATTATAGGCAGTAATGCCTCTACAGATCCTGAGTGTTCAGAATGGAGGACAGTGTTTTGTATTTAAAGGATCAGATAAGATATTGTCTATCCTTCTTGGAATCAAAATTGAATACTACTTGTTTATTAAAGTTTGAAATCCTGAATTAAACAGTAATTCCTCTAAACTTACTGGAAATCACTATTATTAGGCCATTTACACCCACAGTGCTCCACTAAGAACAGAGCTGCAGAGGTAAGGAGTGCTCCAGAAGCAGCTGTTTGCCCTGAGCAAGCATTGCTGGAACCAAATGAGCTAGGGCCTCCACAGTTTCCACAAGAATTATTTTAAAATTGTTTCCATTACTAGACTCCTTTCCATTCTGTAGTACTCTAAACCCCTCTCTTTCTCATCCACCACAGCCTTGCGTCCACTTCACCAGGAGCTCCCAGCACCTGTGTGAGGTGTCTGAGGACGTGTTTTATAGAGCAGGATCTGTGCACGCCAAATCTGAATGCTCTGCCTCTCCTCACCACTGACGGTGCTGCAAAGGAATTCCCAAACTGTCCCACAGTGCACAGAAAGTGTCTGTCAGTGCCAAGGGCTGCAGGGGCATCCCCCATTCTCCTTATCTGGGACCAGAGAAAACGAGGGACTCGTGGTTTTCACATCATCTCTTCCCCACACTGCACATGAGACTCCACTGGTGGCCCCAGAGCTGCTGTGTGCTACCGCCTGCAGTGTAAGGAGAGACAGAGCACTCCTCTCAATCAATAATCTCCCTTGCAAATAGGGGGTTGATGACACTGAAGGAGGCTGATTTCCAGCTGGGGGAAAGGTTCTCTGATGCTGAACACAGAGACCATTTAACAAATGACAAAATTAAGATAAGGAAATTGCACAGTTCTACTTTGGCTGAAATAACAGGTGAGACATACACTAAAAGAAAAAAACCCCACCTAACAAACAAAAATCCCCATCTTTTCCACATTAAAAAAAAAAAAAATTGGATTTCCTTGAGCCTACAAGAGTCTGTTCATGTCACCTTTATGAATGTATTTGTGCCTGGGTATAAGGGGAAGAGAGGACCCTTCATTCCCATGCTAAATGGAGGGGACATGAGGCAGATGACTGCATAAACCCCCCAACACCTACTGCAGTTATACCCAAGCTGTAATAAGAGAATAGACTCATATAGGCTCACAATTACCTACACATTTTTTAATGAATACCAACACCTTCAGGGGAAATCAGAATATTTTAATAGACAAAATCATTTCAGTTCAGTGTAGTTACTACAGAAGCTCATCACCTGCATGTCTATCATGGTGTTGGAAAGCTTTTTAAAGAAGCAATGATAAATGAAACCATGAATAGAATGGTTAAAATTGAACCTCGTCAATCAGCTGATAGAACAGAAACATGCCAGTTAATTTCCAGAGGCCTTTAGGCATGTATTTATTACTTGATTTCTAATCAAAATTATATACAGAACAGGAAAAAGTGCAATTACAGGTCTGTTGTGATACAAAACAAGTCCAAAAAACTATGGATAATTGCAGTTGCACATTTCTAAACTAATATACTTACATGCTGCCAAGACTAATAAACTTTATTTGATTTCTGGCTGTAGAGACCAATGATATATGTTAACCTGGTATCTGATTTTCAGCAAGGATACCTAAGTACTATTTAACACTGACAGTTATAGATAGCTTAGCATTTAACTGGAGTCTCCCTTGACCTCAATTACCACATTAAAATATTGTTAACAAATTTAGAGTCAAATTGGCATTTATTATACAAGATTAGGTTCACTCTGAGTAATTTACATATTGTCATCAGGTCTGCCAACTGCTTACCTCTTCATGTAGTTTGGGGAAAGCAGCCAATGCTGATATCATCAGGGCAGATGTGATGACATATACAAATAATAAAGTTTTGTTCCTATGACAAAGTGGAATTTTCCCTTTGACAGGGAATTCCACCCACAAAGCTATTATCCTACACACTGGCTGCTTCCTTTGAACCACAATTTCAAGAACTCACATCTATAAAGAGGAAAATGTCCATAATTTTTGACCCATATGAACAGTTTTTCCATAGTTTGAAGTGGCATGTGTGACACTGTAGCCTGATGCTTTTGTGGCAGTGATTGTTTTGTTATGTATTTCAGTTTCAACATCAGTATTGTGGGCAACATAATACTGTCTGCTTCCCATAATTTCACATGCTTATGTGTTCAAGGTGACACATGAAAAATGAGAATGAAAATGTGTTCACACTCATGTATGAAATACATGAAAAATAAAATACCTATGCATGCGTTTCACTTGTGCCTCTCAGATTAACAGGTTTTCTGATATTTAGAATTGATGACTGTCTCCTGTTTCAACCTATTTTTGTGCCCTTTAAATTTTAGTCATAAGGGAATAAGTCACAGGGCATTAGTAATCTAACTTTGATCAGCCTTGGAAGTCCCGTGGGGAAAAGTCATGAAGCCTCTGCTCAGTTTAAAGTCGATCCCTAATCAGACAAAATGCCTAATAATTTCAGTAATGATTTTATAAGGACTCAGGGATTTGTTCTACTCTTACTAAGCAACGCAGAAGAGGGATCATAGAGTATTTCCAGTTTGCCCTCAATCTAAAAGGATATTTAGTGCATTAGGGAAGATCTCATAAGCAATGCTTTCTTAAAGGCAGATTCGGCAGTCTAGGAGATTTCCAAGGTCTGTAATCCCTTTAGCAGAAACATCAATTTATCTCAGCATGCTGTAAAAACCATAATAGCAAACAAAACTACAAATCCAGAGATCAGTTTCTGCCCGATATTCAGCCTTAAGTGTTTTTTGAGACCTGCAGACACTGACATTCCGTGGTTGCTTCTACAAATTATTTAGCTTGCTTTCATTGCAAAGCTTTGAAATTGCATGCAACTCTGTGGCTGGTCTTCTCAAACTGCTTATATCATGGCTGCAAATTTGCAATGCTTTCATTCCAGCTTGCCCAGCTTTGTACATCTGCCACTTCTTAATCTTGCCTGTATTTTTTTTTTAAATATTTCTTAAAAGTAAAAAGGGTTTTAGGGTAAACTAAAGGGAGAAACTTTGTATTGAAGTTCGTAGAGGTTCTCAAAGAACTTAATCTGCCTGGAGACATTTTCTACATGAATCAGTCAGAATCTGGAGGCCTTTTTGAAGAAAAGTTATCACAAAACTCCCTGTAGACCTTTCTACTTGCAAAACCCAAGATGCTCCTACAACCCCTGAACTACAAAAAAATAAAAAACCAAAATAAGGCATATTTCAATTCCAATTGAGGTACTGACCCCAAAAGACACTCTGTAGACTTAAGGAGGGTCTTTGGGCTTAGAACTGGAGTCATGTAGGCGTTTTGCTAGAAAACCTTCACATTGGTCAAATCCAAAATACTTTTTGCACATAGAAATAGGTTGAAATCACTGCTATTAGTTGTCTGGTTTTTTGCCGTTTTTTTTGATTTTTTCTCCAATAAGGAAAACTAAAATATTTCTACATAGTTATTAAATGCTTAAAATTTGCAGGTTTACATGAAAGATTACATGAGTGAAATTAGAAAATTATGCAGACATTATAAAAGGTGAGAAACGCCTTTTTTTAAACAGCATATTCTGTTTATAAAGAGTCAGAAACCTCCAACAGCCTCATCTCAAGGGGCTGTGTTCTAAGTTACGTAGAGGAAAAAAAGTCAAACAATATTTCAAATCATGAAAATTTTTGAGTAATATTTGACTCTCATAAAGGACTTGAGGAATTTCTGACCCATCAAATTTCAGATTCAGAATGTGTGGGACTGTCAGTTTGGTCTTACAACTATTTTTTTGGCCTTCCCTGAGGAGAAGACTGGAAGTCTCTGCAGGTTTTTCACAATCATATTTACAGCCAAGCAGGACGTCATAGAGTTAATGGCTTGTTCCAGTTAGGAATTCCTGGTCTTCTGGAGCCTGGGAGATTTTGTTGATTTGGATAAAATGCTGTAAGTAGTGGCCTCTGTGCAAATAGTGGCGAAAGGCACTTTGGTATATTTCTGTTTAAGTACAATGAGGTAAAATGAAGTACTTTTCAGAATATAGTTTAAGCAAGGAACATTAAGAATAAATGTCATGGTAACTACTTTCCTGGAAACATTATATACTGACCAATCACTGGTGACTAGGCTGACATAGCAAATTCAGTAAAATACATATCCATGCACAGTAAATGTACTGTGCCACAGAAATCCCCTTAATAGACTCAAATCTCAGACTCACCTGGACCACCAGAGCGTTGTCAAAGCTACTGCTGGCCTCGTACTGAGGCTGTAAAGGTGACCTGGAGAAAAACTGCTTCCTGTGAGCTGAAATAGCTGAAATGGCACACTGCTGGATCCCAAACAGAGTACACGAGACCTCTCTGACATTTTCAAAAAGTACCACCTTCTCTGGTGAGCAGAGAACTGGAATTCACCAGCTGACGCTTTCTCTCCCAGGATCCCACAAAAGCAAACTCCTTTCAGCTTGGAACAGGACCCAGCTGAAGCCAATTTACAGACAGTTTTAGTATTCAGCTGCATTATTCTGGATTCCCTCTTTCAACTAGGCATTTTTTACAAACCCTTGATCTTTCCAGTCCTCAGGAAAGCTGATGTCCTCTTATACATCTTGAGATTTCCAGTGGAATTTAATGTGTTTGTGGGAAGTGCTCCCAATACAGAGCCTAAGTGCCAAGTCACTACAACAATGGCTGGTGTAGCATTGCAGTAAGATTTATTGCTGGCTGTTTGAAATGTGAATGTGTGCCTCCACACAGCCTTTGGGGGACCAGGCAGCTCTTACACAGTTAGAGTGCCATCCTATACACCTCAGCATCAAACCTCCTGTACATCCACAACTCCTCCTATTAAATGCCAGTGACCTAATAACAGTACTTTAGGCAGTTTATGAAACTTCTCTCACTCTTTAAATACATCTCCCAAGAGGAAAGGGGTCCTAAAACATACCCTATAACTTGACCATTTCAAGCCAGGAGTAGATGCCATTCCAGGGCCCAAGACTCTCAGAGAAAGCCATTGCAGCAATCTATGGACTGAGAGGAAGACAACTGGTTTTTCTTACCTTTCTATATAAAAGACTTCAGTGTGCATCACAGAAGCTTTTCAATTTTATTATAAAACCTCATTACTTCTTTTTATTGCAGACTTAGTGGAGCCTTCTTGTAGAAATTAATCATATGATTAACTATGAGATGGTCTTTTAATACTGTATAAACCATATATTGCTAAATGTCCTTCTTGACCCTTTATTTGCAACTTGGGTATTCTCATAGGACAGAAAATAAGAGACAAATCAATGCAATAAGATATTTCATCCAGGGCTTCCTGCCCTACCTTAAACTCACATTATTTTAAATCTTATTATGCAGGGAAGGTATGGGATCAAATTCACAGCTGTCAGAAGCCATTAGAGTCAGTGGAACTCTACCTGCTTATTCTATCAGGGAACCTGGCCAACATCATACATTTTATTCTTGATTACCTTAACACCTTAAACAGGGGAAGTTTTGCAATACAGTGGAGATAAAGCATCTCCAAATTAAAGACACTGCCTAACACAAGATGCACAAACTTCAGAAGCAAAGAGTCTTCACAAGACTGCAGACAGAAGTTTGCAAGAGCAGCAGTATTCAGAACAGACAAAATGGCAAAAAATCTCCAACCCAGACATAAGTTCTGCTGTCCCTGGAGCTCCTATATCCAGGTGTGAGCTGCACAGAAACAGTTCTTTTCATCTGCTTTCCCTTTGAGTGGCAGAGCTGCTGTTGCCAGTGCTGCAGGAAACCCAATCTGGAAATTCCAAAGGGATTCAAGTGTCTCTCTTGGGGGAGTGGCACAGAATGAGCCCATCCCCACCCCACACTGCAGCAGCTGGCCCAGGACCCTCTTTCAGTCCTGATCATTACCCAGAGCTGGAGCATTTGTCAGCCTATTAAGTGAAGCAAATGTCAGCCAAGATATTTGCAGCACCTGAGAGGTTTTTTCTCTACAGCTTGGAGTCACAGTACATGAACCTTGCTGTGGGGGCTCCAGAGACTCTTTGGGAAAGGGACTTTGTTATGTATTTTCCCTGGATTGGATCGTGGGGCCCAGGCAGTGATGCTGCAGCCCTGCCACCTCCTTCCCTGTGATCAAGGCATGCAGCTCTCCTCTGAGCACCTGGGCATGGGGGAGCTGAAATTCCATTTGAATTGGAGTAATGTTTTCCCCCAAGGTGAAACCCTCTCCACTAACCCCCAGAGCCTCTGAGGTTACTTTTTGCTACTTCAGAAATTCTACAAGACTCTACTTGCTTTAATCAGCAGCTCTGCCTAATGGCCAAAGCAGTCCTCTAAGGGAAAGAAATGAAAGAGACCTCTTGAATATTTTTCAGACTTTTCCATTGGGTCAGCACAAGGAATTTTAGGGTTTTAGTGCTTAGAGCTTTGCTTTTTAATTGTAGACATTTCAAATAGAAGTATTTCATAAAATACATGTAAAGTTTATGCTAACAGAAGTTTCTATCCAGTGTACTCAATTGAGGATTTATACTGACATGTTTCAAATATGATTTTTAGCGTATCTCACTTTACATATTTGTAGATTAGCCACACTAGTCAAAGGTATGCAAGTATCTACGAGGGCAGATAGGTGTGTGCTTAGACATTCATAACAATCTACTATGAATTTTCCCTGACAAACACTTAAACCACCTACATTCTTTTGTAAACCTGACCTGGAAAGTGGAGCACATCACTGCTCAGCACTGATTGTGCCTGAGAAAAGTACTTATAAAAGTCCTTAAAATATTAAGTTAGCTATCTGCTGTTGATGTAATGTCATAATAGAATCTGTTATGTATGGATATTTAGAAGTTTCAAAACAGTGTAGGGAAAAGTCAGCAACATTATTTCTTTACTTTAGAACCAAGTAGAATACAAATTGCTGACTTGAAATACTGCCTGCTGATTTTCAACCACTTGTGCATTTTCATAGGACTGCAGGATTCAACTGGGCTGAAATGCAGAATTTGTAGTGGGCTGGGTACTGCAGTGAGAGCCAAGATATCCCTAGAGGGTTTCAGCACCTGGCAGGAACAACAACAATGTTCAGCATGTGGGTAATGGGGAAAAAAAATCAGCCTCAGGAGTGGGATTCTCATCTTTCCACAAGTACAAAACAGGAATATCTCTTCTGAAATCAATCAAGGTTGATCACAGAGAGAGGAAAATCAGATTTTGATGTATCTAAATATAAACCAGACATGTATTACTTTTGCAAAAACCTAGCCACCTTTACTTTTTACCCCGTGGAGACTGTATCCAAATCTGCTTCTCACCATAATGTGTATTATACAGAGATGTGAAAGCTGATGTGAGTGAATATGCATATTCCTGGCAATCTTCTCTAGTTTATTTTAGTACATTGCAAAACAGTCCAATATTATCCACTTCAGTATAAACTTGTCTTTTTAGCTATTTCTACAAGGAATGAAGTGTGTGCCTTCTACTGCAGTTCTACTCAAATCCATCTATTATTTTATTGACCCACTGAGAAAAAAATGTCCCTTTTCCAGCTCACAGATATGAGTTCTTCCTGACTACAGAGCAGAGACATTGGTGAAGATATTTAGAAAGCTGTAGATGCTTTCTCTTGTTTAAGTTTCCAATGCCACTAATTCCTTTAGTGTCCTCCAAGCTTGGTGATGTGTGTTGTTTCTTGCCTAGAGACCTTTTGGGGTTCCTCACCCGTTTGCTTTGATAGATGGGTAAGAACCTGCGACAGAAAACACAGAATACAGGGCTTTTATGTTACCAGCATTAAACCTGTACCTCTGCTTTACCAGTAAAGAAATCCCTAGCCCAGAATGATACATCAGCATTTCTCACAGAATGCTGCTGAAGGGAGACAGGGTATTAGTCTGAGTAAGCTGTACAATTTGTCACAATTTTTTGTGTGACCGTGGTCACACCATTTCATTTTCCCATCCAGATAGTCACTAAGGAAAAATAGCATATCAATACTTTTCAGAGCTGGATATTCATGCTTTCAGGATATTCAAATATTATTGGGATGGGACAGTTTTATTCCTTAGATAGATGAGTATCAAATCAAGAAAAAAGCTAGATATTCAAACTGTCTCTACTGATTTTGTTCCTTAGATGAATGTAAGTTTCCTTATAAAGTCCTGGAAGTCCAGTTTCTTCTATAACATGAAAACACTGTTTGTCCCTTTAAAGCAGTGATCTTTTGGCAGCAATCCTTAAATTCTAATTAAAGACCTTTTGTTTGATCTCTTCCCCTTTTTTGTTCCCAGTACCTGTCTTTGAGATTTTTTCCTAGCAGCATCTCTCATTTCTGACAGAGATAGCATATGGCTGACTGAGAAATTCATCTCCACCCAGCAGTTCCTTGTACAGTGGGGAAACCCAAGCTGCCTTCTTAGTACTGACAGAGAAACCCCAGTTCTGGTTTATGTCCCTATCACTGCCTTAGCTATATTTGTAGTTGAAAGAAAGGTACAATTTGGAACTTAAAAATCAATGGTAATTTTTTGCTCTTTGTACAAATTATCTTTAAGTGAAAGACTCAATTTCGTCTGATATCATACTGATTGGAAATCCATTTTTACCAGAAAAAGTATTTTTAGGTGTCTCACAAACTCATCCTTAAAGACCCAAATCCCAATTGTTTTACAGGAGAAGAGCATTTGTCACCACATGCATAAAGATTCAGATCTTAAAAATTCAGAAAAATCAGAAGTGATGTGTTGATGGAAATGTTAAAAAAGCTTTGAATGACTAGACATCTATCCTGTTGTAGATTTGTGAAAATAGGAGAAAATAGGCACAAATGGGATTATTTCAAAATAGTTCTCACTACAGATAGTGCAACACAATAAGTACAGTGTGTAATCTCACTGAGAGGAGCAACGACAACATCACACACACATCTTACATAGATATAAGTGTGTACATAATCTTATAAGATATAAAGTGGCTGGCACACACTCCTGTCCTCCCCTGCTGCACCAGTCTTTACAACTGCACAAGAAATCAGGGAACTGAACATATAAACCCATAAATTCAGACTCTGCTCTTCTTTCCTTTTCTTTTAGCTGGAGTACAACAGGAGCCAACTGAACTGCTCTGAACTCTTAGATTCTGAGCCAGCATTATGCTCACATATCTTCTCAGCAGCACTCAAGGCCATACTTTTTAAATGTACATATTTGGGACCCTACTTCAAGATAATTTCCTACATCCTCTGACCTTTAACACTTTTGCTTTGGCTCCACCTTCTCCAATTAATAAAAGAAAAGACCCCACTTCTTTTCTTCCTTATTTACAAAGCACATCCTGTTTTCCCTACATCTGCTGACTCTCATTGCCAGAGGTAAGTTCCCGCCTCTCTTCCTCTCACCTCACCACTTAATTTATTTTTAAGGAGCACTTGCATCCTCTCCTTTATCATCCTTCTTAATTTGATTGAGCTTTACAGAAACTTCTGGAAAGCTACAGAAGGATTTTCACCTAAAAATCAGTTTAAAAGAGCCCTATTTTGTATGATGCCAGCCAGGCCCTTGATAAAATGAGTTTAGGCCTATGCTGAGCTACTGCCTGATGTTCTGGCCTAAGGCACCTCAGCCCCCAGCCCCTGCCTGCTCCCTGGCTGGACACAGCACCAAGCACAGGGTCTTGGATCAGCAGCCATCCATCTTATGCTAAGACAGTTAATAGTGGTCTAAATTAGCCTCAGACATGCCATTGATTTGGTGATGCTATATGATCTGCGTGGCACTAGAACATAGATCTATCTCCAGATGACTGCAGTGGTTTTTTGCCCATTCCAGGATTCCTCACTCCTCCAAATCTTTTTCCTCTAACTTAGAGAATACAGGTCAGTTCAATCCTTCTTTATAAGTCATACTTCCAAAACCTTAAATCATGCATTTGTTTGCCTTCCACTGCACTTTTACAAGCTCGGTCAGCAATGTCCTTCCTGTAATACATTGCAGAATTGCAGATACTCCAAATGGAACCTGACTAGTGATTTTCAAAGGAGCAGAGTAACTGTAGTAGTAACAGCACACATTTGCTTGCATTTGTACTTCTGCCAAAGTTTTCTGTTCAAGACTGTATTTGAATCTCTGGTTTCCCAGAGCTAGAAAGGACCTGATGCATCCCTGAATGCAAAAGCAAATGGCCAAAGCCTTAATGGTAGGGATTCCTTCCCAAACACATTTCTCCAAAGTTGGCAAACCCCTTTCAGAGTAATTCCCATGTCTAATCCCTTACAAGCAAACTTAACATACTGAATATACCCACAGCAGTGATTTTAGGTGTTGTAAGAAGCATCAATATTAAATCAGTAACATTCATACCCAGTTAATCAAACGAATTCAGAGCCAAAACCTCAGAGTGACTCTAAGGGCTTCTACCCTCTTTGATTTCCTATTCTTTGGATGAGATGCACACTACAATCTCTTTAGTAAAAATCCCTTAGAGAACTTTGCAACAACACTTCTGTACAACACTCTGGCTCAAATCCATCTGCTATAATTATATTTCATTATCAATAGCCTCTCCTTCACAGTGTTGCTCTACCATTCTGTAATACAGCTAATACCCAATGCTTAGGAGCTGCTGCATTATACCTTGCACAGGGCATCATTTCAATAACAAGGATATTAATTCTAATTTAGACTTTGCTTAAAATAATGTTTTAGGGCACAACATACCACTGCTAATGATCATCACCTCTCTCCCAAGATTCTCTCTCTTTGGATGGGTTGACTGTTTAGCTCTGTCAGAGTGTACCTACTCCCCATAACTCTCAAACTGGATACAAGTAGGGGTTCTTCACAGTCCGTGTGTTTACCTGTTGAGATGATGCCTGGCTGCTCACAAGTTGGGCAGACACTTCCCCTAAGACATAAGTTTCCAGGGAATATGAAAGCTTAGACAGGAGGCCTAGATAACATTTAAGTGCCATCACTTTTACAGGAAATCCTTTCCACTGTGACAGCTCTGCCACACTGGTGTCACATCCCTCTTTACACTTCATCACGCCTGTTCACACTTTGGTGCATTGATGAATCAATTAAAGCATTTTCTTGGCTTTTTCCTCTCTCCTTTTTGCATCAATATGGGACAGTTGGCTCACAGCATGACAAACTTTCACATCTAGATTTTCAAACTTTTCCTGGAAGCTTACAGGAATACATGTTCCACATGTAAATGAGCCAGTACAGCAGGATGACAGTGGAGTATTTCTCTGGCTCTACTCTGTTTTCTTGCAAATTTTACAAAATGGTGGCTCTGATCTCCCAGAACTGGTACCCTAAAAAGGAGTATCTGGTTTACTTTTTATGAGTATGGGTCTTGCAAAAACTACTACTATTCAAAGCTATTATGTTTGGATTGTGTGCTAAAATTAGTATATTCCTGGTGTCTGTTCCAAAATTTGGAAATCTTAATGAATACACATTAAACTCTGAACCTAATCTGGGCTTCTGGTATAATTGACTTGAATTTCAGGAGTGATACATGCCAAGAAATCCCAATACAATTAGAGGTACTTCAGGTACTTGACAGCTTGGGAAACATAGCTTCTTCTACCAAGATGCTGAAGCATGGGTTAGAATCTCCATTTAGGTTACCATGTTCAAACATGTTCATATTATTGGGGTTATCATGCACATACCAGTGTAAAACATGCACAGCCTTTTAATATCAGGTCTATGAAATGTCCAATTTTTATAATTATCAAGATGTATTGCCATATCTCTGTGAAAATTCGACTAAAAAAATTACAACCTTCTCAAGGTTTTCAAAACTGCTTAAAGACAGTAACTCCAGAGAACTCTCTGTCTAGCTGAAAGCTTGTCCACTTTTGAAATTTTGGGGTGGAAATGAATGAGTCTCTGCTCTGGTCCTGGGCAGTCACACTGTCATTGCAGAACCAGCTCTAGAACTGGCAGGACACAGAAAGAGGCTCCTCACCTGTTCTTACAGATTATACCTACATAAATACACTCACACACACACACACATGTGCCTTTATATATGTACACACAAATCAGAAAAAGTGTGAGAAAATAGAGATATTTTGCATAACAATAATTGAAGGAAATATATGTCCACTCAAGTTTAGTGTTATGAGTGTCCACCCCAAATTATATTAGCCTTGCCCAAAGATTTACCAGAGACATTCAAAGCTCACAAAACCTGTACTGATGAGACCATGACAGTACCTTTATAAAATTATGCAAAGTAGTCCACTTATTACTGTTTGAATGTGAACTCCTTTACTAGGTAAGAAGCAAACTAAAATATGCTCTTTGAAGACAGTTACATTGTCCTTTAAATAAAACTATTTTTAAGCTATTCTTCTCTTCATATGTGAAGTATAGGCCCTTCAGAAAAATATAGTGTTTAATACTACCACTTTTCTAATGGAAGTTGATGCTACAATCTACTTGTAACTTTTCTAAAAAGTGTTTTCATGATGGTTCCAACCCATAACATGCAGCTTTGCAATGTGGATGCAGATTTTATCCTAAGCATGAATAAAACGGTTACATTAAAACATTAAAATCTTTCTTAACCTGTTGCAGCTGCAAAGAGGCATCCTAAGCCTTTCCCACAACAGTTTTTCAAGAAGACAAGGTAAAAGAAATCTGTGCTAAAGATTCTGTAACCTCTAATTCATGAAATTAGATATTTCCCAATTAGACAAGAAAGCACTTCCAGGAAAAGTGACATGTGCATGTTTACTTTCTGTTTAAAGACTTTTTTGATTAAAAGATATTGAAACAGATAACACAACAGAATTAGTTTTTGCTGTGATGGTCTGGTTAGGGTTTATGCTGTTGCTAGGATATCCTGCCCTATCACAGCCAATCTCGACGGTGAAAATTGGTGCCTTAATTTCCCAGTGGTCCAGGCTACTTCTGACTTAGGCCTCAGTCTGGTTAATCATGCTGTCATTCTCACTGCAGATTGCCTTTTGACATCTTCATCTGCAAAAAGATCCTGTGGTCAAGTCTGACTGTGGTGAGTCAATTCAGCCTTTCACTGGTGGTCAAGACTGAACTAGTGGTCAAGTTTCTTGTGGAAAGAAGAGATTCATGAAAGGATGAGGAATACAGTAATTGAAGTTATTTTGCTTGGCAGAGGCAAGGGACCATGCCTGAGCACAATGCAATTGAAGCAGTGATCACGTTTGGGTCCTGGTACTGCCGTGTCAGGAGCCACTGACACTGCTACAGGAGTCAGGAGACAGAGTCTGCCCCTGCTTGTGCTGGTTTAAATAACAAAGCACTTGAGAAGACAAAAGAGCATTTTCTTATTTTCTTATCTCAAATGACAGATCCTGTTGAAGATGTGGGTTTAAACACTTTAGACAGTTTAATTCCCTAAAAATCACTTTCTCAGATTTTGCTGTGATTTCTATTATGTTGTTCATAATCTGTGATCCATTGGTGTAAGGGATCACCTGTATAAATTCCCTCACAAAGTTGCAATTGTCTCCCTGAGCTCCCTCCACGTTTGCCCCCTCCAAGGGAGTTCCAGGGTGTTGTGAGGTGTGCCCAACAGAGCATTCCCTGCAAAGACATGCCTGTTGTCAGTGCTGCTCAAAAGCCTTTCTGAGGATGAGTGACACGTGTCTGTGCCTGAAGAGAAACATAAAAAACTCTGCAAGATTCAAACAAGGTGACTTCCAGCAGGCTGAAAAGCAGGCAACTCTCAGAGAAATAAAACTAACCTGTATGTTATACAAGGTAATTAATTCAGTTAGAAACTCAAAACAGAGACTGTAATTTACACATAATTATATCCAAACTACGTTTGTTGGTTTTGTTTTTGCTTTTCCAAAACCTGTTATTGCTTTTACTGCCATATAAGTTTAATGTGTCCACAAATTACATTAGATCCCCATTTCCACCAGAGAATATGAGTAGATGTCAAAATTATACCAGTGGAGAAATGCAACAAACCACTGCACTGTTTTGCTATAGGTAGGAATGAACAGGAAGCATTTTAGTATTTTGAATAATTTATGGATGCTTTTGAAAAGCAGATGTGCTCTCATTAACACTGTCTCTCTGCCCTCACCAGCAAGATTTCTTCTGGTGCCGGTGTTCTACTATTTTTCCCCACAATTATAAAAGCAGACCACTTACTACAGAAAACTACAAAGAAACACTACAGTCAGCCTTGCAGAAGATTTCTCAACAAGTGCTATTATTTTATTAGACAAGAGCAGAAAGATCATCTGATGCTCTTAGCACCTTCCTTGATACCTGGCTGTCCTTGATATCCTGGCTGTGAAGATATCAATTACTGGTAGAGGAAAAAAAATTCCATATTGTAGTAAATCCAAGGAGCCAAACTCTGCCACTAATAGCTTCAGTAAAGGCATCTAAAATTAAAATGATCTTTCTTTCAGAAAGGAAACAACCCTCAATATAACTTATATAAGAACTTGAAGTTTCCAGAAGACAGCAGAGCCCAAATGAATATGACTAATGTAGGAGCTAAAGGCAAGTACACAGAGTTACAGGATACTAGAACAGGAAAGTGGGCAAGGGGTTGGTTGGAAGTGTGGCTAATGAAATAATTCAAATTATTTGGAATATCTAACCCAAATTCAGAATGAAACCCAAATCTCAGTATAAAGATTTTGCTTTACAAATACACAAAAGGGCAAATAAAAGCATGCGTTTTAAACAAAGCATATGGAGTTTCCAGAAAGGATTTCCAGTTAATATTGTTACAATTCCTCTGCTAATTCATGTCATCTCACTAGTAAAGGCACTGCTCCTGTTCAAAGCAAGGCTAACACCAGTATTGCCCCTCACATGTAATATTCACACACAGCACATATGCAGCAGTGACATACATGTACTAAACCCTGAAACCAAGTGATAAATTGCATTTCTCCCGCACCTCTGATCGCCTCACCTGCACTCTGCCCACTAATCCATCTTTGCCAGGACTACCACTAACCTTCCAAACCTATCAGTTGCTTGCAGACAACCATCATTTTTTTCAGATAATAACCTGCTAAAAAAAATGTTTTCTTCCTTCCTACAAATGAGGAATTTGCCCCCAAAATGTATTGGTCTGAGGTTCAGAGCGTTCTTAGAGCAGTGACAAGTTTAAAGTCCAATATCTCAGAACACTTGAAGGTTAGAGCTGAGTACTTTATATAAATGGGGAAGAGGCACAAATTCACTCACCTAATTGTTCAGTGTAGGCTCAATCAGATCTAAAAGTTTTTATTTTAGCCACGGTTAGTCATAAGATGTCAATTTTTCAATTTGCAGTGCCGTGAGGCACAGAAAGGCTCTCAGCTCATGTTTAAATGCTCTAAAGTTAATTATTCAGGTTCTCTGCCTTGAAAGGCCTGTAAGATTAAGTTCACAACACTGAAGAAGGTCAGTACAAAGGAAGTGCACAGAAGGGCATACACACATACCAGCCTTAAAAATTGCAAAATACATTTACTGCTATGTGGCCCTATGCTTTACCAGTCTGAGTTTATTCACATCAAATCAGCTCCAGGAACATCTGAAGTCTGTCACATGCTTAGATTTCATTTTTTTTTCTCCTGTGGCATAAACAAAATACCAGGACACACTGCCAACATATCTATTAACTGGGTGCATGTACAGAGAACTACTGAAATCAAGGTCTGTGCTCTGCCTCAGTGGAAAGCAGGCATTTTATATGGGAACTTGGGCTAAGCAGCACATCCCTCACTGCACAGATAACACTCAGCCAAAACCCCAATGAAGCCATTGCTTTCCTTCCACCCCTGCATAATGCACTGTGATGGGGGGATAGAAGACTCTGTAAAACACCAAAGTGCCTTTAAGCACCCCAAAGCTCCGCACACGCTCCTAAGGAAAGCTTTGTCTGTCATCTCCCCGATCTACAGCTGATGAGTTGGCAAGATCCAGCCAGCTGTGAGAGCTGGGGGAGACGCAGAGCTACACATGCAGACCTTCTGGCAGACCCTTAGACCACTGGCACAACAGTTCAAGGGATGATGCAATTAACACTATTTATTTAAACACTGGAACAAAAAAGAATATTAAGTGCTAGAATCAAGTTTTCCTCATGACATTATTTCAGATCATACATGGCCAGCATATTTTACCTATACTTATTTCTACAGAACCCTGGTGTGAGAGTTACATACAGGTCAATACCCACTGGGACAATTCTATGCAGTTCTTTGGTTTTGCACAGAGTTAACTAAAACTAATATAAATCTAAGAGGAATGTGAAGGTCTTGGTTGACATGGTCCCCTTATAGACCTATATGTAGACCTAAATTCTACAGTCCTTGGTCTCTGTTTAATTTTAGTGAGAGCTATATTTTCATAGGACATACAATTCCACAAGATACTGCAAACAGACTTTATTTTATTTATCATGTAAGAGTGAGCAGTTAACAGAGCTGGGATTCACACCTTGGGATCAAAGGAGTATAGATATTTGAAACCTGATGCCTATACCATTAAAATATCTGCTCTGGGACATTCTCCGTATGTTTGCCCTCTTTCCTCTAACAGGTTATATTCTGTAATAAAATCTTTATATTCTCAAGATTTCTGAATATCATAAATTTACCAGAAAACTGTGCTTTAAAAGAAAAAAGATAAAACAAGGAAGTCTGGATGACATTGATTGACTTTTAAGAACATTTCCAGGGCTTCCACATGGTAGCAGCATTAGGCTTAGCCACAGGGACAAAGATATGTTTACATTCCAAAAGAAAAGAGTAGATACTTGTGGACAGACCTTATACCAAACAGAAGGAAGGGATAAGAAATCAGTGACAAATAAACATTTTATTTGCTAATTGTTTAAACGGGAGTTGCTTGTAATTACCTAAGTTTGAATGGTTTACTAAAGGAAACAAAAATTTTTAGCTAACACTTTGCTTTATTAGAAGTGAAGAGGGTTGTAAATGCACTGCACCATTATCTGTGCCTTCCTTCATATGTTGTGATTATGTGTTCAGTAAATAGCACACAGACTAAAAAGACCTTGTTGTGAAATCAAGCAACATTAACTCATTAAGTCAATAATTCATGGATTCTTTTATCTAAAGTGGCAACATCACACCATCAATTCACAAAACAGCCACTTCTCCGAAGTGTATGTGATGATAATAATGGATTTTCTAACAATACACTCTCAGAGCAAGGTCACCGCGCGCAGATGCGGTGGACGCCATGATCTGACCTAGGTCAGCAAAACAAGCTTTATTATTGAACCTAATTATGAACTATCAAGATAATGGCCTAGACTAAACTGTTTCCTTAGGGATTATTTAGAAACTAGTCAGCCATTTTAGGTTCAAATCTACTGTACAGCACTACCTTCCACGGCAGAGCACACGCTAGGTACAGTGTACACACACACACACTGCACACCCATTTCTGAATATCCCCAGAGCGGCCAGGGACAGCTCAGGTGTGCAGAGCACATATTCACATCAAACTGAACTCAGTTTTTGATGGGGGTAATCTAGTCAAATGAAAACACAAAGAAAAAAGCATGTGTACAAATCTTCATGGACATCTACAAAGGGGTAACAATCCAAATTTTGCTTTTGCTTTTGCTTAAGTCTAGAATTAGAAGCCTTTTAATACATTCGGTTAATAATGCAATACTGTAAGCAAAGAGAAACAAAGCAAAACACTGTTTGGAATATCATTAATTGTTTTCAGACCAAGCACAGTAACATTCATTATGTTTATAATCTATTTCAAATACATTCCATAAGAGAGCTCATGGAGGAAAAGTATTTCATGCATCTTACATTTCCCAGAACTTAAAATAACACATGGGATCGGTGCTGCCTTGTGTCATTTTTGCTTGGCTGAGGGTATTTTTACTTCTTTCCCCCTCAACCCCAGAAGATAAAACATTTCAGTTGAGTCCACTTCTCCAGCCAGAAAAGTCATTAAAATGTTTCCTCCCCTTGTGTGCCTCACACTGTAATTCTCCCAGGTATATAGAACTGACTCATTATTATTTTATATTTCAGTCCATGTAATTATATCCAAGTTTCAGAAAGGAATAGTTCCTTGAGATCAGAGATCTTTTTGTGTTAGAAGTAAAGCCAACCTCTGAGTACTCCTAGCAGGGGAAGATTGATTCCCTGTATGATTCCCTCAATTATTTAAAATTATCTTGTTTTTATTTAAGGTTTTGATTCATTTGATAAGAAGAGACCTAGTTTAGAGATGTTTGTTTTTCTAAGATCAGAGTTATGTTGCTGTGATAAACTTCTCACCTTTCCAGCTCCCAGTCCCAGTGAACCAGCCAACCTGTATGAATTAACATGATGTGATTGACCCTGCACCTTGCCTGTGGGTTTGTAATGAGATCCAGCCCATGGGAAAACACGTAGGGAGAAGGGAGGGGGTGGCTCAGCCTGAAATCTTTCCTTTAACTGGTTGGCCTGTGAACCCATGTGAACTGGATCTCCCACAGAAGTCCTGGTTTGAAAGTAACCCTTTCAAATCACACTTGGAAAGGTTTGCATAGCCCTAGTGCTAATACACTGGGGCAATTTGCAGAAAATTTCATATTCCTTCACTCCACACTGACAAAGACTGAAGGTTCACAAGCTCTAGGCCAAAAGAAGCCATAAGGGAAAAGCAGTTTTTCACAAAAATCAAGATAAAAGAATGATTTTGTCATACATTGATGGAGAGAGTCTTTAGGAATAAATGTAAGAAGGAAGGAGGGGAGAAAAAGACTACTTTTGCAGGGGCACTGCTGAAAAAGTATGTCATTTTTTAAGAAACAGACTTTTCTCCATTTCATATCCTGAATTAGCCAGGCTATGTCTATTCTGTATTACACAGAGTTCTATAGCAAGGGTTCTGAGTTTTTGTATAATTATTTAATACAGTCTGGAGTAACTTAAGAGTTGGGTTAGCAATAGCTCCTTAGGAGAACATTCCCAACCATGTGAGTTAAGGCTTTTTAAAAGTATCTTTTAAAGATTTGTGTAATAATTTATATGCTTTGTCTATTAATATGGCAAGAAGAAAGAGCAGAAACTCCCAAATACAATTAGAGACCCTGGAAGCAGCATTCTCACATGAAGTACAGGTTGGACAGCAGAATTGGATACCAGGTGTATTATGTACCAACTGAGGTACAGAAAAATATTAAGCATTCCTTCCAAGCCCTAAAGGAACCCAAGCCATTATTTTACAAGAAATTCAGAAGGAAAAACAAACATCAGTTTAAAAAAATTAAAATTTACAGAGAATTGGTGAAAAAAAAATATCCTAAGCTGCTGAAGTGCTGAGGAAGATGTTGGAAACTCCAGCAAAATGCTCAACAACCGAGAACATGAAAGAGCTGAGGAAAAAAAGAATAGCTGCACAGGGCTATAATATTGTAAAGAAAATATGATGAAGTCAGTTCTTTCGAAAGAAATTTTAAAAAATACCTGATTTTGAATCAAATACCTAAATCTCCAAAAGACCCCCTAAGTATAAGGACCAATTGCTCCTCATTTGAAATAAATGTAACTTTACCATCTTCCAACAGAAATGTTCTGGATCTGAATTTAAACTGTCTGTGAAAGCAAATATTTGTGTTTAATAGCTCAATAAAGAACCAGTCCTGTTGTGGTACAGTCCTTTTTACTCCTTCACAGCAGCAGCTCAGATACATTTCAATGAGAGCTTGATCAACATTAAAAAATTTGGGATTGAAGTCTGTCTAGGCATCCAACTTACAGCATTATTTTTGTACATGTTGTACTTCCACAATTCTCTGGATTTCATGAAAACATGATAATGTCCACATAGATATCAAAATATAGTTTTAGACATCTAGTGGTAGGTAAATGAAATTTGAAAGCAAAGTTTTTCTGCAATTCAATGTTCTGGAGCAATCCTGCTGACTTTCCCTCCCCTTATTCTCTGGCCTTTGTCCCTTTGCTCCTCACCTTGCCATGTCTGCACCAGCTGCAGCAAAGAGCTGGAAATGAAAACAGGTGAAAGCTGAGGAGTGGCACAGCAGGGAGACAAAGACACAGTGCTTAATGAAGTTTTTGGGCACAAAAAATTCTTTCCTTCTATAGGAAGTAAAATACCTTGTTTTTGCATCCTTGCTCCAGCAAGCCACCTCAATAGTTTAGTTATATTTTTAAGACAAGATGATGACACTCATTCTTCTGCAGTGTCCTACTTTCAGGAAGCTGAAAGTTTCCCTGCCACAGGCTGCAGGGAGCATGGGCTGTGAGCAAAACATCAGAGACATTAACAAGAATCTTCTCATTCATGTAATTAGACTTCATTGGGTTTTTTTGTGGAGCAACATGAAAACAGAGGGTGTGGAAGGCACTTAAGTTACTGCTTTGCTAATTAAAATTTCCAGAATCTTTCTACAAAGGTAATGTAAAATTGTGATGACTCCAAAGAGAGTTTGGTACAGTAAATTTCTAAGACACAAATGATAGTGGGAAGCACTGAGCAGTCTTGCATAAATTGTAAACATACTAGTCAGTCTGATTTTTTGTGTGTGCCCTCACCAATTCGGTTTTACGTGCACCCCCACCTTTGGGAAGCAGACCAAGCTTTTCCAATACACATGTGCTGAATCAGGCCAATGCATTTCTTCATACATAAGTGCATGCAACAAAATCAATTGTCTGGAGCATTATCTGATGTAGCCAGCCAGTGGAAGGCACTTTACATTTTGTTTATGCCTATTCCTGTTCACTGTTTTAAAATAAAGCATCTCTAAATGGCGATAACTTTTCACTACAATTCTGCTACATTTCTAGATTCCAGATAAGGGAGGAAATGCTGAATAGACTTGACTACAAAATGTTAAGAGGCAGAATACTTTAAAACATTAAAAACAATGTGTCATTTAAATTAATTTCAAGGAATATATATATATTCTCTCTCTCCTATCTTGTCTTTACTACAATATTGAAAACAGAGGTAAGATTGAAAGGCATCAGGCCAGTCCTTCGATAACAGTAAAGAGAAACTTCTTGACAGACTGGACTATACTTCTAACACTGTTCTTCCCACCTTCCTACAGTCCTCAGTTATTGCCAGATCCTTGCTGGAATCAACAGTTTTTATCTGATTGTGAGTGTAGATAAGTATCAGGACAGTCGAGTTACCAGCTACAATAAGAGGATACACAGCTTTTGTGCTAATAAGCACTTCTGTTTAAATGTTAAGAGCAATTAGTCCTTTTGTGCCAACTATTGATTATGCAGACTGATAGACAAAAATCCCACACAGCCTCATTCTTCTTTCTCCTGGATTTCTAAAGAGCAAAACAGGCTTAAAGCAATTGTAAAGCAGAGTGATATTCCATCTTTGGAATCAAGAGCAGCTTAACTGTTAGAAAAAGCAATGGTGATGGGTTTGACTATGAGTGAGAAAAGCAATTTCTGATGTATTTCTTTTTCAGTGCTATTTCATGAAAATACCCAATTTTGATACCAGCTTTCTGGAAGAAATATGAAGAAGGTTATTTCGTAAAAAGTTTTAACTATAAATAATTTTAGCTGTTTCTAATTATTACTTTTTTTTTTTGAAATTGACTTTTAGGACAGTTAGTCTACATGCATTCAATTTAAAAGTTGCTTTCTAAAGAATAAACACAGTTCAAAGTTTGGGGATTTAGAATCATCTTCTGACTTAAGCAAGGGGCACCAGCATGACATTATTATTTGATCAGTCATTTCCAGGTTCTAAATGCATTTAAGCTAAATATAAAGAGACACTGAAAGAGCAATTGCCTGGCATAAGAGCCACAATTTTCATTAGTAGCAACAACAGAGTCACCAGTTACAGCAGGTGTTAGAAGCCTGTTATTGTATTAACTAAGGGCTTTCTACTCCTATGATTATGTCTTTAGGCATATTTTCATCAAAAAATCCTTGAAATTTCCCAGGAATCCCTGAGAATCTTGAAAACCCAGAGCAAGAGAAACCTGGAATTCAGATTCTCCAAATTTTCAGCAATTTATTGAAGATTTCTTTTCAAGACAGAAATATAATGTAGATTAAAAGAAAAGCATAACCTCTTATAATTTCACATGAAAAGCAGCAAGGCATTTAATTTTGTATGTTACTGCTTTTTCATGGTTTTTATGCTGCTGCACTGCTGCTTCACACAGAAGTGACTGTGAAGCTATTTCATGAACTACTCATTGATCTCTATGAATTTATTACAAGCACTCTGGACCTTATTATAACAGCATCCTTGAAAGACAAGCATTTTGAATGTCACAAGGAGATGTTGCTGTAATAAAGGAGAATGTAATAGGCCTTCATGCACAGTATTTGTGAGCCAGAACATTTTCAAAGAGAATAATGTAAGTTAGTGCCTTATAAGGAAGGTGGACCCTATACATATTGCAGTTTGAAGATTTCTTGATATAGCACATTAAATCTATAGAAGGATTCTGTTTTCAGACATGCACAAGAGCATATCAGCCTGTATAATATTCATGTTTTGAAGAGAATACACAAGAAAATTAATATACTTTTATCACTATTTTACCTGCATGAAGATGAAGACAGAGTGTGAACATTTGGTGACATCACCAAAACTGACAAGAGCATTAAATTTCTGTGAATGTATAAAAGATTTTTACAAATTGATTGTAACTTAAACTTCTGTGGGTAGTGTTTTGATACTTCTAATGCTATACATGTTTGGAATTTCTCTAAATACATTAAGTGTCTAAAATCCTCATGTGCTCTGGGCAGCATCTGAGCCCACAACACAAGTATTCACACAAAGGAAATACAAATATAAGTGCTAAATTTCTATTCAGAAAACACATAAATGTCTTCAGGGTTATTGGCATTTGACACATGCAAAATCATCGCCATGTATTTTGGCAAGTACCAAAAGTATTAGCACGGTCATTTATGAAGTTTAAATGTTTAGTATTTGGTTATTCACAGCTGCATTTTAAAACCAAGTAATCTAATTATATGACTCTGGCATATCTGATTAATGTTTTATTTTGCCAGGATTTCATTGGCTTAAAGATATCTTTGTTGTTTTGCTTTCCATGAGCGCTGTTGATCCCATTACTGAGATCTCTACTCAACCATTAGGTTACTTTTTGTAAGTGCATGTATTGCTTTTGAGAGCTGTTGAACTTCCAGATTTATGGCACTGAAAATCTAAGCCATTGATCCACCAGGCAAAGACATTACAGAGAGCAATGCACAGCAGCTGCTTTCCTGAGGAGTGATTCCAACAGGTTCAGTCCTGACCTGGGGCCTGTCTCTAGAAGGGAAAGGAGTTGAGATTCCTCGAGTCACTGAACTTTGCTGCCTGAGCCAGAAAATGTACAGATACCATGTACTGCTACAGTGATGGCAAATCAGCAGTGCTGCATTCAGCTCCTTATCTAGAAACCTGGTTAGACCTTGGCATTCTCTGCAGCTAGAGTACATAGGACTGTATTTGCAAGGTGTATCCTTTAAAAATATTGTACATTTCCTAGGAATGTGGCAGGCCTTTTCTTGAAGATACACCACACAGTCAGAAGCTTGAGCAAGCTTTTAAATAACACACTGTTGAGACACAGCTCTGGAAACATACTGGGCTTGGAAACTGGTGCTGAAATGGGACTGCCTGGGACGAGTACTAATCCTTCAAGGGCAAAACCCAGATATGGTTGCTTTCAAAACTCTTGGTGTCAAGTAATGACAAAACACAGGACAATATAGATAAATCAGTCTTGACCCACTGCCACTTCTCAGTGACATTTTTAGTGCTCAGATGGACAGTAGTATCTGAAATGGAATAGCTAGCTAAACAGCAAACATTCATTAACTGAAATAAGGGTTCTGAACAGATCCTAAAACAGCATAGAAAAAGTTAGATACAAGTTGAGTTTTAATAGCTCTTCATAATTTATCTAATGCATAATGGCTCCTGGAAGATATGTGCCTATCACACTTTTATGCAGCTGTACCTCAGTGTTAGAAAGGTGTTTATTCATGTCTGAAAGGAAAGATTCCCTCCCAAGGGCAAGCAAAAGGTATTGTAAACATATTACACAACAAAAAACAATTATACTTAATAGAATGTAGCTTGGGTGTAGGAATGACATTTGTGAAGCAAATTGTTTGAAAGCTTACATTGGGCTGTTCTGTTGGCAATATCAACTGCATTTGATAGAATGAAACAATTTCTGCTGGTGCAGGATTGTGCTGATGTTCCACAATAGATGTGTTTGCTTGCATAAGCATATCCTGCATGAAGAGACTAGAGCCAAGAAATTACTCTTAAGTCAAAGAGAAAAGCAGAAACTTAACTCCTACAATTTTCAGCTTCTCCAAACCGCTACATGAATGAAAAAAATTCATGTACCTCCATTTTCCTATTCTGGCAAATCAAGTTAAGAAGGGCTTGGACAATGAACAAGACAGAGACATGATGCATAGTTCTGATCATCTGGGAAAGGTACAATTTAACACTGTGCTAAAAAATTAAAAAAAAAAAAANAGCGTATTTATAACAAAGAAGGAAGCAAGACTATTAATGTGGCATATGGCAATTCTGGAAGAGAAACATCATGGGATATATATTTCTCAGGACAGTGGTTCTTGAAGAAGAGAATTAAAAATTTCCTGACCAAAAAATCCTCCTGATTCCTTACCAAACACTTAAAAAGGTGTTTAACAAAAATGATTTGCAGTGAATTCTTGTATTATTGCTATGTTTTAAATGTTGGAAGGTGATCAGAAAGAGGTAAATTTAACATTTAAATTTGCCACTTGAAAGAGATGTATATGAACATTTAGAAAGAAGTATACATCTGTTATTAAACATTAGCTAGGAATACACTAACAATTTACTGTAAAATCAGCAATTACAATTAATAACTACTACTGAGGGAAGCAGATAAACATATGGCAAGAATTAGACCAGTCTTAGACTGGGGACATTTTTCCCCTTGTGAACGTCTTTAAATGCCTGGAATTAGTTTCTTTTTTTTCTCCATTTAATGTAAGTGTTCTCTTATGCTTTATGCAATTGGTTTACTAAAGAAAAATAGCAGCTTCTGTGTAATGTAATTTAGGACAAATTAGAAACTTTGAAATATGTTTTTGTGTTGTAAAAATGATCTTAATCAAGGTTTAGCAATAATATATTGACAAAAATGTCTGAAATGTTTTCCTGGAATCAAAGAGAAAAATTCTCATTTTCATAATATATCATTTGACCAAAAAAAATTAAATAAATTTAATTGCACTGCCATTTCTGACTATTACAGTTGTAATAACTTCTGGAGAGTCTTTTACAACCATTAGGTGTCTACAGGCCCAGTTCCTGATCTCAGCAATGACTGGAGTCCTGTTGCTGTGAGAAGGCTGATTAAGGAGCCCACCTGGAAGTGTAAGGATCTCTCTCATGTCCTGCCAGCACAGGAAGATCCACCCTGTAAATTCCAAGGTTATAAGCAGAAGCTTTCAGAAAAACCTTTCAACTTTTCAAATTGGTGCAATTTATGAGAGTAACTTTCTACTTAAGGGCAGAGGAAACTCTGAGTAGCTGTCTAGCAAGCAAGATCTAAGCTCAATTTTCAATAGCAACTTTTTTCCTAAAGAATTAATTAAGTTAAAACATTGTTCCTGCAGCCAAAACTTGATACACTG
The DNA here is from genome assembly GCA_013396995.1 of Dicaeum eximium. Classification (NCBI taxonomy): domain Eukaryota; kingdom Metazoa; phylum Chordata; class Aves; order Passeriformes; family Dicaeidae; genus Dicaeum; species Dicaeum eximium. The sequence goes on from VWZP01009737.1 coordinate 211,141, forward strand.
ATGCAGAAAGATTAATACAGCTAAGCATCACAGAGATGAAGAATTTCCTTCTAATTAAAACTTTCTGGCAAGATAACTGAATTGCCCTCGTATTAAAGATTAATGCTTTTGATAGCTTTGATGGCTCAATATCCCCTGTAAATCATAAGAGTAAGATGCTTAAAAAATTGATTCAAGTTTATTAATTGCAAAAATAAAATATCACGGCATCTGCAGCAACTATAAAAAGTTGAGTAGCAATCATTGGCGAGTTAATTTTTATTTCTTTTTAGCACGCTGCATTAGTGAAGTAACTAAAGCATTGCTGCCCCAGGGCTGCATTTTGCAGCTTCCCCATACATATCAGACAAACATTCACTGACCCTTGTGGTTTTATGGAAACTTCTGTGTTTACAAGAATAAACTTATTTTCCCTTCAGCTCGTCTGCAGCTGGGCATTAACCTGTCCTTACCCAGAGAGGGCATGGACAACTGGAAAACAGATATGCCAGCTGGAAAATCAGCTTCCAGCAGGTGGAAACACAGAATCACTCCAAGATTAAGCCCTGAGGATTTTTGTGTTCTCAGTCTAAACTTTACTCCTTAGCCTATTTATTTTGAATTTATGGAGTTTTCCAGTGGTTAGCCAATAAAAGCAAACCCTTAGTTCCTATAAAAGTGTCTTCATTTGAATGTGAGCAATAGAACCTATTTCAGCATGAATTCAGACACTGCAAGGTTATATATCCTGTTCAGCTAGAAGCCCTACATTAGAAGTGACTGATTTGTGTTTGTGCTGAGCTCTCAACAATATTGTCCTTGGACTCTATGGGACTGTTTGTGGAAAATATTATACATTCTAGAGTGTTTTGATTTTTTAGTTTATTCTTTAAGAGATTAATGGCAAACCAGCTGAAGATCTTCATACAATAAAATTCAAGCTAGAACTTGTTTAAAAGAGGATATTGCTCCTTCCTAATTTCCTGTCTTTTGACACATATGGTTAAAGCAAGAATATAAGGTGTAGAGGTATCATTAACCTGGACATATTTCCAGTTCACAGTAAATTGAGAAACTTCCTGGAACTCAAACTATTTCAATAAAATGAGTGGAAACTTTGTCTTCCTGAAGCAGGTGGTATATAACACTTCCAGGCTTCCTCTTGCAAGTGCCACTGGCTAACAGGTTTTAGAAATTGAAATTTAAGAGGAATATTTTTTATATTCCCTGACACTGCTCTTATTTATCAACTTTGCTCATGGAAAACTTAAAGAAGCAATTCCAGGAATACAACAAAAGTGGTCCATTTTTCATCATGCAAATACACTACCTGGAGATACAACTTTTTCACCAAGGTGCTTTCTGTTTATTCTGGTCCATTTTAGTATTTTTTTTTCTACTCCAGTGTGTTATATGTTTGCGATATTTTATATTATTAGCCATTAGAGGTAAACGACAGCAAAATTTGATTACATGTGTTAAGAACAGCACAGGAGACATTGTAAAGTTAATTCTCTCCTGCAGGATTTGGAGAAGGGAGAGCAGATTATGTGCACCAAGGCATATTCTGATTCCATGACTAACAAGGAAACTGAAGTTGATTGCATGCACAAGAATTACCCTCTCATTTTTACTTACAGAAAACCTTACTAGTTTTTGTCACTGTTTCTCCATTTAAAGCAACCCAAAACATCTTATTTATTTGTCTGAAGAACCAGTTGCTGTATTTTGAAAAGAACATATATTTTGAAAGCAATATAGAAGTTTTCTCGGAGTAAAGTTTCTGTTTTTAAGAGACCTGGAGGCCTGAGATAAAGAAAACCAATGAAGATTTTCAATCCTGAACCCAGTAACAGGCACTGATATTTATCTGTACTCTTGTTTGAGCACTTGATGTTCACAACCATTTCCACATCAGCCATTATAAGGTTGAATTTGAAGGCTGTGTGTATTTAATTGCAGAAGGAACAATAACCTATAGCCTGATCCAATACAGGTGACATCTGCCCTGTTCACTAGGGAGCATCTTTTTAGTATCTCAAGGAACAACTGCCTACTGCACTAATTTAATGGCTGCTTTGGAATGAATCTGCAGATGCAGTTATGTACACCCTGGCCTGGTGCAGGAAAGAAAAGAAAAATCAAAAGGGATTGACACTAAACACTGAGTACAGGGAATAACACAAGCATCTGGGTCTTTGTGAAGCTGTTGTGAATGGTTCAAGTTCCCTAAAAACTGTGCTGTAATGTTGTCTCTGTAGATGGCTCAAGGTCTTGAATCTGTAAGCACAAAATATTGCCTTCAAATTTCATTTCCAATTTGAAAAGGTGAAAAGGTTGGGGGTTTTTGTTGTTTTTTGGTTGTTTTTTTTTTTTTTTTAATATTTCAATACTTGCATACACATACAGTCATGTCCAGGCACTTCAAAGGTACTGGAGCAAGAGGCTACATAACTTAAAGCAAGAGTTGAAAGAATCCATAGTATTGCCTTCCCTTTTGAAGTTCAGGAATACTTTCTTTAGCTTTTTATATTTATAGTTGGCCTATCCCAGCCTTTGGGGGATTCAGATTCTACACTCACTGGATTGATTGAATAAGACTGTTCCCTCAGTGGGGGCAATGTACACTTCAAATTGTGGCAGACACTACCCCAAGAGTCCTCCTTGCAGGATAGATCTCATTCTAATCAGAATTTTATTATCCTATTGCATATTTTTAAAATTAGGATTTTTTTTCTATGTCAGGTGTGGTCATGCCACTGCTGCAGAGCACACCTGAGAGCATATTAAAAGTCAATGGAGTAACTCCTACTAAATTCACTGGGCTTTGAAATCAATTTCTTCACATTGATTTCAAATGGAGCTGAAAGAGAAGTTGTGTGGGCTTATGAAGTTGGAATGGAGGAAAAAACTACTGCATTTGCCCTTATTATGATAAATAAGGTCAACAAAATGAAAACTGCATCATTTTTTACAGCCAATAGCTCAGACTGGATAGTGTCAGCAGAGATTTCCTCATTTGAAATTGAGGTCAACAACAAACACACTTAGATGCCTGAACTTCAATGTCCCAAAAAAATACATGCAAAGAAGAAATGGAGGTGAACTTCAATGTTCAGGTTTTCCTCAGACCAATATTTGAATGCATTGCAAAAGGTGAACCGGAAGAATTTTGCCTGAGAAATTTGGTGGGGACCTGTAGTGTGAGTGAGGTTATTCTCCTTGTAAAATTCTTTCTTCTGGGAGGTGTGATGTGGATGCACAGCACCCACTGAGAAGCAGGAGATCACTGGAGCCAGTGACATGCAAGGTACAAGGTCTGTCCATGCACCTGTCTAAAATTTTGCTTGCCTTAAACATTAGCAGCACCACAAGATCTCTTAATTGAGTGCTCCAAATTCTTTTTCCTGGGCTCAGACACCTCCCTGTTTTTTCCACACTGCCACTCTTGGCTCACTACAAACCCTCCCTTTCCCATGGGGTGTCACTGCTCAAAGCCACCACATTGTAAGAGGGGCTGTGGAACCACTGCATCTCCTGCCTGAGGTCACTGTCAAGGAGAAGCCAATGAAAGAGCCATACCTTGGAAAATGAAGACAGTTAAAATATCTGTCTTATAGCAATGTGATCATTAAAGAGGGAAGAACTGCATGCTTATTGCTTTGAACCACAAAGAGATCCCCTGCCATCTCCCATCCTAGTCATAAGGAAGATGGGAGACTGGAGATTATGACAGGGAGGATTTGAGCTCAAACAACAAACACTGGGAAAGGCAACATTCCCATTATGCTGCCTTTCTAGGGATAGAAAGCTTTTTGGAGAAGTGACACAGATCTCTTAGTAACAAGGCATGTTTCTCACCTTTTCCCAGAAAATATAGAAGAGCATGTTTTTTTTTAAAGCAACCAAGGAATCTCACTTTTTAAAAATAATTTACAGTTAGGATATTATATGAAAAATATTTACAACAAAATATTCCCGACTGGTTGTAGGAATAGCACCAGGCACTAAGAACTGAAACATCAGTAAATCTACCATTTCTGCATTTTCTAGAAATGTCATGGAATGGTAAAGATTCAAGTGAAGTTAATACACTGGACTGAAAAGACTGCATTCTGCTAAAAAATAGCCTATTCCTTCTGCAAGAATAGTCCCCAAAACTATATTCTTTTGTGACAGAAAGATTATTATTGTTTCATCTTTATTTCTCTCCAGGAAGAGGCAATTCATCAACAGCCAAAATTAGAGTAGTGAGGAAAACCAATCTGTGTCTAAAGTATTAGGCCAAGTAAGGCAAACAGTGATTCTTAACAATAAAAGTGAACTTTTGCAAAGTGTAGAATTTCAATGTCTTCAGTCAGACAGAACCCAAGATTCTACAAAGGCAAGATTCCACAAAAATTTTACAAGAATCTACAAAGGCAGGAACTTCTGTAGGCAGCTATCAAAATCACTGTCAGTACAATGTGCACACACATGCAAAATTTAACCTGTAAAAAGGACTCACTAAAAAACAGTATTAGTCAAAATCCCTGAAATATGACCTTAGATGCTTAAAAACCTTTCCCTGGAATTCTCTTTTCTGTGTTTTCCTTGGGAGCATGTTTTTCCTTAGAAACAATTACCTCAAGATGACTTTCTCTAGTTTTTGAAATATTATACCAAAGTTCCCTCAAAATAGAGAGCACTGTAGATTCAAAAAGTGCCATGTCTTCTAATTATGTTGCCCCCCACCCCTTGCTTACTATGCTTTGCTAGGATTCAACTGCATACAAAAATGTAAGTTTTATCTACCCATTTAAAAATTGTCCAGTAATTATGCATGCATAGCAGTCTTCCCAGTGCTGGAGAACAATTCAGATGCATCAGAGTTCAACCAATCTTCCTGGATCTTCTCCCTAAATCTTTCTAGGAGGGTACAGTTCAGTTGTTAAAAATAAAACCAAACCAAACCAAACCAAAAAACCAAAACCCATATATTTAGGCAGACTCACTGTAATGATTATAATGAAGATTTCATCTGGACTGAACACAGACTAAGAAATTAGGATGATTAGCTACACATTGGGTCAAAGTGCAACAAGGCAAATTCATGGAAGGAAAATTCATTGAGAGCTACTGAATAGAAAAGGTACCACAAAAGCCTTTCTAAGCTACAAACTATGGCAGAATAGATCCATTTAGTGAAGTATCCCTATGTGCTTGCCCTCTTCTGGTTCTTTTACTTAGGTATCTACTTTAGGTTCCACTCAGAGGCCAGGTAACAGGCTCAGAATCACCTCAAGGCCATCTTGGCTTGGCCATTCTTACATTTCACCATTTCTCAGGTAATCTAAATTAAATACACAAGAAAACTGCATGTTCTTTGGTTCCAAACTGAAAAGAACCATTTCATTGGCACACAGCTGTGTAAATTAACAGGTTTTTCTGGTAAAGCACTAACAGGCTCTTGGATATTATTCACAACTACCATCTAAGGTGAATAATTGTGGAATCAGGCCATCTGCCAGCTGAGAAATTCTGTCACTTCTACTTTAACTGAGTATTACTTTACTTTGCAAGTTGACCTGTAATGAGATTCTGATGGGGACAGATAGAAGCTTTTCAGCCAGCCTAACTCAATGATGAAAAAACACTTTTTTCATATAATTCTCCTGCTTCTTCTACGGCAACCCTGTAGCTTAATTTTTTAAGATATAGATAAGGATTTTATTACAAATACATTTATTATAAGGGTAATAAAAAATATTACCCTCTGAACAGTAAAGCTCTTCCAAAACCTAAAATAATTATACATACAAATCAGAATATTTCATTTCCACAGATCTTAAACACAAAAATTCCACACTTTTTCTCCTTGTATGAGAAGAGATGGCCCATGGACCATAATATACAGGAGATGAGCCATCAGTTCTCAAATATACAGGAGATGAGCCATCAGTTCTCAAAAAGTTCCTGCCACAATTGCTGGCTTCTGTAACTTTGCAGTGCCCAGGGGTAATAGCCTGGGCACTCCTTCTCCTGGGAAGTGTTCTCACTACCAGAAGTGGAATAGCATAAGGAGTTATATACACCTTTCTCCTGAGAAATTGGATTCTAAAAAGCACAATAGAAACAAGTGCAAGAAATTAACCTAGCTGGTAAGAGGAAACAGGAAAGATACTATGATAACAAGTTTAGTCAGGTACAATTTTCTGGAAATATAAATACAGGCACCAGATCTGTGAACATGTAAATATTTCTATTAATAGTTGTGCAAACAGACCTGCAAGTGCCTGGGTGTCAGCTGGGTCATTATTAGCTCTTTTCTTCTGAGCAAAGAGAGGTCTCCAGAAAGAACAGTGTATGACAAAAGTGTGGCCTTTTGTAGGAGGGGAAAAGCAAATTTTTTGGAGAAGACCAAGGGTTTTTTGCTTATTTTAAACACAGATCATCCTGGGTCCCTTGCTTACTGCAGGGTAGTTCTCATATTTCATTCTTTGTTCAAAAAGAATGTTTGGGCTGGCTGCCTTTACATCTGTTCATCCTCAGCTCTGCCAAAAGTTAGTTTTGAGCTGCAAGCAATTGACCACAGAGGAATAGGCTATCAAATAATTGATTTCTCAGAGCTTGTATGGCCTCAAACAGGTTTAGAGAGTGCTGAAGCAAGACAGAGTTAAAGGCTGTCTCTAATTCTGCAGCTCATCAAGATGAGAGACAGCTTTATGGGCATTTCCAGAGGTATAGCTCTGCAAGCAGCCAAACGTGTGGGACTCACAGCTGAGGCCTGAAGATTATACTCAGTGCAGTCCTTCTCCACCTTTGCTGGACACAGTTTGCAGCACAGCCTTTGTTGTCTGGGCATTTCAAAACTGAATAAGCAGCAGGATTTTCCTACAACCTCATTGCTTTACAAACAAAAGTCTGGGTTTATTTAAACACTCATACAAAACACGTTATCGTTATGCCTCCAAGACCAATAACTCCTGTGACCAATTTCCATTGTCTGCAGGAAAACGTGACAGAATGGCTCTAAAAATTTCTCAAGTAACTATTTCAAAAATTTATCAGCTAATTTGGTGAAGACCTTCAAGTTGTTTAGTTGAAAGGTCTGTGGCTTAATTTTGTTAAAAAAAAAAAAAAAATCACCCTACTAACCCTGTTGTGTTATCACACTTGCTAGCAACACCATTAGGGGATGCTCTGACAGTCCTGGCATCACGACTGAAAGGTACCTGAACTCTTAAGTTTTTTTTTGCAATGCTGAACAGTGAAGAATGAGACAGATTCACCTAAGGAAGCATTTCTTTGTCTATTGCTCAGGGGCATTTCAGAGTATCTATCTCAGTATCCCTAGGCTCGTTTTTAGCTATTAATGATTTCAGTAAAATGTGAAAAACTCTGCAAGAACTCAAGGCTCTTGTGATAGATAGAAATTTTGTTAATGCATGAATTAACTATACATGTGGTTTTTAAATTCAATTTAAGCCTGAAAATCTAACCTTGGGGGTTTGAAGTAATGGGACATTAACTTCACTGCCTTTTACAAACTACCATGAAACATAAGTAAATGACAAAGATGAATAAAATCAGAATGATAAATGTTTTATAGTTCGTATTTTTTAAAAATAATGTTATTGCCATTGAAAACCTAAGTGAAATGAATTCGGTCATTCCAGCTTAGTCCCTGGTGGACAATAGTCCACATTTCAAAAGCATCACACATAATTTGGCAAAATTGGCAGCTTTGGCTCAGATGTGGCTCAGGGCTGAGTAAGCATGCAATTCCCCCAGTGAGAGTGCCCCTTTCCTCGAGGGTTAAGGTCAATGGCTAGTCACTGTGGGCTAGGAAGGTTGATATTGTCTGCTTGTATTCATCTCAACTACAGCCCTGGAATTTCAGCTGCTGGTGATGCACAGCCTCCCAGTGCCAGGAAATATATTATACTCTTCCCTTAAATATACATGCACCTTCCCTCTCTTCCATTCTCCCAGATAAAACACATACTTTCCCTTTCCAGGACAGACAGCCCTTCAGTCAGTTTTATAATCCTTGTCTTCCCCCTCCTCCCCTTCCCATCCCACAGTAATATTTCACCTTATACTAGATTTAAAAGATTGCCCATTCTTGACCTAGAATACAGCTGGGCAATATACTAGTTTAATGGCAGGAAAACAGGGGCATCAATGGAAATTATAGAAAATCAAATTGAACAGATGTCAGGAAGCACATCAGGCATTGTAAATGTGAGGGATGCCCATCAGACAAGGTTATGGAGGTGAAAAAACAGAACACGTGAAAAAAGCAGAGCAAGAACAAGAAACCCAGCCCTCCCCCAGCTGCCAGTGACAGGCTTTAACTGATGCATTGGGAAGGTTATTCTGTGCCAACCTTCAAAGTGACACTGGAATCTACCGGCTTGTGTAATTATAAAATGACAACAATATGACAACTATAATATACAAACAAATCTTACAGTAACAGTGTTACAAAAATAATTTTTAAAAATCCTTTGTCTCATTAAAAGTTAATGGGCCCTGAAAGTATTGAGACAAGTATCAGAGTATCTCTGATTTCTTAGGAATTTTCCACTGATTTTAACCTACAGAGGGACAGATTTTTTTTTTTCCAAAGGTATTCAGACATTTAACACAGTAAATTGTGTCCACCGGGATTTTAAAAGAGCCTAGACATGTAACTCTTATTAGTTAAAGTTTTGAAATGCCCACTGTCATCTCATCAGCATTCTTGGCAGTTAAATAACTTTACAGAATTGGTTTAAGTTGAAAACTTTTGGCCCTTATTATGGCATCTAAGGAAAACTCTAGTATCAGATTCAAATAATAGTAGTGTACACGAGCTCCTTTCCTTCCAGTCAGGTAACTCCACTCCTTGAAATGATTCAGCACTAGCACAAGTTTTGCTTTCTTTCATCTGATGGCCCAGACAACCTGAGAGCAAACAGGGCCAGGGTGAATCTCTGCCTACACAGGTCAGGGATGCCTAAATAGACCAGAAAAATTTATGTTCATTTTAGACTACAAATTTGCTCCTGGAGGCCCTGGCATACAGCTGTGTGTTGCTTGCAATGAAGTTCAGGCACAGGAGTTTACAAAGGTCCTGTGGGACCAGGCAGGAATCAAACAATGTTTGAAAGCAGCACTACTTATCTATATGCACTTAAACATATGTAAATTATACTTCTGCCTGAAAAGTACCACCAATCACTGATCAGATGCTCTTGCTGAAAAGGCCTTTTAGCTTCTCCACATATTAAGCAGCACTGTGTCCATGCCACTCATTCTCACTGCATTTAGTCAAGAGCCGTTGACCATGGCTTGGCCAGTCTTAGCTGACAACAGTTCCACAAAATACACACTTTACTAGTTTTGGGTATTTCAGAGTAATGAGACACAGAAATTTAATGGAAAAGACAAAATAGCACAAGAAAATTGGGCCAGAAAGTTTCAAATGCAACAGTTTCAAACTTTGAAGCCAAAATGATTGGAAATGACTAACAGAAGTTTCCCTTAATTGACCATGTAATCAAGTCATGTGCAACTCAGATCTCAGTAGGAAGTTATGGTATAGAGAGATTATTAAGGTTTAAGTGCACTAAACCATCCCTTTCCACCAGCCAAATCTACCTCCTTGCTAGAAATGAGACTTGCCAAAATTGGGATGTCTGACAAATGACATCTCTGAGATCAGCATGAGGAAGTGCTCTCAAGAACACAACTTTTTGTCCCCACCAAGTTCAAAAATCTTCAAAAAGATCTGTTTATTACCCGAAGGTTGAAGGTTGCTATCCACCTTGCTTATCATTTTGTTCATTACTTCCAGTTCTTAATTGTTTGGACCAAGTCAGGCCAGCTCATCTTTAATTGGAATAAAGAGTTAATCTTTTATACAAAGGACCCAGCTGAGTCTTTGTATGTGTTTGAATGTGTAAAGGGCTTTTGGCAGTTTAGAGTGTGTGTGGTGTTAGCAGGATTTAGCTCATTAGCAAACCACAAAGGCTCTGCTGACACTGTACTCTGGGTAAAATACATGAGGCCAACCTACACCCTGTGGACATGTACAGCATAACTACATAATAAACAGGCATTTATTAATAATTTTATCTGTCACACATGTAGAAGGAGAGGGTGAGAAGTCAAAAGCTGTCATATGTTGCAACTAAAGAGGCATAATTAAAATGATAAGTGTCATGTGATTATAACCCTTGAAGAATTAATCTAGCATGAAACAACAATGGTATAAATACAACAGCATATGTTCCAAAAATTAATTTCACATAAGAGGTAGCTGATGTAAGCATTTAGACCCAATTATGTATGGTCATACAATAGCAGCTGATGCACGGAAAATCCCTTCTATAGTATATACTAGAATAATCCCATTATAAATGAATGAATGGAAAGACTCCTTTAGAGTCTTTGCACTAGTGTGTACTACCAGACAAATCAGAATTTATTATGTAGGAAATATTATGTAGCTTTAACTTCTCCACTAATTGGTTTTCAATGTTTAATTTTCAAACCAGGTATTTCTTCCCCAGTATCTCAGACCTTTTGCTGTTATGCAGGAGAATTTGTGGTGAGAGCAGTTACAACCTACATATTTGTTTAGCCTCAATTTTAAACAATTTAGGCAAATTAATTTCCTAATTTCTATTTTACGCAAATTAGACTCCATTCCTAATATTGTTCTAACTGATTCTCCCTCTGAAGTTGAATCAAACAGAATACTGCAAACTGCAGAATTCAGAATTGAAGAGACTAACAATCAATGGATGTTGTAGGATAAATCTCGAATATATTGGCTGTACTTTTATTAACATTTGCTTTAATGCTATGATTAGGATTTTTCCTCATAGTGAAAGTGTGAACAGTTTATACATAAATCATGTTTGTGTTTCAATTTACACTGATGGTGTGCTCATGGGCTTTGCTCTGTTTCTCTGTTGACCTCAGCTCTGCTTGCGTGCAATGCAATGTCGCATCCCAAGTTTCAGCTTGAGAGCACAATGTGCATCCAAAGTTTTAAACCTGGAAGCACTAATAAGAATTCAGATGCACACAGATTACCTCCTGACAATGACAGAAATAAACTTATTCTAGAGAGAAACTGACTTTATCGATTAAGTTTTGGCCCTGAAATCACTTTGGATGCTTGTAAGGTCAATCACAATGACCTACCATATGTTTCAATAGCCTTCTGTTCTCTTTCAAATTACACAACTTTTAGTTATGAAGCTGTGAACATTTCTACTACTACCACTGCCCAATGACACTTCATATGTTTCTGCTTAGAAAAGCTAGAAGCAAATTGCATTCACTGTCTCTCTAGAGTCATATATTAAAGACAAGAAACAATGGAAGTATTATAGCACCACGACAAGTAAACAATGTTATCTGCTCCCTGGAATTAATGTTGAACTGGAAAGCAACAGTAGTCCGGGTGCCATGCTAGGCAAAAAATTTCAGAGGTAGAAACAGACAGGGAATTATCCATTCAGCTGATCACATAAAAGTGTATCTGACAAATAAAGAAAAAGACAACATTTAATGAACTAAGTCTTCAATAAAGAGGGAAAAATTTACAACTTGTCTTCAAGAATTCATTTGTAACGTATGCCTGTAGTTGTTCTCACTTGGGTACATATTTTGCTCTTTCAGTGTGCTGAAGAATGAGAATGAATACATACAGCTCATTAAGCTGATTATTAACACAGTTCTTAAGTTTCATGGACTAAACCACACTTGGACTTTAAACAGAAGCAGCAAGAGGTGGCCAAGATTAACAGCAAACTATATTTTTTTAGTAGACAAACTCAATGACAGAACTGCAAGTCCTTTTTGGGAAAGTAAATAAAGTGTTATATCTCTGGGGAAAGCAATGTTTTGTTGGCATCAGTGAATTTCCAGGTGGAAGCTGCAGCCAGGACCCAGGTGTCCTTTCATCTGTTACCTAAGTAGAGCTAACCCTAAAAGTTTCATAACTTGCACTCAGGGGGGTGCACTGAACCACGGGGGAGTGACTTACTGCTTTGGGGACTGGTGGATTGAGAGTGAAATGAGCAGGATGAAACAAACCACCAAAGTACCACATCTTTGAAAAAAACAAAACAAAACAACAAAACCACCATAAAGTCCACCATGATACATTTCCTATCAGTCAGAAGAGGAAAAATAAAAAAACATATTAGTGGGAAATAAAAACACTTGAGAGAAAAACAAAGTCAGAGATGGCCAGACACTAATTGTTTACCTGGAATAGGAAAGGAGAGCTTCTATTTAAGGTTAATACATTTACCCAGATTTTGAAATTTTACTTGACATTTAATTCCAGCCATTTGTAAATTATTGATTAAATTAAGGTTCTAAAAACATTGACAAAGGCAAATGACACAAAACTACTTTAAGAGACTACTAGTCACAAACCCAGCTTTGCTTCCTGAAGGCAACAGTTAGCACCCACCTTTTCTTGGGAGAATACCCTAAAAATGACACTTGTCTCCAATATTAAACAGTTCCAACACACTGTTTCTGGCAAACTGTGCAAGCTGTGCTGAGGCAAAAAGCCACACACGGGGTCTGTACCTCAAGACAAGGTGCTCCCAAGAGCAGATCTTTAAGACATCATCTCTGCACAGAACAGGCGAGGCAGCCCCCAACACACACCCACCAGGCTGCTGGGCTCTGCAACCACCTAAACCAGGAGATGAACCAGGGAACTGGGCCAATGTGCCCAAACTGGGCTGGCCCTGTGGGGACCTGCTCTGCCAGGATGGGATAATTGGACTTTGCTTATATCCTTTCTACTCCTGGACATGGCTTTAAAGAGAAAACGCCTACAAGGGCTCATGTACTAATACAGACATGGGTTCTATTCCTGTGCAGAGAGAAGTTCCTGGAAGTCCCCATGAAAGGGATGAGAAAATTCCCTTCAGCCAAGGATCCGTTTTAACTCCTTCAATTTCCAGCTGATTTTTTTTCAACAGACATAAAATAGCTCATTACCAAAGGGTGAAGGGAGTTTTTCCTATTCTCCCCTGTCCTGCTCAGGATTTGATGCATGTGATGGTGCACCGGGGGCTGTGTGTGAATGGTGAGTACAAGTGACCTGGCAATGGGTTTGATCATTTAAGTGCTTCAGCCTCAAAGTTAAGGAGACACTGCACATAGGTATTCCTGAGTGAAATCTTATCTTTATCAAACAAGGCCACACATTTGGACCTGGAACTAGTAACAGCTGTACCTAAGCGAACGTTATTAAGAAAGGAAATAATGAATTGGGAAGTATTTGAAGTTCTGACCTTTCACCCCCAGCACTATGATTCAAGCTAACCCTGAAGACCTGACTATGATCTATCAATGATTGCTGGTTTAGATCCCCAATAGTTAATTTGTTTCACGCTGGGAGAAGTGGCTTGATATGGTTTAAAAACTGGACCATTAGTAACGGCACATTACGTATTTGTGCAAAATCGTGCGTGCGAGCTTGCATTAAGCACTGAATAAAACAGCAAGATATACAAGACTGTGGAAACACTAAATTGAAAAACAGATATGAACTTTGAGAATGCAAGTTAGATTAAACTATTTTTTTTTTCAGTAGAAAAGTGTTGAGTGAAAGAGCAACAATGTATTACTGGACTTCCTGCCATTAAAATTAAAGTAATATCTAATGAATTTACAAGTAGTGGACACTTCAAAGGCCACTTTATTACATCTTTCAAAAATATTGCTCCATTAGAGATGGATTTTATCAGTTAGAAGGGTGACATTACTCAGTATTAATGAAATATAGCAGAACACTTGAGGCTGTACATATTTAATTTTAAATGAAATAATTTTTTATGTTTTCATGGATAATAAAAAACATTCCCTCTGAGTGGGGGAAAAATGCTAAGGAGCCAGAGGTTATGGGAGGATCATTTAGTGATGTTGTAAAATCCTGGCAGCACCAAAGTGGTAATAAGTATTACATGTTCCTCTCTTAATAATTGTAGAAAGACTACACACAAGAACTTTATTCATGCAGTTCACTTGATCTCTATTTAAACTGAACAGTTTTTTTAATTTAATTTTCATATTTTAATGTTCACTAAATATTTAAATTTTTCTTTGTCTACGTTATATAAACTTCACAAATTATCTAAATAAGTAGCCAAGATGAAGGGATAATGTTTTATCAGCAGCTTTTGCCCTCTTAACTGTTGTTTAAGAAGAATTCTGAGATAAAAAGGAAAGGTTATTACACTTGGACAACCTTAATTCTTCAGGGAAAGATGCAGAGTTTAATAACAGCAGTCAGCCATCTGCTACTCCCAAGGTTTGCATGCAGATGGAGCAGCCTTGCAATTGTGTCAGCTCAGAGGCAGCAGATATCCCTTCCAGGGCTGTGAAAAATCCCTGCCAGGACCTAATCCCTTCTCACCAGCAGTGCAGGCTCAAGGAGCACTGGGGCTCTGGGTGCCACTGCTGAGAACCCCTGACCTTCCCTTCACTAATATGGCTGCATCAAGGCTGTAACCTCACATTCTAAAGGATAGAATAAGTTGGATTCTCATTTTAATGCTATGAGTTTAAAGAAAAGTTAACAGATTAAAGGATTTTATTCCCTTCTTAAGTGCAGCAAGTTGCTGTCCATGTGGCACAGAGTGTGACAGGTGGGAATGGGATGTTGTAGGAGACACGTGCCAGTTTTCCTACAATTTTATTGGTTGTTACAAGGAAAGGAGGTGGCAGGCTGGAAGCCCAGATTGGGGTGCAGACACAGATCTTGGGCAAGGGTCCAGGAACTGAGAAGTTTAAACTGCAAAGAGATATGGATACATTGGAGATTGTCCAACAAAGGGTCACAAAGGTGATTGAGGGACAGAAAGGGCAGGATCTCTTCTCTAAGGAAAGGCTGAGAGATCTGGGGCTGTTTAGCCTAGAGAAGAGGAGAGTTGGGGGGCTCTTATCAATGGATATAAATACCAGAAGGGATTGTGCAAGCAGGACTGGGCCAGGCTCTTTCCAGTGGCGCCCAGTGACAGGAAGTGAGGCAATGGACAAAACCAGAAACACAGGAGGTTCTGTACAAACATCAGAAAAGACTTTTTTACTGTGAGGGCTTGGCCCTTTTCTTATGAAGCTGCCACAGCAGCTGGTTTTTTGTTTTCATCAGCAGCAGCACTATTGGGATGCTAAGGGAGCAATAAGAAATTTTCTGGATTTTTACCCCTTTGGATCACTACAAATGACCCTGTGTACTGTATCATTCGAAGGCAAAGCAACTCAGGAATGTCAAACTTCCAGAGACAACTCATAGGAAAGAGGACTAAAGAAGTTATTCTCATCCTTTAATTTTTTTACTAGCTAACATCAAATAAAGATTACATAACAATGCAGAATTTGAATCTGAATTGACTGAGGTAACAATAAGAACCTGTGATATTTGAACTTGAGTTTTTCTAAGGTTTGCTCTAAGCCTCACTGGTGTTCTGTAAAGAGGATTTGGAACATCTCACTGCATTTTCACTTGATGCTTGAAATAAAAAACATAAGTGAATGTCCCTTTTCAAAGTGTGTATGCCAACACAAAATCTCACACTGCAACAGATTAAAAACCAATTGCTGTACACAACACTAAACAGATTTATTTTTTAAAACTGAGATAATAATTGTGATCCTAGACACTTTGGGAACAGCAAGCACAGAGTTCCAGGAGTAACAGAAACTAGTGAATGAGTTGCAATTAAGTATATCCCCAAAGCCTTGATAAAGCACTGAAGCAGCAACCTCCTGTAGATTGGGGAAAGGAGTAAATAAAATCTCTATTAATTTTGTGCTATTGGCCTATGAAGTGCAGATGATTACCATTGCCTTCTGTAAGCCAGAGAGGTATGAACTTCATCTGACATTCCAAGATAGTTTAGGTCAATATTATCATTGAATGAGACCCATTGATCAACCAAGTGAAGCAGCAAAAAAATGGATTCCAGCTTTAGGAAAAATTTGCTTGGGAAACTGCAAGCCTGGCTTGACTTGGATTGTGAAAACTGAATTTTTTGTGCATTGACTGGGTTATAACTGCAGCCTGCACAGCCAAATGCAGATAACTACAGCCTAGATTTAGAAGCATGCTGCAGTTAAAATAGCTTCCTGACCAAGATTTCACTTAGTGAGGTCAGTAGTTGAAGCTTGACCTGGCTTGAGTGGACTGAGCCAATAATAAGGTTTGATATAGTTATGTGGTCAGACAAAACACTAATTAATTACAGCCCTGCCAGAAGCTTGACTTTCTAATGAGAGGTTGGTTGTAGCATTACTGTTTCCCTAATCTCTCTTGCTTTTTGGTTTATCACACTTTAATAGAGAAGAAAAATAGATTAGAAGTAAGGAGGGGAAAGGGAATGAAGCAAAGGATGGGACTGAATCCCAGCTGGTCCAGAGAGCTCACAGTGGTAGAAGTACCTTCTGAAACAAGAGCTGCTCTTTGTACTGACTGCCCAGATCTGCCTCACAGACAACACTATAAAGCTTTTTATAATACCTTTATGGTACACAGATGGCTTATTCCTTGAAGCAGCAGGGAAAAAGGTCTATAATAAATCATCACACAAGGCTCCTTTAAGGTATGTGATAAGTATGGTGAGCTAGGACTGAATTCTGGATAATAGCAGTGAGCCAGGAAACAAAAATAATGGTTACAAAGCTCAAATTAATGTATCCCTTTCTGTAACCAAAAGTGCACTATGATAATCCATTAGAAATATGGATATTTCTTTTAATTTCTTTCCTGCTGCACCTATGAAGATGACTACTATTGATCAAAGGCTGTCCTCAAGTGAAGGTATTTATTCATGTCCTGCTAAAAAATATCATAAGCTATTTATTACCAGTTAATCAAATTTCGTAACTTTCATAAACTTCCAGTAATTTTATCCCTAACTAAAATAAGTGTTCTATTTCCAGCTTTCATTTGACTTTGCTGAACAGCAGAGGGAGATTTCAAGCATTGTCAATAGCATAGATCCCTAGCTGTAACAAATAACTACCACCAAGAAAGCTATTTCTATACAACAGGCACTGGACTAGAGGTGTTTTTTCCATTTGGTGCAGGTTATATATTTCCTTCATTACCACAGCATCCAGGCAGCTTTCATTAATACCTGAACTAACACTGCTAACTTACCACATGCAGTTGGCTCCTCTGAGCACCTCCCAGGAGAAAATTGTCTATTCAACATGTGCACGCAACATGAGTTTTTCTTTGTTCATTATTGACTCTCTTTACCAAGGTGGTAACAATAATCTATCAGCCTGAAATCTTAAATATTCATAATCAAGTGTCTTATCGCCATTACATCCCATTATAATCTTAGCTTTAGAAATAGAAAGAAAATTCAATCACAATTTCTAATCGTGCCCGCTGTTTAAAGAAATTCCCCCAAAAATTTAACTCACTCCTCAGAGTCAGCTGACATGTCCTAGACTCATCTTCAGAGGTTTCTTGTACTGCAATGATTGCAGTAACAATCTCTGCAGAGAGGAGAGCCCATTATTCACATTTACAGGCTATTTAAACATTGTCAGCATTAGATAAATGACAGCATGTGCTCACTGCTGTACATGAGCCCCAATCCTGCGTCAGGGGCCCAAGTTTCACTCTCTGACTCTGCTTCAAGTCAAAGAACTCAATTAATCCAGAAAAATATTTAAAACACACATTTCAATTTTGGGCACTTTATTCAAATCTGAAGGCAACTAGTGACAGAAACACCCTAGAAGATTGATACGGTTTGAAGCATGTTATGTATGGCTTTGCTCTTCAACTTGCAAGTAATTTGTAAAGCGGGTCTGTCCTGACTATGAAACATTGTATCAGTGTGATTGGAATCAATAGTTCCTGCACTGTCATTTGTCACATATTTACAAGCCTGAAAA
The DNA here is from genome assembly GCA_013396995.1 of Dicaeum eximium. Taxonomy (NCBI): domain Eukaryota; kingdom Metazoa; phylum Chordata; class Aves; order Passeriformes; family Dicaeidae; genus Dicaeum; species Dicaeum eximium. The sequence goes on from VWZP01009737.1 coordinate 229,042, forward strand.
ATAGTTCATTTTGTCCTGATCCTATAACTCAAAAGATTGAATCAGAACCCTGGAGGGATCTTGGGCACGACACATTCATTACTGGTCACTAGTCTTGGGTGACGCTGCGATCGCCGCCGCACCAAGAGGGAACACGACTTCAGATTAGAGCAGGGATACGCCCTGTGCATGTGTCATCTCTTCTAATACATTAAAAATCTGCTCTTAGGTTGTATCTCTGCTGTTTTATTGTAGTGAACTTAAAAAACAAACTTATTTGTACTGTACCTTGCTTTTAAGTTTTAATTGTCCTTTTAGAATAGCTTTCAGAATTTTTGCCTCAGCTTTTTCTCATATTCCAGCTCCTGCAATAGCTTCAGGAACAAGCCTGAGCCATGACATAGTCAAACTCATTTACAATTTCTCTTTAAGCTTCCTTTGCGCTCTTCAAATCAGTTTTTATGGGAAACTTTTTGTTTGAGACTTTCTCTCTTAAAAGGTTTTTACCATTCACTGTACGTCTCCCCCTAATGCCGTACTTTGAAAGCTTGACCCAGCAGCTGAACTCCCCCTTCAATCTCAAAGGCTAAAAAAATAATTTAGAGACCTTAAGACAGCGTGGTGCAAGTTGGCAGTTCACTGCCATGAGGTAACACTTTGCCACAGGAACAACCTCAGATTCACTTTCCCAGACCATCTCCATGTTCTGAGAATTGCCAGGATCTCTGTGCTGTAACTCTGAATAGGACACAGAGAGATTCTGTACCAACCTTATGGTAAAATGTGAACCCTGATACCCTCTGGGATACCTCATCCACCTCCTGCTGCTCAGCCTGGAAGCCACCCTCTGCCCTGTTCCTGCCCACAGAACAGGAGGGATCACTAAGTGGTGCTCCTTGCAGATGGAGAAAGCTTCTCACGTTCACACAGCGAAACCAGCATCCAGGGAGCACAATTCCATTTCCCCCAGTCCTCTCTCACTCTGTATATTTGGCAGAGTATTGCTTATTTGGGAAGAAAAGCCCTTAGCATGGTCAAAAATTCGAATATCAAGGTTATCAAAGTATGAAAGGCAATACTGAGAGCCTGTGCTCAATCATTGGATACACATATGGTCTGCAAATACACATGTGGCCTAGGGTGATAACACTTCACTGTTGTGTAGCTTTCTGGTAAACTACATTTTCTGATAAAGTGGTCATTTTAAAACATTCCAGAAGATCTAGTAACTTAAGTGTAATGTAGTAAGACAAAGTGTCACCTATACCTAGAAAAAAAAATGCGGAGTATTAGCTCTCGGATCAGATCTAAAAAGAGAGTCCAAATCTTTGTATCAACAAAGAATTCAGACACCATTTCACCAAAAAGTTCTCTTGAAGTTATTATCTCTGCAAACAAACAAAACCATCAGAGTAATTTTTCAGAGTATGCAGCATATGACTGTGTAAGAACTTCAGTCACAGTAATTCTGCTTCCCAGTTAGTGCCTCACAAAGACATGAGAGGAGGCAGCATCTGGAGAGGCTGGATTAACAGAACCTAAAATACAATTTCAGTAGAAAGAGGAAAGATTTCCCAAAAAGACAATTTCAAAAAAGCTTCGCTTCACTTCTGACACATATCTGACCATCTTCAAAAGCGAAGCAACCATCCCAGTGGTGTCTCAGGAGAAAAATCCCTCTAATCAGAACTGGGAGCCAGGATTCCCTGGACAGACTTTGTTGTGGCCCTCTCAAGTTACGTCATACCAGGGGGAAAAGAGCCCTTTATTTCTCCAGCTCTAATTGTTAAAATATGTTATAACAGTAGTACTTAGCATTGCCTGAAAAAGTTTTGAGAATTCAGTAGTAATAGTCACTTTGGATTTCAACTTTTCGTTGTTGTAATCAAAGGGTGCATAAGGCTGTATAACATTTTTTACAGTATTCTATAGTCCTGTATTTTGAGTGCAAAAATAAGAAGAGTAAGCAAAAGTTTTCACATGAAAACATGAAAGCTAATAGGTCACAGAAAGACGGTAAATTAGAGGTATCTAAAGAGCTGGGAGTTTGCCAAAGTTAATTTTATCCTTGCAATGATGTTCAGAGCCCAAAATCAAACCAAGTAGTCCTTGCTCTACCTGTTTCCAGAGGCAGAGTTTTGCCTGTTTCCAAGGTCTTCCTCACCCCTTCTAACCACATTTATGCATATCCTTCTTGTATGCCTTGTCATTTGTCAAAAACATTAATAGGATTTAGAGCCTGTAAGCTTTTCTTAATAATCACTCGTGTTAATCTGCACACTTCCTAATTCTTCATCTGTTAGCCTTAAACATCTGATGCAGTTTAAGTAAATCTCCACCATCTTCATTTGTAAAACCAGATGCAAAACAGTTAATAACTCTGCTGTTTAATATCTTATCCCTTAATCTGTACTATAGCATCAACCCCTAAGAAGATCAGTTTTTTAATATTTGTCTCCTGACTTTACAGCAAACAAGAACTCTAGCAACAGGTGAAATGCCTTACTTTAATTATACTCCATTCTGAATTCCTGAGCCTTTACTTTTCATAAGAAACATCCAAGAATATAAAATGAAGAAACCAAAGCAGGAGAAGGGTACTGCAGCCAGGGGTGTGTCAACACAGTCCTGTTCCCTATACTTCCACTACATTCGCTGTATTCTTAAATATTTTCTCTCATCAATTGCCTCACTTTTTTTCATCATGGAGCTGCACACCCCTTCAGCCCAGGAGGATTCAATTATATGAACCAAATCAGGGCTGAGCACCTACAGCACCCAACAGATCTCTTACCTGTGTGTCAGCTGCTCTCCTCAGGCAGCCCAGCAGGCACCGCGCACCACTCTGCCTCTCAAGAGTCCTTATGCAGCCTGCCATGGAAAGGCATATGATGCCTTTTATCCATCCTCCTTTGTCAGTACAGCTCCTTGAGGTATTTCTTTTTCTGTCCCAGAGTCATTATGGTCACTAAGCTCATAAGCTACACAGAGAGAGCTCTGTCTGGAGAATGGAGGAGACAAGAGGCTGCTGCTCACTTCAGTCATGATGGCCTTGGAGTCAGATGAAGAGCCTCAGCAGCCCCACAGCCTGGCAGAAACAGCCAGGAACATTTCCTTTTCCATGCTCTTCTCTCTTAGTTGGCATCACTCAACAGTAAACTAAGCAAGTAGAAAAGAATATTAGTTTTTCTAATATAAAAACTAATAAATTAGTTTTGTCTGAAATTGTCAAGCAACATGAAGATTCTTGACATGAGAAGTAGTCTAATGGAGATATAAGCACATATTCCCACAGAAAAATGTCATCAATTCCTGACACAGGAAAGGAAATATTAATACCATTAGTTTAAAATAGCTTCTCAGAGTTATTACAGACATAGAAGTGACCTACTAACTTTTTTTTCCAATTGAAAAGTGTTTTCAGTAACGTCTGATCTCATTTTTTGGGCAGAAGATGCTTACAATGGGGAAAAAAACCTAGCAATGATGTCCCATGGCACTGATGTATCTGCATAAAACTTCATATTATGGAGAAGGAGAGCACTCACTTAATTCATCAAATCACAGATAGTTGACAGGTCTTAACAATGGCAATCATACAGCCAGACAGCCAGAAATTCAACACTCCCAAGCAAGCTAAGAGCAACCCCTGAGTAAGATGTATTACTTACATCAGTGCTTTCTCTCAGTGTGAACTATTTTCTTTTAGTAGCTTTAGCCATGATTTCTGCTTTCCACATCTGTGGAGGATTTTATAGAGTATTTAATGAAACCAGAAGCAGTGGAACTGCTGTCCCATGCCCACACTTATTCTGGGTGGGTAGGGAGGTTTTGATGAACCTGGAATGATGGGAGGAGGCTGTGACCACTCCTTCACAGCAGTCCTTCCTGACTTTAGATTCTGGTCACAAGCAGCCCCTCAAGGGTGCCAGCAAGGGGTATTTTGCTTGCACTTACTGAACCTCCATTATTTTCTTGTGACCACAGTGATAAAGCTGTGATCACTGTCATCATGGTATAATTACAAATGACATGATGCTTGCTATGGGATGCCTAGTATTTGCAGAAGTAAAAAAAAAGGGGTTTTTTTTGAGATGACCAGATAGACTAAAACCAGTCAGGTATTTTTTTCTTTCCTTGCAACTTCAATAAAAACAGAGCCAATGGGATTCAAAACCTAAATTTTGTAATGTGTCCCAACTGAATGAGTAAAGCTCATTTTCAGTAACAAAGGTCAATGTGATCGAGTGGCCTATGGCCACCTGGGTTGATAAGGAGCTGTGGTCAAGGACCATGGCCACAGTGCAAATGTGAGTGTAAACCTTGAGGTTTGGGAAAATGGATGGGCAGTTTCAAGACTGTGTCCATCCGTGGTCAGAAAATGCCATAACCTGCTCAGTTCAGCCAGCCTACAGAGGAGTGGTACCTGCTGAGATATGAGCAGCATCCTTTACATGTATCTGACTTCCAGACAGGGCCAAGTGTCATGGCAAAGCCTCACACTACCTATTGCACCTAACAAATTCCCAGTCAGTTTCCAAATTATGGATTTAGATGGAAAATTCAACCGGCTGAGTGGAGGGAGAGGGCATTCTCCCTCAGGTTTTGATAGGGCAAGCTCTCCAAAGGAAGTAAACAGAAAAGAGAAGACATGAAGAAACAAGGATTCATGCCAAGCTCTATTAAAGGAGCTGAATGAAAGCTGGACAAAGCTTTGCCAACTAAAACAATAATTTCTACCCTTCATTACTCCTGTATTATCTAAGCATTGCGACATTGTACCTTGAAGAAGGAAAAAGGAACTCCCTGTGCTCTACAGGTTTATTAACTCCCAGTCCTCATGAGTAAGTTGTGACAGAGCCAGCATTCACATCAAGGCTTGCTTAGCTCCCAGGAAATGGCTTCTTCTCAAGACTGTGTTTCTAGTGCCAGTGAAGGAAGCAAACCTGATACTTATCTTCCTGTCTCCCTCTGCTTTCCAGCCTTCTTCGGGAGTTTGCATTTCTCATGTAATCAGATCACTTGCACAGTAGCTTGCATTTTGTACAGCAGGGAGAGATTCAAACTTTTTACTGTGCTGGCCATCTGTTAGTGAAACTGCCCCTCTGAGTCAGAACCCCTGACCATAGGATGTTTGATGCTGCTGAGATGCTCTTCTCCTCATGACTAGATCCATGGTGAAGCTGAGAGAGATCCTTGGATTGTATAGGCAGTTGTGTGAAAGTTTTTATGTAGAGCTCATACATCTGCAAAACCAGGGTGTTTAATAATAACATGTTATGTTTCTCCTGAGTAAATAACACAGGAGGGAGATGAGGTACACCTTCCCCTCCATGAGGTATATCTTCCACCTACACTCCTTTTAACATTTTCCAAACACATTCAAAGGGGCCTAGTACTCCTGTTTATACACGGTTCCCCACTTTAATATTTGTCACTTGACTATTCACAGTGGGGATTTTGATACAAATAGCGATGCTAAACAACACAGGTGTTTTAAATAGAGACATGCTCCCAGCAGAGTTGCAGCTAGGAAACTGCAGAGAGCATGTTAACTGAATTTTTATAAGCACATATCTCAGCTGAACAAAAATACAAGGTCAGTTATCTACTGTTTCTGAATGCCTTCAGTCTTCAAGTTAGCCACTTACTGTTCAGATCACAAATGCAGTGGCAGCATCTGTATGCACCAGAGCTCTCTCTCCCCATGTGGATCAGACTTCAGCACACTGCTTCTCAGCCAACTACATTTTTTCACATGAAAACAGACTAAACATTCTAATAGAAATATTCTTTCTCCCCAAAAACATGTGCGGCATTTAATGAATTTATAATAATTATGGCAAATGAATCGGAAAAAAATATAGTTTTTGTAAAAATGAAAATGCTAAAACCCCTTAAAGCCAATTACTTCAGTTTAGACCAAAATAGAAATCTTCACCATGCAGAAAAGTGACAAAAGCCCCTACATCTCTTGAATAAAATCTGCTTCCACATTTTGACCGAAAAATGCCATGTCCAAACCAGTGCATCTTTTTCATCCCAGTTGCTGTTTTGTTGTCTCCAATCTGCGGTGATATAACGCTCCAGTGTACCAGCTCAGGCCTGGGCCTCACCTAATGGGAACTGCCAAATATGCCAAATAGTGGCAATTACCTGATGGCTTTGTGATGTGGACCATTGCCCATTAGGGACTCATCTCTGACAACCAAACTGATTTAACTTAGAATCTGAGGATGGATTATACAGAGCTTCCAAACACAAAGGTCTCTGCTGTTAGCACGGTTTAATTGCTGCCCTAAACATAAATACAGGCTTAAAATTATATTTTCTTATGGTTGATATACAGGATGCAAAATATCTTGAATATCATGTCTATTGGCTTAAACTTGCAAAAACCCCAAATGATATTTAATGTTAACATTTTTTTATATTTACAATCTAATGGAAAAAAATATTAATTGGGTAAGATATTTACTACTTACCCTCTTTATTCCATGTGTTATTTAATTAAAGACATATTATCTCCTCACTTGCAGAACCCCTGAGCAGCCCAGCACTCAGCCATGGACTGCTGGGATGATGCTCCTCATAGAATGCACCCTGGGTTTTCTAGTTGTCGCATATGGTTAATTTAATTACAATTAATGAGTTACAATTTACCCTAAGGGAAAGCTAGCTTTTGTTGACAAAGAGGTGTTTAGTAAATGGCATTCAAATTCTTGACCTAGACCTCAAATTAACAGGCTGTCCATTAAGAATGCATGAGTAGCTTTAAAGACTGCATTTATCTGTCATAGTCCTTTAAGTCCTCTGTGATGTCTTAAAAAAAGACAATTGTAACTGTGCAGTAGTACTAAAAAAGATTCAAACATTACTTTTGATGGTACTTTTTTCACTGCAGAACTGCATTATTGAGTTCTACTGGATTACAGTCCATAAAGACACCACGATGAATTAAGTTCTTACTTTTAAATCCTCTTCTGCTTCTATTGCTGCACATCTAAATACTGATGCTGAAATACTAAATACGATTTCCTTCATGCAAGAAACAAAATACAAGGACTCCAGTGAAGCAAATTATCAGCTCCACTCCTGCCTATTACCTAAGCAGTGGGGAACTGCACTGATGTACTTTGAAGAGGAAGTGTGGCCTCAAGTGCAATAAAAAGGTGGGTCAAATTTCACAGCTAAGTTAAGCAAACAATTAAAATTACATATCCTCAGATGTCCTCATTCTAACTACTGTACCACAAAACTGTTTTTAAATTTATTTTTTAAGATGTTAACTGGGTATAAAAGTAAAGAATACCAAGTCCAAATGAAAGAGGAAATTGTTTTTCGTGGCATTTCAGAAATCTATATGGTCAAATAACAATGTTCAAGAGTCATTATGTGGTGCAGTAAAAGACACAGCCTAGTTCAGCTTACATTTAGCTAAACAATGCCTGTTTCATTCATGTATTATTTTCTAATTTCAGGTTAAACAGTATGCAGGATCACATTCAGTCTGAGGAAAGCACACAGATGAAGGTACCCTAAAACTGTGTAGGTAACTTTGCAAAATCTTTTGGATTAAGGTGTACTAAACACTAAATTAGGGCACTAAAATGTAGATTTATGAGATTTAACAGTGAGTGCAAAACCAGTGCAAAATAGCTGCCCATGTGCCATTGGTGTTTTTGTCTCCTTAGACTGTGTAGGACTGCCATATAACATTAAGTTTCTTAGAAGCATCTGTTCCTAATTAAAAAAAATTAGTTTATTAGGTCATGCTATTAAGTGGATTCTCAGAGCCATAACTTCTGACACATTTCTCCTTCATTTTGTCTCTTTCTGCTCATTCAAACACACTAAATCATTAACACAACACAAACATGTATGTAGATTCAAGCTGCTAATATGCTATGGGAAATTAATATTTCAGTGCTGCTGAATTTGACAAAATTTGCCTGAATTTCCCTGAAAGAATATTCAGTACCCTGCTGGTGTGGTTTTCTGTTATTTGATTATTGGGAAACTAGAAAGTTAAATATTGTCACGAGTTAGGTTTTCAGGGAACAGCCATGGAGCATTATCAGCAAATTGGGAAACACCCCTTTGCTAGAACTCTACAGAGCTGCCATAAGAGCAGCTCCTGCCTGGATGGATTGAGAAAGGCTTTGCAACCTGAATAATTTGAAAGGTTTTACAATTTAGAAAGTCGTCATGCAACTCAGATATATTCAAGTCAAATTTTTCAAAGAATTAAAGCTGGTATGCTTTTATATCAAGTGGTCAGCATATGGTATTTTTTCCCCAATATTTATTCATAAGTATCCATAGTTTTCCTTTATTTTAAAATTACTGTAAGTTAACAATATTAATGCTAAGTTAGTTTTTGGTGGTAAAAATCAGGCCAATGATGGATGAAAGTAAGAATCCAGACGCTTGAAAAAGATGGCTAAGTATAAATTTTTACCAGTAGAGTACAGATCTTCAACCAATATCAAATAGATACCAAATACCAATACCAAAATAGATCTTCAAGTACTGTTAAGCCTGTGTGAATGGAAAATAATAATAATGCAGGAAAATGAAATTATAATCACCCTGGGCTAGCTGAAAAGAGCCAGACAAGAAAACAGAGTAATTTGTGATATACAGCATGCAGGACTTTATGTTCATCAAACTCCTATACCTGATATGTCACATCTTTCCCACATTTTTTTAACTGGAAATTACATCATTTTTCATTGGCTTGTTAAAATACATGATCTCATTTGGATATTGCAGAGTATTTGGTAAGAGAGATCTAGGGAACAAAATTCCATCAGTTCACCCCTATTTCTTCCACAGTCTTGCTTGGAGCACTACAAATTAAAAAGGAAGTTCAGGAATTGTTCAGTGTGAATTTACCAATCTGTGAGAGTGCACTGTACTTTAAGCTTACACACGTACAAAGCTGCTGTCTATTTTGGGGAACCATTCTGAGAAAGCTCAGGTTAACTGTTCTCTCAAGATATCCACTAAGAATCTCTAAGTGTCTGAATGGGAGCCCTTTGCTATTTAGATAGTGAGAGATAAGACTTCTTCTTTAAATATTAGCTGTCAAACTGTGTTATGTCTTATTATGTTTCATCAGATTGGCATTCAGCATGATGAGGTTTAACAGCACATGCTGATAACGCACAAATAGTGTAACATAACTAAGGAATAAAATTAAAGGGCAGAAGACTATTTTCAGCTCAGATACCTGCTTATCAATGTTTCAAGAGAGAACACAATTCAGCCACAATAGGAAATTTAATTCACGTTCACAAAACTGGCAAGTTCTTCTTTCTCACCAGCCAGTTAATTTTGAACAGCACCCATACAGATTATATTGGGGTTTGTGAATATTTTCAGTCACCACAGTATTTGCAGTATTGTCAAGGGGTGTATGTTCTGTAGTTCCCAGAAGAAAATACTGCCACCTGAGATGGATTCTTTAGGTTACATGTTTTGGGTGAGTACATAAGGGACATGTTCTGTGTCCAATACAAATAACAACATTTGAGAGGAAGCTAAGAGAAGTTTCTAAACAGTTCAAACAGCCTACATAATCTCTCTTTTATTTTCAATTCGGTGCCTCACAGATCATACAGCTATAAACCCTTGTCATCAAGAAGGAAGGTTTGCAGTCCTCAGACATAACCTTTGAAAGTGAAAGAAACAAGAGTGCTGATTTTAATATCAGGTTACTCAAGTCTGTAGTCAAATTCTTCTCCTAAACCTTGTTCCTTACAACCTGAGTTGTAAGAACTCAGTTGGACCTCAATTTTTACTACACTGCTTCCATGCTAAATTTTATTTTCTTCTAGTTTTGACTGCTAATTTATTAATGTCAGATATTTTTTTTATCGCACTCCCTTTCTCCCCTAAACCTCAATTACAGGTTGCATTCCAAAAGATGAATATTTGTGCATGGTTGGGAATTAAAATGCTGACCTTCGGTATACCTTTTTTCCCTCAGTGTTTTTCCGAGTATCTGCTCTGTACCTGACAAATGAGGCAGTGAGGACCCTCCATATTCTGTTTGGGGTCTATTGGCTGAGGAACTCTTGGTCATCCTACCTGCCTGACGTCTCGGATCATGATGAATTGTCTCCAACTCCAGCCTCAGATTGTTTTTTAACATTTAATTTAGTTTCTTCCTGTGCTTGGATGAACATGGCCATGTTATGGATTTCTGCTCTAATGTACACCAGCAGGTTGGAAGAACAAGCCTCAGCAAGCTGTGGAAATAAGAGAGGCTGGATCAATAGTCAAGGTCACGACCCTGGCTCTGATTCTGTACACTGTCCTGAGATTTTCTCCCCTTAAATGCCTCTGACTGCTTCTAATGTGGATCCAAGTGCATATTGAAAGAGAAATTCTTAAAAACCAACCCTCCAAAAGGGTAGGTATAGCAGGATCCTCTTACCTTCTATATCTTAAACACAGAGCTGACAAGGAGTGTGTTTCTCTGAATTTAGTCTAAAAATAATGTCTCGTTTTAAATATCTTCCCATGCAATCATTTTGATAAAGAGATAGGTCATTGCAAATTTTGTCATCTGGTGCTGTAAAAACATTCATTTATTCATTCATTTCTGGAGTGGTTCTGATCCTACTGGAAACAATTTCAGATGGATATTAATGATAATATGACATTTCAATGAAGATGCATAATTGTTATATAAAATAAAGAGCAAAAATTACCAATATCACAAGTGTGCCTGGACTCATACCTAGTAGAAAATGCTGGCATAAGTGTTGTGATAAAGGACCGAAGATGCTAAGTCATTTGTTGAGCCTGCCTTTGTGCTGCAGATAGAGCTTTGAGTCTTCAAATATACAACTGTAATGCAGCAAGGCACATTTCTGAATGGTAGTAATTTTCCACTGCAGGATATAGTCATGCTGAGATTTAGTGCTTAAGAAAAAAGGAGAAAGGGAAAGAAAGATGGAAAGAAAAAAAAAAAAAGATTGCAAAGGTATTTAATGTATCACAACAGCACCCCACCTCCATCCTTGATACAGATAAATTGTCATATCTGTTAAAACCCAGCCCACAATGATGGGCAGTCAATACAATAAACAATTCAGTCTCCAGTAGAGATGAGCAAAAGAATTTCTCATCTACAGAAGCAACCTTTTTGTTGCTTCTGCAAAAGAGTGAAAAGAATTACATTTCAGTTGGCCCCTGTTGCTGACTTTCACTTAGAACAGAAAGCTGTATATCTCCACGGAGGGGGAAGGCTGAAGGTCAGTCAAGAAATTCAGCTTGTTGCATCACACTGCCCTGCTCTGAATCTGATCCGCATGCTCAGCAGCAGGGTGACTGCAGAGAACTGCAACCAACATTCTGAAAAAAGGCAAAAAAAAGTAAAAAGGAAAGAAATCATTGCTTACAAAGGTTTCCCATAACAGCTGAAAATTGTTTACATGTAAACGTGGCATCCTAATCAAGGGAACAGGAATTCATAATGATTCACATAGTAAAAATCAGGAGTTTTTTGGAGGAGTTAAAAATCAATGTGAGAAAGAGGAAGATAAGTGAGCTTTATGAATTGGCACAGTAAGGTTGTCCAGAGGTATTTAGGTGTCTCATGGGATTTTCAGTCAATGTAAATTAGATGTGTAATGGTTTTGAAAAATCTCACTCCATGCCTATTGCATGCTGAAGTGCCAAATCACTTCTAATAATAGTCAGTGAGGCCTGTTACCCATTAAAAAGGAAATGTAGAGGAAATGTAGCTCTGCTTGAGCTTTGGAATTGTCTCTTTGGTTCCAACCTCCAACTGTGAATTTAGGAATTTCTCTTCTAATATGTTGAGGAGTAAGCAATCAGACTAGTCTCTTGAATGAGACTTTGTACCTACATCCCTGATGGTGGGCCCACCAGTCTGTGCTCCTTAAGCAATAATTTAACATTTTACTTTCCCCAATTGCTTAATTTCTATCTGCAGTCTATAATATAAGTATGCAGTAATATTTCACCAAATCTGATGTTACAGGATTATGAGATATATCTGGATGAGGTGATAACATGACCTCATGTTATGAGGGAGAAACATGGAGAAATCAATTTAAAATCATGAAAGAAATAAAGTCTTATTCTTATAAAAGAATTCTGTGCTATTTAAAACAGATAAACAAGAAAGAGTATAGAGTCTGCAACATTCTAATAGGATACAAAGACAGCTATAACATTGTTACTGCTATGGAGCTCCAGTTTCTCCTCCACTGTGTCCCAGTTACACTGCTCCATCAGCAGACAGGGCTTAGTAACCTCACAGATATGACAGGAAATCATTTACATGGATTTTGTATGGATGTGCAATGCAAGTCCCTGCACTGGACCTGTGTCACAGATGGAGCACTCTGCTGCAGCAAAGGACACCCCTGGAAGAGATCTGGAACCACCTCCCCAGCATTGCTCAGGGCAGCTCTTGTCTGCCTCCTGATTTGTTCCTCCTTTGCCAGTGTATCTCGTTTACCTGATTCACTTGGCTGCTAAGAGAAATATGCTTTGGTAACATTATCCCATACTGGCAAACTACCCACTGGGAAATACATCTGGAAGAACTGAGCATAAAATAGGAACAGTTTGGTTCCTTGATTCTGGCTTGGGTGATCCTTATTTCAGTCAGACTCAAATTTTCATAAGCAACCTGTTGGGTGGGTCTTAGTTCTGTATATTCTGTGTTTGATTTTCAGGACTTAATTTTCTACCATTCATGAAAACCCGAAAATATCTGCAGATGTTAGTAAGGCAGCATCATCCATGTCTCCTCATTGGATTCTCAAATTACCACCATGTAGGTGTGGATTTGATCCTTAAGAAATAGCATTTTTGACGATGGAAAAAGTATCTGAGAGAAAAAGTAGGATCTAATAAATTCTAGACCTGTAGAGATCCAAGGAAATATAAAGGAAAGGAAAAGAAGGACAAATAACCTAGTCTAATAGAAACAATCAAGGATTAGAGAATGCAGATTCCCTAAGGAAAATAACAGGCCAATGCTAAGGATGACAATGGCAAATATTTTTACCTTCCTTTACAGACATAGTATAGAATGTGCACTCAAGTATAGTAAAGCAGCACTTTCACAAGTATTTTTCGCAGGAGCATGTATCAAAAGGGTTTTTACTTTTCCAGAATGTCAGTTTCTTACCCCTTCAGTTCAGACTTTTTCTCAATGCATTTTGCTCCATTTTTACTATAATACCAGTTATTTATATCTCAATTTTATTCAAAGAAACAATGCCTTTTGAAAAATACATGCTACTTGAAATTTTCCTCCTGTAATAGCTGTAGGAATTTGGTCAGACAAACCTGGAATTTAGGTGATTTAAGGTGATAAATTTGAGAATTAGGAATATACAGTAGTAGTGTTATTGTTTAATAAGGTACATATTCATCAGGGTTTTTTTCTTTAAAATCTGCCTGCTGGGTGAAACTGGGTAGTCTCCAGTGCCCCAAGGAACCCTGAAGAGTTGCACTTTAACAACTGCATTTCCTGTCTTTTTGAAAAATCTCTAAGAAATTGTTTCATGTGGAAATGTTCTGTTAAAGAGTCAGATGCCAACTGTATCACAAACAAGTTTATTGATTTGCATACTTGAGATGGTCCATGTTCCCTCCTCAGTTACTGCTGTGTGAGCTCTCTGAAGCGAACAGAATTGCTCAGATGCAGCTCCTGGTAGAACCTGCCCTGCTCAGTCCTGAGAACAGCTGCACAATGCTACATACTGCCCCAAAATGGTTTTGCATTTACACAGCAACAAAAGATGCTGAGGAGCCTCCCTTGAAAAGTTCTGGGAATAAGAGCATAGGGAGTGTGTATTATGCATAAGATCGCACCTGAAGGTTTCCAAGCACATCCAGCTCCCACGCACATTTTTTTCTTGTAATTTCAGAATCCCAGCAGACAGAGCTCCTCTTTGCTATCCCATTCCCCATCCTCCACTCTCAGCTGTAGGGGATGATTGCTCCCAGTGTTCCATAAACCCCAATTCCAAACACTTAACAAAGGTCTGCAGAACACAGTGCATGTAAAACATGACTGTCAGTCTCCAAGACCAAATCCAGTATTGGCTGTCCAGGATTTCAGTGTGTTTGAATTCTTCCTTTTGCTGAGAGAGGACAGCAAATGGCACCAATAATGTCACTCCTGGTATCAATGTCACCTCTGAGCCAAACCTTTTCATTCTTATACTATTTTCTGAATTAATATTAAAGACGAGCACAAAAGTGTGTCTATTCTGGGAAGAAAAAGAAAAGCCCTATTCTAGCATCTGCTCCTGTCTCTCAAGTTCTTTTTATGCTACAGAGCTGGTTCTATCTGATGAGACATAATGTCATAATAAATCTGTCTACCTCTCGCTCACTCCACCAGAAAGTAGATCTTGCTTTTTATTGTATTTTTTTTTCTACTTTTGAGGGTGACTTTTTTCCAACTCTTCAAAGCAAAGTGCAGAAGTCCTTTTGTTCTCAAAATGTACTTCCCTTGACACTAGTTCTGCCTATGAATATCATGCACAGGGGAACTTCTGTGCTGTACCTGAACAAAAAAAAAAAAAATCAGCAGCAACCTCAGAAAAATTGTCCAATCTATTCTCTTATATACCATGCAGAGAATACAAAATGCAAATTCCTCTTATAACTATGCCCTTCCAACACCAGCTGTGCAAAAGGCACGGCCTTCTTTTTGTTGCAATCTAATCCACTGAGGTTAAAAATAAATATTAGAATGATGGTTTTATAATTATGGTATTAATAAAAAAATACCTTCCAAGTAAAAAGGGAAGAATAACTTTTCTTGGCTTTGGGAAAATTACAGTCTCAGAAAAAGCTCTTGTGATTTTTTTTTTCAACATTGTCCTTGTTTCATGACTTATTGCCTCCTGTTTATGTCCCTGGTGAAACAATCAGAACCCATGCATCTGAACTGACCTCCAGCTCTCTCCTCTCTCGAGTACAGATGAACTAAGCAAAGAGATCACAAGATTAACTCTTCTGTCAAATGCACATCTTCTGGATGTTGTGAACAATATATACATAACATGCAAGGCACTTCTAAATCACTACTCTCTTTTGCTGTTAACATCATCTCAGCGTCTTAATTAAACTTTGCACTCCCATATTCCTTAAGTGCTGAGTTCTTGCAACATTTCCCTATTTATAAGCAAAGGAAAGTCGGAAAAAAAGCCATGTATGAAGAAATGCAGCCAAGGAAAAACCATCAAGCCATCAAATTGAGTAAACTGTCTCACTTCTATGAAAGTAAGAGAAAACTTCTTATTTACCTGATACTGTATTTCTGTCAAAATACCAGCTATTCTTTATGTCTGTCTTCAGCTACCAGACTTAGATCAGACTCATAGGGAAAAGACTGTTCATGCTTTGTCTTTAGCTCCTTGTCTCCTTCACTGTAAATTCTGGAAACACAACTTTGATTGGGCACAATTCCCTTGCCACTCCACAAACCAAACTGAGATGAGGCCAATTATGGGAGTCTTTCATCTTGTAGAAGTGAGATATCAAAGAGTGTAGTTTGATAGAGGCAAAAACTTCTAGTGAGACATTATCACATGCATTACACTCACACATGGGACTACGGACATAAATGATCAATGCAGAAAAGTACCAAAAGGTCAGTTTTCAAGATTTCCTGAATATTCAAGGATCCAGCATAGATTTCTTTCTAACTATTGAACAAAACCAATTTAAATGAAAAATTCTGCTTGTGGATTGCCTGGTGAACTTCCCAGACCTTCCATACTTGCTATTGTAGAGAGTCAAAACAAAACAAACATTTTAAAAATGTCTATTATATATTTAAATAATTTTCACACAGAAGAATAAGTCTTAAGTAGGTTTTCATCTCATTAGCCAATAGTCCCTATATTTTCCCTGAAGTGCTAATTTAATAATCATAGCTACAGGATTGTTTAAGGATAAAAGAGATTGTCTTTCCAAAAAAAGCCCAAACCCAAACAATAAAACAAAAACCAAAGAAACCAACCAAAAAATCCCCCCAAAAAACCAAAACAAAACCAAAAATACACACAAAAAACCCCCAAAAAACAAACCCTACCAAAACCACCTAACAATAGAAGAGATCCTTCTTTAAGGCAGGAAAAAAACCTTATTTACTTTTTTTTTTGGGTCTACTGTGATTATAGTCTCTTAAGAAATGTAAATTTTGCAATTTTAGTTATATAAATAATTCCCAAATCTATTTTTCAAAACCACACAAGAAAATTAGGCAGTCATACATAAAACCAGGTGATTGTGAAGTTGTGGCTTTACCTAGAGTAATTTTTGAAAAGGAGAAGCTTGACTGAAAGCTAGAAATAGAGTCCTAAATTTTCCCTGGGAAAAAAACCCAGTTGTGTCCAGGAAGAATCTGCAGAACTTAAAGCAACTTCAGTCTTTCCAAAAGCTGCTTTTTGCCTCCTTTCTCTCTCCTTTTCTCACCCAGACACACATATACACACAGAGGAGACAGGGAGATGTTTGTGAATACTGCAGTTCCGCAATCAAAAGTACAACATTTACTATGGCTTTTATCAAAGATTTCAATTCCCTCATCTTAAGGAAAATGACCCTTTTATTTTGTTGTGGACATAAAATTATGGCTCAGGGAAAATTGGAAGCATTTCTGTTGAGGGAAATCAATTTTCTCACTGCCATATATGATCAACATGTCACAGCCATCAGCTAGATAATAATAGTAAAGTACAAGTAAAATGGCTGGTAATACTGGCTTCAGGAAAAAAAAAAAAAAAGGGCAAGATAACACCTTTTTTTCCCCCAACGTGTTTTCAATAAAAAAAATACAAGAAAGAACGCAAAGGTTTCTCCTGTGATCATAGCCTTACAGAACGAGAATGGGGTTTTTTTTGTTTATTGATAGTCTGAAGTGTTGATGAATCTGATGAGAAATTTGGTCTTCCTGGAAAATAGTCAGCGCTTTGTGTGAGCTGTGCTGGGCCCTTTGCAATCAGCTTGTTAATGGGTGGCTAATGGTAAGGAGAAGTGACCAGCCTGAGATTACCCAGGAGTATGTTTATGTAAAGGCAACACTCAGAGCAGAGAAGCATCATCTTAATTTGGATACTACAAACAAAGGAAACATCAAATTTGACCTTGCTGGGGAAATGTTAATGGCTTCTGCTCATCCTCCTTCTGCCACTTAGCATCTCTCGTGCCCCACCTTGGGAAGCTTCCCGGCAGAAGTGTGCATTAGCAGAACTCTACCCTTAAAAAACACTGGCCCAGGCAAGGAAAAAACATTACAAGTGATTAAATGGTCTTTTGATGTTCACTTCAACAGATGTAACAGGTTACCACAGTTAAGCACATCTTCAATGATGCCATAATAGTATATACAAGGTAAATCAGAACTCCATAAACAAAAGGAAATAGTTTCATGTTTCAGGTTGAATTTTCAATGTTGTCAAGTAAAAATCAAGAAACTACAGCTGCAAAGGTTAAGGACTACAACACTGGAAATGAGAATACATACCAACACTAATTTTAATTCATTGAAGAAATGTAAATGTGACAGAATCCTTCAAACTCTGGTGGTAACTGAGAGTAAATAATTCCTAGGACATGAAATAATAATCATCTCTGCTCTTCCATCTCTGTTGTACTTTGAACTTTACAAAATTTAAAGTGGAGATGATGTAATTCATATAATGCTTCAAGAATGGCAGTGGGTTTACAGAACAAGCTAAAAACATTAGTGGAATGAGGTTTGTCTTAAGACAGAAAGGGATCAAAGAAGAAAACCCTAATCCATCTCCCATAGTTTTTGTTGATGATTCTGGACTTTGCTACTGTTCCTACTGCTAAATCCTGAACAATCATTCCTATTAACCAGTTGCCTTAACATCTGCAGCTGGATGTAACTGGTTTTTACCTTTGAAAATGGAGTAGGTTATGCATTCCAAGGAGCTAATGTGGGATCCAAGAACAAAATCAGTGACATCAGGTCATCAAATGAGTTAGGGTCCTTGAAGAAAGGTATCAGCAAACTGGCCTCTAGGTTTTTAGCACCAGTTAAGCACCGCTTGGTAGAGTGCACAGATGAATTACAAGGAGTGATTTTCCTTGGTTGTGCTTGACCCATGCCCTCAAACTACCCCCTCCAAATATGTCCGAAGGAGGATGATTATGCAGGTGGTGTAAACTGGGATGATACATATCAGGGCAGGAAAAAGAAATGACAGCACCAGATTGTGGTCACTTTAAAGTATAGCTTTTCCTGACATACCTTTGCCAATAGTTTTTTTAAGAGAAGCTTCCATTTCCACTCAACACAAGTGAAACTTGTGCTTTGGCTGCCAGATTCCCATGAGAATTCCTGTGAGAGGTAGTCAGGGAAAGGACCTAATTTGTGCTCTCATTAATGACAAAAGTGAGGAAGAGACTTTCTACTTTTCAGGCAGCAAAAACATCTAATTTAAACACTCTGGTAGTTACATTCTTCACTAAACTGCATAAAACAAAGCATATATTTATATTTTTTGAAGGACATATTCTGAATTTCATGAAAGTCCACTGTGTCCTTGATTTGCCAAAATGTTTAAGAATAAAACTACTGTGACTCCTAAATACTTAAAACCAAGCGTCTGCTTACTTAGGTGAGGAGCTGTGTGTAATAATTGATGAAAGTTAAACATTAAATCTTCCAAGCCTATCTGATCATTCTAAGAATATGCAATGTCATGACATGCTTCAAATTTAAATACAGTCTGGAAGTGTGTGTCTAAGGAGTAAAAAGTATAACTGAAATGTGCTAAAAATACGGTGAAGACCTTTCAAATCCTTTTTTAGCCTTTAATCCATTATTTAGCACTTCATTCTTTAAAAGAAACCTGCAGAGCTATATCCTCAGAAGCACAACCTTGAAACAAAGTGTTTTTAGACATGCACAGAAAGCATTAGCAGCTTTCATTGCAAAATGACACCTGTGTGCCTGTATGTCCTGATCCCTGAAGTCATACTTCACATATAGACTTATTCATTCAAAAACACTTCATCTGATTTATATCAAAGTACCTGCTCCTGTCTACACAGACTAAGTAAATGTCCAGCTCAGACAGCAAACATTATTGTCTTGAAATCTTTCATTCTGGTATATTATCATACATTTATCATTATGGTGTTTCATACCCACATACCCATAAATATTTGGTTTTGGTTGTAGGCAGACCTGAGTGTCATGGAAAGCTGACCTGCAAGTAAGTAAGAGAAAAATCTTATCTGTGGCCTTGGAGAAAGGGAGATAAAAATGAAGGGAAAGTTTGAGCAGTGTGAGCGAAACTTTTTTTAAAGGTAAATTAAGTAAATGTCCCGTAGTCAGTTATTAACTTCACATGGTTAATGCTACTGTTTGGTCTAGGGAGGTTATCTGCTGTAACATTTCTTAACATTTTCCTAATGTTATCAAGAATTAAAAAGGTAACATTTATCAAACATTCACAGTGTCTGTGAGTCAGAACAAAGAGCAGCCCCACAGTTGTGATAACGTCCGGCTGTCAGTTAGAAGCCAGTCCAAATACCTTGGAGATATTTGCTTTTGGATGATGCATTCTCTGTCATGTAAAAATGTAACTTTTCAAAGTACACATGTTACTGATTAAGTTAAGGCAGAAAATCTTATTTCCTTCTAATTACTTCTAAAGCCATATGCAAAAGATGGAGAAGGATAATCAATGGGATGATCCAGATAAAGGAGCCTTAACATGAAGAGAAATCAAGGGGCCCAATCCTCCAAATCCTTCCATGATTAGTCTTTAATCTGCAGTGAGATTGCTCATGTGAAACAGAAGTTACAGGACCAGATCTTAAATCTCCCAACTGCATCTTCCTAAGAAAAGAGGTGGATTAAAATCCAGACCTAATGTCTCATTGTGTCTAGCAGTATCAGAGAAACAATGGCAGCAGCCATTGAGTCTAAAAGACTTGTCCCATTCCAGCAGGCTTTGATTTGGACAGTTAGGACTAATCTTCAACGCTGAGAAGGGAAAATTTTGATTACAGCACTTTGTGTTAAAACCCTTACCAACGAAGCAATTGGACCCATGCAAGTGATCATGCCAAAGGCATCCAAAAAGCGAGGACTCACAAACCTTTTCACTACAGCAAAGAGCATAATCGCTGATTGAATAGCTTACTATCATTTCAAAATAAGTGAAAACAAAAAGAAAAATATAAGCTAGTTGCTCTGCCTTCTTTTTCTAATATTTCCATCAATGGCTATCATTACTGCCAGAGTGCTGGAAGTGTCTTGGGGCTCAGGCTAAGACATTGTGTGCTGATTTACATTTTCCATTAACAATTATACACATGGAGGCTATTCCAAGAAACAGCAACGTGCAAGTTAGGGAATGAAGAGACTTGAAAACATGGAACCAAACAACAGCCTTGACTACAACTCAGATCTGTTTTAGGCTCACCTCCAACCACTTATTCCCCTGTTCAGGTCTGGGCAGATCCTGGCACTTCTGTATTAACAGCTCTCCTCCAGACCTGTTCTGGTCAATAATAAATAACTTGGGAAGAGTAAATAGGTGAATAGAATTGCTAGTTACAATCTCTAACAAATTAAAAGGCATCAAATAAATATTATGTTCCAGTGGAACTCCACACTTTCCAATTCACTCGATACGTCCTAAAATTATAATTTCACTAGTTAATCAGGGATTATTTAAATTATGTGTTAACAGTGGCTTTTCTGTCAGTGTGTTTTCCAATATGTCTAGTAAATCCTGCATCAGGAAGTGGGACTAGAAGGATGAGAGGCACCTGCTGGTGTTCCTCAGTGTGTAGGTACACACAAAGGCTGGATTCTTCACATCTCTCCTTCACCGGCAGGAGCCAGCAAACAGGTTGGCTCTGCTTCTGTCTCAGTAGGACAGGGGACATGGACAAAGGGAGCAGCACAGGACAGCTCCTACTACTTCTAGCTGTAGAGCTCTCTAGGACCCACAAATGCCTCCATTTCTCAGGAAGGAGAACATATTTCTGCTCTACATTTTTCTTATTTCCTGGATTTGCTAATATTTTAATGTAAAATACATCAAAATTATAGATGGCTCAGTATCTTCTTTCTGCTTTGGCAAGATGTTACCAAGGCTTCCTGATGTCCTGACTCCTCTGTGGAATATAACAGGTCTTAGAATAAACCTGTTACTCAGACCTGTAGATATTACCAATTCTCGTTCCATTCCTGATAGGCAGGACACACAATGCCTGCTCAAAATACATTGTGGGTTTTCTAGCAAAATCCAAACGTAGTCAAAAAACATTGTAAATCTATTGGGTTTTTTAGCTATGGAATTGAAAATACTTGCTATTTTATTTAATATTTGGTATTAATACAACCATCTATATTCTCCTTTGAGGGGTGCTAGTCCAGGATGAGCAATCAATGCCAGGCCAAATTCTGATCCAGGTTATAACCAGCAAGTACTGGATGATATTTTGATTTCAGTGACATTGCTCTAGATTTACTCTAATCTAACCAAGATCATTACCAGGCTTTCTTTAAAGACATTGTTCTCTCAGATGCCTTTCCAGATTAATTGGCACAATTACATCCTTCTTTCTCTCTTCCCCCTCAGGTCAATCTGTATGTCAGAGGGCTACAAGCTCTGTTGATTCAGAGCTGAATGAGTCCTGTAAGGAAACGAGCTACAATGATCCTCCTCATCTCTAAAGGCCCACACTCTTTTGGTTTTGGTGTAGCAGTCACAAAAATCTTTCATTCACTCGGATTTCCTTTTCTTCATTTGAAGGGTAAGAGACACTTCCAGGATGCAATGGGCTGTCTCTTCACATGTGAAGCACTTCATGAAACCCTTACATGCATTTACTACTCCTCCAGCTTCCAGAGTAAAAACACTATTGGCATTTACAGTCAGAATGTAATCTTTCAACAGGAGAATTGCTAGGCCAGAGGGGATAGCTTAGTGATCTGAACATTGAGGATCAAATTAAGCCTTGGTGTAAGAGAAAGCAACTCATCTGACTTCAATGGAACTGAGCAAATTTACATCAGAGGTGAATTTGTCCTGAGAGTCTGCATGGGGGCAGAGACTCAAATCCCAGCAGCCACAGATAAGTGAGGAGTGGATTGTCAACTCAGCAATATGAGAGCAGATTTCTTACAAATGCTAGCTTAGGAATGGCTGCTGTGAATAGAAGTGGATCCTTTTGTGTAAGATATGGCACCCAGGAATGAAGAAGGCTTGGCTTGGAAATGTTTACAAACAAATGCCATATGATACAGAAAAAAAATATCCCTCCCCCTTTCCTTTCAAAATTTCTCATTTCTTTATTTCCTCCAAATATTATTTGAAGATATCACTGGTTTTCAAAAATGTTTATCAAGACATCTTACCAAAATGTGTTCAAACAGGGGTTCCTCTTATATAAAAAGTTATTTTATCTAGTAAAAGCCCTCAACAACTAAGTAACATGAAATATAAAGAGACATTTACAGTTCGCCATATGTTTACCTAAGCCTAAATAACAGCAACCGGAAAGATACTTCTGTTATTTTCCTGAAATTTGTTAGTAATGGGCTTGTGATAATAGTATTTTTCCTGTTCTATTTTATCATACAAACTCATTTGCTAAATAGCTGACAAATTTTCATCAGAAGAGAAAATGCTGCTAGATGTATTTCAATTGACCATCCCAGGTGGACTATGAATAATGTCAATTAAAAATCCATTAAATAAGCATTTCTAAATATCCCCCACTTTTCTGCACATTTTTTCAGCTGTTGTTTCCATTATGTTAAAAAATTAAATAAAATCTTCTTTTATACCACAAGGGAGCAATTAATACTGCTTTTTTTTTTCCCCCACTGCCCTTTGACTATGACTATTCATTATTTCATCAAGGCTAAGTAATCAATACTTTCATTTAAAAATAAACACAAAAATGTTTTTATTAAGAACATAAATGCCATTTTCAGACCTGCTATATCAGACATTCTTAGGGAAAGCAGGAGAAATCAACAGCAGCTCCTATTCTCTCCTCTGCTGTTTAAATTTCCAGGGGAAAAGGCTGTGGGTTAGTAGCATTCAAAGACAATGTTCCAATATTAGAAATCTCCCAACCAGAAAGTTGTATTTTGGGCTTGTGTTTCCCAGACCTCTGCAGTAGCAAAATCCCTCATTGCTCTTAGATGGCAATTACACTTTAAGCAAAAAGATATTGCAGATCATTGATTCCTGCAAATCTCTTCCCCTTTGAAGTAGCAGCACTTGCTTATGAATGAAGATACACACACTTTCACCTTGAAATCACATCAGCCTATTTTCTCCATTTAGCCCTGGAAGCACATGAATTAGATGTGCCAAATTGGATACATCTCATCAGAAGAAAAGAGGTTTGGTCCTGAGAGCCTCCCTTTGAGGAGTCTTAGCAGTGTGAGCGACACGATTTGTGGGGACAAGAATTAAAAACAGGAAGTTTGTCTTGAGCTGAACACTCACAGCTCCATTCAGATGAGGAAGATCCAAACCCTGCTGAAGCTTTGTGCCTGAATGTTTGTGTGTGCAAGGATTCCTCGCTGGAGGAAGGCTTGCACAACTCCAGTGTGAAACTACGCAGTTGATTGACAGGGAAAAAACAGTTGAATTAAGCTCCTCTTTGATTTTACGGAACATTGACTTCTGCAAATGTGACCTTAAATTCAAATTGATCTGATCTTAAATGCAGGAGATTTCGTCTACCTTCCAGGCAAATATGCTCCATATGTTAAATACCAGTAAATATAGTTAAGTTCTCCATTGTCTATGAATAGAATACAGAACAGCTTTTCTGTAAAGACCAGATTCTCCCTTAGCAGCAGAAGATTTAAAAGGTCAGAACTGGTAATGATCAGCTGAAAACAAGGGCTTGTCTGAAAGCTGTTGGAGTTTGCATTTCCAGTAGGTCCTAAAGCCCAGTACTTGACAGTCCTTATAGAAAAATTCAGGTGAAATGGCACCTTGCGGATTTTTTTGTCCTTTTTTTTTCTTTACCTTCTGATGGTGAACAAGAAAACCTGAATGCTGTTTTTAGGATGTATCATCAAAATTCAGGTGTTTCCTCTGAGAAGCTGCTACAGGTTCAGTATTTAAACTGACCATTGCTGCAAGGGGTAAGGAAATAACTTCTAATTAGTTATCTCATAATTGCTTCCTGTAAGGTTTTGTAATTTTTCTTAAGGGTATCGTACTGCTTGACACCCAAAGAAGATTTTTTCAACAATTTTGGCTACTTATTTGTTATGCAGCCCTCTGATATCGTTCTGGATAGCCTCTATTTTTAGCTCTTGGATCATACATCCTAGGGAAGGAGAGTGATTCTATTCTCTATCCCAAAGATAGATTGTCCCTGAGTGCCAAAAGCTGGCAATGGAAAAAAACAAAAACAGCAGCAAAGTGCTCATGGCAGAAGGCTTGATGGAAGCTTTAGGGGACTAATTCTGATATGTTTACTTTATTTTCTTTTTAATGGGTTGTCAGCTGAGGAGAACAAACAGCTCTTCCTGCATCCAGAAGTATAAGCATTTATTGGTCCAGATAAAGCACAGAGAAGAAAAATTGTTCAGGGTGTACTATAAGTCATCACCATGTCTCTTCAGGTAAAAAGCCAAAGTATTTCTGCTGTACAGTTTTCACTGTGCTGCTCTGTGCAGCACAGACTGGAACCAAAATGTACCATGGCCACAGGAACAATTCAGAGTTGAATATTGAATACAACCTCTGAATCTCACCCTGCAAGCACCACTCAGGTGAAAGCATTGCTGATATCATTAACAGAAAAAGCATTCCCTTGGGAATTATATGTGTGCACTTTCAGGAGAAGGGTACACACTCCTATGCACATTCAGAGCCCTCCTGAAGCTGGGAGAGGTTTGGGAAGGTTTGAAGAGTCAAGGATTGCAGTGTCCCAGCTCTGACAGACCTATACTGGGAAGCCCTGCTGTCTTCATGATATTAAACCAGTCCTTCCTGTGCAAAAGGAACTTGCTATATTTTCCTCTTCACAATCCACATCACCATTAAAGCCTTAATTTTTTACAAGCACAGGATCAAGCAAAGAGTACACATGGAAATAATTTTCCTAACTTTTCAGGATAAGGACCTTGGTAAAAACATAGGGGATTGTTTTCAAAATGCCTGTGAAAGAAAATCACAATGATACTGTTTAGCTGTGTTTCAGAATGTTGTCAGTAAAAGAGCAAAATTACATTTCCCCATGCCCACACTGGAGGTGTCTGGTAAATGTACTGCTGAGCTGACATTCAGTGTCCTTGTAATGAATCAAGTCTATGTCTTTACAGAACCTGGGGTTTACAGCAGTGCTCTGAGTTTATAGCTGAGGGTAGTCTTAAAGATCCATGTTTCCTTTATGTATTTCAAATTGATCTGAACCATAAGCCTTTCTTTGCAAAGAATTCTCTACAAAGTAACCCTCCTAATCACCTTGTATATTCTGGACTAGGACCTCAGCTCCCTCAATAGGTTTCATTACCATGGCACTTGTGTTGCTGTGTAAAACTGCCCAGAGGGAGGCCAGAATGGCAAAAAAAATCTCATTTCCCAAAGTGACTGTTCTTCTGGTCAGCTTTGGTGTGGCTCTCTTGAACTGGCCAGTCTTGAAACTTGTGGACACTGGTTCTTCTTACAACCACCAGTATTGTGCATGTCAATGAGTCAAACACTCTGAGCAGCCTTTAGCTATCTTATGTGCCTTTGTGGTGACAATGACATTGCCCTCAAAGGCAGCCCAAGGACATTCCCAGACTGTCACTACTTGAGCAAACAGGTTTTGATGGTAGTCTAAACACATGCTGGTGCCAGGCTCTCAGCAGGAGCAATGGAGATGCCAGGTGTCAGCATACAGGGAATTCAGGGAATTGCTGGAATCCTGTCAGTCACAGGGAGAATACAGCCAACAGGGATCAGCAAAACCAAAAACTGGCTGGGTAACTCTTGAATTCCACTGCTTTAGGGATGTGAGAACGGTAAGGATGCCATTTTATCAACAGCATGTCCAATAATTCCAGTCCCAGATTCTGCTCAGGCATAATCATTCATCTATATATGTTAATGACAATTTAATTGCATATCCTTATCTCATAAATACGGAAATATTTGTATATAGTAATAAGTGCTAAAGAACACATTGAATTTCAGTTTACCATCAATTTCAGTTTGCTATTTATATACAGCATATGGATTTCAAGTTTTCCCTTGACATTGGTATTGTTGAAACAACCACTTGATCTATTAAAATTTTTGAGTAGCTCTTTAAATTATAAATAGTGCCCAGTTGTTTATTTCAAGTGCTTTCAATACTCCAAATGTGGTTTAATTGTATTTGAAAACTGCCAAATATCAATGGAGATCAATCCCGTCCCATTGATCTGTTTATGCAGTTAAACATGTAGAATATCAGATTCAGGCTCTAACATATTTAAATACTCGTCTATTGATCAGCTGCTGCCATGATCCAGCACAGATGATGGCACAGATGATTACAGGAAACTGCCTGCTCTGGTTTGCTCAACTGATACCTCCATCTTTCAAAAGGCATCATGGAAAAACTGACCCACAGCTCAAAACCAGACATCAGTCAGATGGACACATGAGATTGCCATATAAAATGTTGAATATCCATGGAAAGACTTTAGCATCTGATGTGGGAAAAAAAACACATACTGAATAACAAAATACATTAAAATCCTGCACCTTTCTGCCTTAATGGAACAAGAGATGAGTTAGGGAGCTTAGACAATCTTTGCTCCTTCCCAAAAGCAGACAAATACCCTCCAGGACTGCTTGTCCAGCTACAGGATAAAGGTCTAAACTTATGATGCAGATCTGCCTTCTTTAGAACATATGGCAGAAAAATGCAGTAATGCCAGATCTTGCAATGATGGTACCAACGATGGTACTTCAGTGATTTGGAGGAGTATGTATGTGATCCTGATTAGAGAGCTCTACAAGCAAGGGAAAGATACTTTGCTTCAACCCAAAACACTTATGAAAAGATTTTCCAGAGCTAAGTAAATGTCCCTTTTATTTGTTAGCTGTTTAGATTATCCATGAAAAGGCTGACCAGGAAACACTGGCCTGTTGCATTTGTAGTTCAGAACTAACAGGGCACAGAGAGAGTGAATGGGTAAGGACAAAGTGTTTGTTCCCAACACCATGTACTGATCAGGGCCAGGCATCAGAGGAAAATCACACTCTGGCCAGTGGTGAGGCTTCAACAGAGCAGTTAGGTCTGTGCTAGTGTCTCTCAGTCAGCAGAGGGGAAAGAACCTCACATATCCTTCAGACACCCAGAGAGCTACATGAAAGCTGCAAAAGGCACAAGGGTTTAGATCTTGGGAAAAGAGGAGGAATGGGATGGATTAAAGAGTAAAATTGCTCTAAAGGATTGGCAGAGCCTTTCTAGTTAAGAAGAAGAAAGGAATCTCATTTATAGTTCCATAAAGTGCCCCATGCACATGACAATATTTGAGAAAGAGGAGTGATGCAATGAAGTGTCAGGAGTGTGGTCCTCCCTTTCCTAAGCACAGGGCCTCAGAAAAAAACCAGCATTGCTGTGGATGAATGAGCAGAGTTCGGGCAGTTCAATAGCTCTTTCTGAGAGCTGAATGCTTTATTTCTTGTGTGTCTTTTGAAATTTCATCTAGCTGTGTAATACTACAGTGAGAGCAAAAAACAAATACATATAAATTGCTCTGTGATGTTTCAGGTGAGTGAAATGCTTGGAATGCAACCACCCATCATTATTATTATTGCACTTTGTCTGCTAGTTAAGGTAAGTAAGAAATCATCCTTGTCAAGTTTTCTTCAAAACTGACCCTTGCTTCAGGCCTTAAGCAAACAGCCTTCTCTGGGAAAGCTGCACGTGGGACTGCTGTTATCAGATAGGCATTTTTTTCCTGAACTGTACACAAGACAGTGTTTGAACAAAGTCTAAATGTTTTTCAACTTCTTTTCATAGTCCAAAATAAGACTAAATCTAGTTTAAGGTAACTTACATACCCGTTATGACATCCTATTATGACATCCTCTGGTCCTGAAGCTAATTCAGATATGAAGTAAAATACTCAGATATGAAGTAAAATACTTCTTCATTATGACATAGAATTATTGTTTTGTTTACAACAAGTTTTGAGGACACTACCACATCTGCTTTAGACACAGGACTTCACAGTTAATGACTGCCTTTGGCAGGATTAAAATACTTCAACAGCTGCTGAAAATGAATTTTATCAGAGATATAACACCAAAAATGTTTTGCTCATTAAAATATGAAAAAAGGAAAAGTAAGATTGTGTTGAGATTAGAAGACTTCCTTCTTATCAGGAGTCAAGCATTGCAGGCAATACACTGCTGGTAGCAACAACTTGACCCAGCACTCATCAATATTTCTAAATTACTAAGAAGAATATAGTTAATCATTAGTTTCTTTACACCTTCTGGCAACTTGCAAAGATTGCTATGAGTTAATATAAATCCCAAAAAGTTCAAAAATGTCCTCTGACTACTGGAACTTTGTGGGAAACACTAATAACCAACCTAGGGGTTACACTAGAGAACGTTTGTTGAAGGTACCTTGGTATCTGCGTGTGACTGACAGGGTGATGATTGATGATTGCTGGGCTGCCTTTGAACAAGCATTCTTCCTCCAGCAAAGTCAAACAGACCTTGCAGAGGAAGTTATGGAATTTGCTTTCTGTTAAGGCAACTCAGAGATTAAAATCCATATGCCAAAACTTGAAAACTTGGAATCCAGCTTCAGGAGCGGATTATTCTTCTCAAAAGCATCTCCCTGGAGCCCTCTTGTCACTGCTATATATGAGCTAAAGACTCTGATACCCCTGTGATCACCAGCACAGCAGAGCCAGCTGACCCCAGCACAGCATTCAGAGCAGAGATGCTGCCCTATCCTGTCTGCCAGGCAAATGCAAAATACCTGACTGGTATAAATAATATTTGACTCTGTGAGCTCAGCAGATTCTTTGCTGAGAGCTTCAAAGTGGGCAGAGAGAGCAGTAAATGCTGTCTTTGTATGTGTGAATTTGAAAGCCTCAGTTAAAATTCACCATTTATGTTTAAAGCCTTAACATTCACATGATCTCTCTTAACACAGCCAATACACACCATAGCATTCATTCATAAATGCAAGCAGACTGTCACAGAAAAAATAAGGATGGAAGAGGGTAAGATATGCAGGAAGCTATCCTATCCCCCTATGGCCTGAAATTTGCTCAGGGTATTATACATGTGATTAGCAACTGTCTGTCAACTAAACGAAAAAAAACTTGGGAAATTTAAGGAGGATATGGCTTTTACTGAAGATACAGTAGTCAAATAATAATGAAATGTAAAAAGCAGCATTGAAATTTCAGCCTGAAAGATGAAATCTTCGAAGGCAGAGAAAAATAAGTGGTAAGATTCTTCTATCTTTTGTTTGTTGGCATGTTTGCTAGGACCTGCCTCATAATGG
Organism: Dicaeum eximium; assembly: GCA_013396995.1. Classification (NCBI taxonomy): domain Eukaryota; kingdom Metazoa; phylum Chordata; class Aves; order Passeriformes; family Dicaeidae; genus Dicaeum; species Dicaeum eximium. Next base: position 258,577 of record VWZP01009737.1, read on the forward strand.
GTTAACATTTCAAATGTGAAGCCAAGTCTATCAATTGCATTGCTGTGGTCTGATTGTCAGGATCAAAATAAGACACATTTATCTTTAAAATATCTCTAAGGGTTCTAAACATATGTGTGTACATAAAAGTATAGAAGAGTTTGATGAGGCAATAGTATTGATTATGAAGGGACATGGGCTAATACACATAAAGATTGGTGAGCAATACATAGGTGCAGAGGGAAGGGTTAAGCATTGCCACAACCATTCTTTCTGCAGTCCTAGAGCTGACATTTCCTGATATAGCTGCAATCTTCATGTTCACTATTAAAATAGGACTCAATATGGAATATACAGTAGTGGATACAAATAAATGCCTACACATACACATGCTGTACGTGTATACAAGGCTTGACTCAAAATACTTTGGAATCAGTAAACCTGTTTTAGTGGGGCCACAGCAAACAAATGTGATGTTCTTAATATAAATTTGCAACTTTGCATTTTAAAAACCTAATAAACATTCTAATTTAGCATCTCTAATAGGAGATATTTTACACCTTCACATATAAGTTTCATAAACCAGACATTCATTATAAGCATGTATAATTTTGTCTCTCTGGCCACAGGATTTTCTGGATTTATGTGCAGGATAAACTCTGATAGTCTATTCACACCTTGCATTCTTAAGATGCCACTCAGAATATCTCATAGTGGATTCACAGCTATTGCTGTTTTTTAGGCTTCACTCTGCAGTTTATTTCAAAAGTACAATGAAACTTCTCAGGACAAGGAAAATCACATTTAATCTCTTAATATAATGACCAGGTATATGAATCAGTTTACCTGCATTTGTTCCATTAAAGAAATATAACAGCTTTGTTTCAAAAGGTCAGTAACTTCTGAAACACTCTTGATTCCCTTTCTTGTCTGTAGCTGAGAAAGAGCAGAGACCACTCTATTCTCAGCAGCAAAGTGGTTCTGTCTACTTAGCTAATTTCTCCACACACTTTGTAGTTCACTGGTGACATATGTTCAATGCTTCCCCAGGTTTAAAAGAAAAAGAACTCACATTTTGCCAAAGAAGAGCCAAGACCACAGAAGAGATGAAATATAAGACAAAGTAGTAACACTGCAGTGGAGTGAACCCAAATGGGACCTTGATTTTTTTAAAGTGACATATTACAGACATAAACCCGAGTTGGAGAGATCAAATCTATATCAACAGCAAGAGCTAAGCTCTCCAAAATTTAGCAGGGCTCAGATCTCCTGGCTGGGCTTGCTCCCATTCTTCTGTGAGATGAAAATGTAATAGGAAACTCTAGCAAGAACATGTCTTTTCAGCTCCATGATTTGATTAATATTGGTAGAGCACTTTCCAGATTACTCATATTGCATAGCATGCATTTCTCTTGAAGAGGATTCCATCCACTTTTATACTGACTTTTATCACATTCAGGAATGCACAAATCCTATGCTTTACATACATTTCATCATCCTGTGCAAACCCTTTGTATATATATCTGTAATAGCAATGTCCCTCAGACAGTTTTCTGGCAATAAAGCCAACTGCCAGTAGAATGGAAAGTTTGAGTGAAAAATTATTTTACCCCCCAGAAAAGCATGGGCATGTTCAAACACTTCCTATCAGGCATGGTCATCAGGAGTGTATTAGTTGTTGTAGGTCAAGAGCATGGAGATTGTTCCATCATTTAATCAATTTATGTGATTTTCCATACCTGAGAATGTTACTTCACTCTAATTTACCAGTACAGATACAGCATCTGTTTCTACAGTCAACTTACAATCAGTCATACCTGCTCGTATAAATACATAGCTGTAGTAATAAAACCATGGAAAAGGATATAAATACCTCATAAGGAAAAATAGATTAGTACTTAATTTCACAGTGTTGGGCTCAATAGACCAAGGTTGTCAGAGAAGCACAGTTATAGATTAGTTGCGCCCATTTTTGTCCTATAAATTTTTAAGCATTTTATTTTCATTATTACTTACTTTCTAAGGATAACTCCAGACACCCAGGTTAGTGTGATTTCATTAGTAGAATTTCATTCACTGGTAGCATTTCAACTGACAGGTCTGAGAACAGAGAGAGCATAGGAGTGCTCTTGCTGGGAAGGAAGTGTCTGAGGGCAGAAGAGGATGAAGTATCTCCTGTGTTTTTCTCTAGATACCACTGCAAAGTTTTAGTTATGGACTGCCACAGAGGACCTTATGATAGCTTTCACAAGAACAGTTCAATGCATTTCACTTAGTTGTCACTTTTTTCAAAAACACCGTTGTGCAATGGCAGTGGTGTGGAATAGAAGTTGAATTTCACTGTAGAGATAGCTACATTTCAATGGTGGGTGAAGTGATCCCAGCAGACTTTGTAAAGCACTTTGGGATTCTTACAGATGAAAGGTGCTATATAAATGTCAGGTATTGTTATACACCACTTAGGAAAAACGTTCCCATTTATTCCTCTGGATTTACTTTGAGCATTTAGAGATAATCGTCATTGCTGATAATAACAGTAAGAATAGTATCTTGAACATTGCAGACTGTGCAGATTGTTCTGTATTCTGCTTGTCTGTAGCAGGAGGTCGCATACTGATAAGAAGGAGGAATTTTTTGACAATGTGATTATAGAGAACAAGCTATTTTTCATATTACATGGTCAAAGTGCAACTGTCAGAGTTATTTACATGGCTGCATCATTTACAGCCCAGGATTATTGAAAAGACTCAGTTGAAAGGTAAGCTGCTTTCATGACGATATTCAAAACAGCATAGTACAACAGCTCCCTGTAGTAGGGCCATTTGTTTTACTGTATTACCTCTCTATACTTGTCTAAGTTCTACTCATTCATTTTATTAATAGAGTTTATTTAAATGCATGACGGATGTTTCTAACAGTGCTTACCCAAGCACTGATTAGCATTTGTTAGAAGGATTCCACTGTTTATCCTAACATGAGCACCTTTGGATTTTGGTATTTTGTTTAGGGTTGGGGGAGGGCACTTCTTTTTAGCATAACAGAGTTTCAAATGTAGTTCAGTATTGATTTTAACAGGAATGTAAAAGGCAGACGGCTTTTGCCAGGCAGATGAGTAATTTCAGCAGTGCACTAACAGATCAAATGGTCTTTATAGCACTGGAAAACAATCCTGCCCCAGCAATTCTCTCAACTGACTAACACCTGAATATAAAGAAACTCACATTTCCCCTTCCTCTTCTGCTTCCCAGTCTCTCCTCTCAGATTTCTGTCTTCCAGTTGGGGTATCTCATTAACCTGCAGGCTCTATCCCAGCCTCATTATCTTCTCCTGAACATCTGAGGGAGGCAGAATCGAGGCTGTATTAACCCACTGATTGCTGCTGACCGAGTGATGCCCCTGAGCCCTTCTGGAAGCAGCTCTGGCTGAATAAAAGCTGCTGGAGTATGTGGTCCAGGACTGACTACTGGATAAGTATAGGAGTAATCTACAGTGGGGATTCCTTTTATTAAAACCTTCGCAAAACCTTTGTGCGGAAGGGAGCTGAGTCTATCTCTGAGGAAGGCATGCAAGCTTCCCTGCTATTCCCAATGTCTTTTAGTACAGAAGCTGTAAAAGCATTAAAATATACAGAACTAGCTCCTCTCCTTGCTAGCAGCAAGGGCACTTTCCCAGCTAATCCAGAAAAATTACCCCCTGGAGAAAGACTAAATGCTGAAGAAAACTTAATGTAGCTGAGAATCCTTTTACAGTCCCAAACCTCTATCAAAAATGCCACTTAAGAGCCCAGTGTCCCCATCAGCGTGGGTACTGAACCCAATACCTGCAGGATTGTAGTTATGGCTCTATGTGTCCTATGCAAATTCCCAGAAATTTCCAGTCTTCCTAGAGTATTGACATTTACACCCACCTTCAGAGCACTGTTCAGAATTATCATAAATGATCAGAGTGCAGCTTGGAGGCCAGTGTAATCATAATTTGACCATGCTGGTATATTTACTCTAGATAATAGAGTTTATTTCTTATTTTTCCTTTTTGCTGCTTTTACCTTGGTCTCTCCCCGTGGAAGTTTAACCACTATCATGGGAGGAAGAAAAAAACTCAAGGTTCTGGAAAAAAAAGTGATAGATTTTTCCCACAAAGGAAAATCAGCCAAATTGCAGGAACAGAGATTGGCATCTACAGTTTAAGGGTATAACACAGGATGCTATGTGTTCCATGGGCTAAGCAAAAAAATTTAACACCAATTATATGTGCTTAAAGGACTTCCATAAGGGAAGGCATTTTTAAATGAAAAATCTAGAATGAAACCTGTGAAGTACTTATGCAGATAGTCAGACATGTGACTTAAGATATGAGGAAAGACATATCTAAAATCTCATACAAAAAACCCACACAAAGCTTAAGGTTTACCCCAACAGTATCATAAATGCTCCTCACACATAGGGTTAGTACAGGAGAAACCAAAAGCATTGAGTGTCTTTCAAATATCAACTCTTGTCAAGTGAAGTAATATTCTCAAGTATTTAGTCAAATAAACATGTACAGGGAGTAGGACACATGCTCATGGTATGAATGGTGGTAGATCCATCTAACTCTTCCCAGGGATTTCTTTATGGAAACGACCAAAGAACCTCTGTAATTTAATCACTGGCTGCTGCAACTGGCTGCCTGCCTGTTAATTGCTTGGACAATACCCAAATTGTCAGACCAAAAGACCACCCAGTGATTCATTGGGCTGTCACTTCCTATAACCAAAGCAACAAATATAGGAAAGAGTGCCTGAAATGAGTCTTTGCTTGTGATGTCTTCTCTGATATTTTCTCAGTATCCAATCCATTAAAATTGTTCATCACCTTCTTTTAAAAGCTTGAAATGTTATTGCTGGAAATCTCAAGTTCCTAAGGAGCAGTTATACTCCAAAGTGATTCTGCAAAAATATCTCTAAGGAAAGCCTGTTTGGTAGTTCTAAGAGTTTCTATATTATGTTACTCAGGTGATTTTGCTGCTTAAGCCTAGTAAGTTTGGGCAGGGATAATGAAAATCTACCAATATTTTTATTAGGGAATTTTGCTTTTGTATTAACTTACAAAATGCCATGACCATCCTTCTGTGTATCCTTACAAAACTACTCCAATGTACTACACAGAGATAACACTAGCACTGTGACATTTTAAGTTCCTAGGAGCTTTTAAAATATATTTTCATTATAGGTCATGAATAATCAGCACTAATATGAGTTCTGAATGTATGCTTGGTTGGAATGCATAGAACTCTCTCATAACTATACAGAATATGTTACCAGTGAGCTAGAGGGAAGGTGAAGAGATATTTTTTATTACTTAAGCAGTGGCATAATTTTGAAAATATAGGAGAAAAAAGTGGATTTGGGAGACCTTGAAGCAGCTTTTTGAAATATATCTGTTCAATGGAATGAAATCTAAGATTGATTTAATGGATGCTATGAAGTGAGAAGTAAAACCCATCAAATCTTCCAACTATATCCTAAAAGCAGCAAAAATATATTTGCTCTCAGCATGCATTAGTCTGGAAGACATTTAAGAAGAGAAGTGCTTTTCCCATTACTGATGTCCAAGGCATTGTACTCAACAAGTGTAGGAGAGACAGAAGCTGGCTACCCCAGTGCTTTGATGCAACACGTGTCCAGTTGCTGCTCTTTTCTCTTCACTCATCTACTTTTACTGTTGCCACACATATTATCAGTCAAGACTTTCTGCTTTCCCTTTGTAAATCCTTTGCCTGAAGCAGTAGTTAAGGAGTGCCTTCACTCCAGGACATGTATCACAACATCTGCACCAGGTTTTTGGTCATAGCCCCATCAGACATCAGAGGATTGTTTGGTCAGAGCCCATCCACTGAGTGCAGTGTGCAGCTGTGACAGACCCTCCCACGTGGAATCCTGGCCTCTGCAGACTGCCTGACAAACAGCTGGATGATCCCCTGTGCCCAGGGTTTCTATTTCACACACACAGCAAGGGCATCAGGGGGATATCAGCTCCCTTCCTCTCCCAGCTTCTGCAGAGGGCTAGAACAGACCTGCCCAAATCTGCAGCTGTGGCTGGTGGATGAGGGTGGCTCAGTGCCACAGTCTGCCCACTTGCCCAGTTACTTTAGCTCATCCCATAGCCAGTGTGCATTAAACCTTCACCCAAATATGCTGTCCATTGGACAGCCCATCTCCCTCTTCAGCTGCTACTGGTTTAGAAGTATTGAGGGAGCTAGTGCTGATCTCCTTTGTATGACAGCTCACCACAACACTACTGTTTGTTTGCCCCCAGCATTTAAACAGTATTTTCTAGTTCAAGGCACTAACATCATTATGTTTTCCTGTGGTAGCTTTTCCTCTGTGCACAGTTACACATGTAACACCTGTTTTTATCTCTGAGGGCCTGGAGATGATCCCACAAAGTCTCCCTGAGGTTTCAGCTGATGCTGCAGAGACTAAGACTGCTAGACAGCTTTGATTCTGGGTCTCAGTTTTGTTGCTTCTCTTTCAAAATCTCTGCACTTCTTAGCCAAAGTAAATGTCAGCGCAGACAGTTTTACACTACACAAAGATAAAGATATTTGGACCTTCAAAATGTTTTTTTCCAGATAATTCATTATACTTTCTATAAAGCACTGCAATTAGTAGAACCCATAGCACAAAATCCTATCCCATGTATCGCACTACCTTTATCTGTCCTTCCTCTTTGTATCTTTGACAAGGATGTCCACAGTCAACAGCTCTCCTGCCAGGGCTGCTGCTCATTCTGCAAGGAAATACAATTTTGAACTTACAAAAACATCCTGTGTGTCTTACAACCTAGTGCAGTAGGAAGAACTCTAGAAATTTAATACACAGGGAAAAAATGTCAAAATGTAGAAAAAAATAACAGTGGCAATTATATTGATACAGACAGATATAACTTATTGTCTTTTAAACACTCATATTACGAAGTTAAAAGCTCCTTTAGAGGCACTTGTCACTAAACTAATATCCATCTTTAAAGTAATCAGGCTTTCAGTTCAGTCTCAGCAATAATATTCTTAAACATACTTTTTTCAAACAAACTCAAGAAAAAGCTGGAGTGAATTTCAAGGCTTGAGTGCTGCTGCCATCTACATGGCAGGAAGACTATAAACCAAAACAAACAACAAAAATCTGTATGTTACATTTACTGATCACAGCTGTAAGTCTGCAAAGCAGTGTGATGATAGAAAATACAGTTCTGAAACTGAACAGAATCTTTTACTACCCTGAGTTTCTGTGTGCAAAATTCATTATGATTTAGGGTATGATTTTCCTACATCCTTATTATCAAAAAGGTCACATATTATGTAGATAAAATTTAAGAATAAATAAGGAAAAATATCACTATTTTACTTGTTTTGGATATTAATATTTTTCTGATGAGTATTATGTTTTCAAATCCCACCCTCCCAAAAAAAAGAAAGAAAATCTGCCAGTTGATGTAAAACTGGAGAGGCTAATGTACTTAATGAAATAACATATACTTACATACACTACTTACTCCAGTAAGGCTATTTTTCACAACTGTCTTATTGAGAGTATTACAGAGGAAGAAAACAAGTTTTTATTGCTATATTTGCATGGCACAATGTAAATTCAGGCAGCACAACTCTGTATTCTGAAGTTAAACCTTCCTGAAATACATGAAAGAAAGAGATAAATGTAATTAAATTTGTACTGCTAAGAAATTTTGTCATATTCACAGTCTGCTCTAAAAAAGCTTCTCAGATGTTTGCTAAGTTTCATAATCTTCGACACTGTCTAGCAACTCACACTGCTTCACCTTGGCAGCTCTGTTTGTACTCACCCACCACAGCCACATCCACCAGAAGACGGGGAAGGTGCTCTTGCTGGGATGTGCCTCTGTCCCACAGCACAGCCCTCAGACACACTTTAGACTTTCCAGCAGGTGTCATTCAAGAAACAAACTTCCCTTGGGCCCCAGTAAGACAATCTCAGGTCATTGTGTGAATTTTATGTTGCATCTGAGTTCAGAACTACTTCAAAAGTCAAATTGATGAATTTTCAGTTTGGGGATCTACGAATTCAAATGATACCCCAATTTAAATGCTAACAGCAATGCTAAGATCTTTGTCTAGCAGTTCAGACTACATATTCAATGAGGAGGAAAAAAGGGGAAGACCAGTCCTTGAAATTCCTCTACACTCTTTCCTCATCCAAGAAGTATGGCCTGCAAAATCCAACAGAAATATCCATTACAAGAAGCAGGACTTTGTCTTCACAGACGCCCCATCTCAGATGTGGGTGCAATGCCATTCAGCACTGGCACAATGACTCTGGGCTTTGTGCTGGAGCTCACTGTCCTTCTGCCTTCAGCGAACTCGTTCTTTCAAAAGGAGCAAAATCCTGGGCAAAGAGAATGCTGCTCACTGAACTGTCCCCTTCTTTTCTGAATTTTCAACACTTCAGCTCAACCAGACTTGCAAAACCATTTCCCTTGCTAAACTGCTGCTATTTGGAGCTTGTAGCCCCATTGCATAGTGGTTTTGTTAAAGTGTCTCTTTATTTCAAACACCGAATCTCATCAGGTGCCATGCCAATGTGCTTTGAGAACATCTTTCATTGGATTAAGGAAGGGCAGTACTCCACAAAATACAACCCCAAAATGGAAGCAGCTTATTACAATGATCAAATTTACAATATGTAAATGGCATAAGAGATTTCAAAATATAATTTTGGATTTGGAGACATAAATGAACAGTTCAAACTTTAGAGAGGTTTCCAGACAGGAATCTAAGTCATTCAGTATGACCAGTCAGACCAAGAATGAATTATTTGGAAAACTCAAAATCCCTCAAATAAAAGAGATGCTGAAGAGTTTTGGTTTTGTCTTATACTAAAACAATAAGTGCCCTTTAATTTTTTTTTTTAATAATATAATGATTTATGCATGTAATGTAAAAAGTGCTTATAAGATTTGAAAGCCAAAAGTCTTAAGTCAAAATGTTTAAGACCCCTGCACATAGCACTCTAAACTTCAAATTCATGCTCATTTTTGTGTGAACTGTCCTACATTTCCACTCTGGATTGCTTGTTCCTCCTGTGGGCCTTGCACTGAGGCCAGTGCTTGCCTTGACACAGCCTGGGCACACAAGCAGTAGTGCAAACATAAGTGAGGAGACACAGAAGCCTGAGGCTGGAGTGGGGAGAAATCCCCCTGACTGTGAAACCACACCTTGAGCCACACAGGTCATTGGACCCTGTGACTTCTGTATGGAAAAAAATCCGAGCCAAACCAAAACACCACATTCCTTAAGCAGTTTAGGTGAATTTTACAATCCATATTTACAATTTAAACAACGACTCAAAAATATTAGCATACTATTCCTTTTGACAGGATTCCTTCAGAGTAACATAATAGAAAAATATATTCTTAATTGCCTTGGGACATTGTTGTAAACTCCACCTCTGTAAGCGTGAATGCAATGGTACATCTGCACTCATATAAAATGAGATCACACTCACATAAAATGCTTCTTCAGTTTGGCTTACAAGAAACTATTTCAGGAAGTTCATCTGTATTTGTGTATTCAGCTCTGTAATTGTCACTTTCTTGCAAAAAGATTTTTCTGAGTGAGTTCACTGTGAGCACATATGATAAAGTTGGTTGTTTGAAAGACATCCAGAAGACAAGGGGCATACATTTGCTTTACTGGGAAATAAATGTACCTAATAAAAAAGTTCCTGCCTTACCTTAGTGATCCTGTAATGATAATTAGCAGGAAGCACGCACAAGCATGTGCCAAACACCGATCATCAGCGCACAAACCGTTCCAGAGGGCTGCCTGTATCGGCAGGCTGCTGATGTGCACTGCTTTGCAGAATTAAAGACAAGCAATCAAATATCATGTTGCACAAATGGAATTGCTAGTACAGCAGTACTGGGTGTTATGTGCAGTGCCAATTCCTTGAGCTATGAGACCTCCTTGAACACATCCATTTTTGAAATATCTAGATGAAAGAGTTTTCAAAAGATTTGATATCCTGGCCCAAGTGAGCAAAGCAGTGATGCTTGTTGTGAATGGACTTTTTAAGGTCCATGGAAGAGACTGCTGCAGCAACTGGATGTGGTTATTTATATGGAAGAGGAGAAAGGAGGGAGATAGGTCCATCCTTTGTTTGCAATTTGTTCTACTGTCTGCGAGGTTCCTGAAGGGCTACTAAGTTCCTATAGGTATATTTAAAATTTTATTTTTACCTCCTTGATGTTTACAACTCTCGTCCAGCCACAAAAGTTAAGAGGGGGATATATGTTAGCTAAAGACATGTTCTGCTCTCAGTTGTGTTGTGCAAGTATAAATACATCAATTATATTATTCCACACATCCAACACAAAAAATGCAAGAATGAAGCCATAGCACTCAATTCAGTCACCATAATTCAAATACAACCACATATGAACGAAAGACACGTTTTACAGAGGAAAACACCTTCTACGAACAGGAAAGTTGTATCTGAAAAAATACCAAATGTGTTAAAAACATTCACTTTTTGGCCCAAAGATGCCATTTTTCTGCATGGTACTCACAGAAAAAGTTACACTAATTATCTTTACCTTCTCTGGATTGCAGCCAATTTGAATTACATATTCTTTAATTGAATCAAAACTGGGACACTTCTTTTCACAATGCCCTTCCACCACCCAGTGTGTCGAAGACCGTACAGTGCACTGAGAGACATGGACTTACAGGATAGAAAAACCAGAAGGAAGAAGCTTTCATGTCTGCTTCATTCAAACCATATCATGGCAACAGAAACCAGGTTTTATCACTCCTGCAGCCATGAAAATTCCCCACAAGGAAAAAGGAAATTCATTGCCAGATAATCTTTCTGCACTGAAGAAATTTCCAGTCTCCTAGTTAAGGGATCTTATGGCTAAGGTGACAATTAGAAGGGATAAATCAGACCAGGATTTCCACTATAAGGTACAGATCCATAAGGCACAGATCCATACCTAACCAGTAAAAGACCCTTTGCCTTCAGTAGCACTCCAAATACTGGCAACAAAGAAAGTGAGCTTACTGCTCTGAGCAACCATTATTTGTCAAACCAGCTTAAAGTCCCACAGAGTATCAGGTGATAAATGGGTCTAATCAGGTGATAAATGGGTCTAATCAGCTGTATTTATTCCACAAATATAACAATATATATGTTTTTAGGGTAAAAAAGGTATAGCTGCTTTTCCCAATGAGCACAAATTGATATTCAATGAAGTACATAATTTCAGAAAAGGACCCCAATGGACTTCTCCAGTTCCATACCGGCACTGCATTTTTTCAGATGATGGCAATGACAGTATTTAGAGAAAAGGAAAATTTACACCCTAGATGTGACCAGATTTGTTATCAATTTCCCATTCTCTATTGTGCACAGAACACTCTTTGTTTTTTATTTATTTCTAAATATTCCAGATTTAATTCAAACTGAATTTCTTCTGTTCAGAGAAAACAAATATTCTAATTATTTGAAATGCATTTGGTTTTGCTCGATGTTAAAATGCTATTGATAAGAAAAGTCATAAGGGAGAGAAAAATTTAAATTTTATGAATGCAAAACAATACTAAAATTGATATAATTATTTAATGGCAATCAAAGTTGTAAAGATCACTACATAAACAAGTGAATGATATCTAAAAATGAAGAGTTGATATTTTATATATCAAAACGACTCAAATTTAGTTGAATACATGTAAATCTATTAGCAGTGGAAGTGTGAATTAAAGCAAATAAATCAGCCAAAAGAAGCTGATCTTATGGAAGGTATTTCTTCTGAAAATTAATTGTTAAAGGTACCATGATAAATACAAAAAGCCACTTCATGTCCAGCACACCACATATGTCCTATTTCTTGGCTGTCCTTCTACATCTTCCAATTCTTCCTTCTCAGCAGGTTTTTTCTAACACAACTTACAGGAGCACACCTTAGATATCCAGGGATGTTGCTTCATGTCATCTGGAAAAGAAATTCATGACTTCTTAATGATTTACAATTTGAGGCTTAATGATTTTACAATCTGATGTAATAGCTGAGATTTTGTTACTAAAATATATGTTATTTTACAGTCTTTTTTATAGAGTAACAAACTCTACACTTTTTGTAATGAATAAAAACTTTCAGCACCCTCGTATTAGCATTAAAAGGTGCAGAAATCTACCTTCAGAAGACTGTTCACATTATAACTGATATACCACAGGAAGCAATATGGAATCTGAAACAGCTCAAGAGAATGTATGGCATTCCTCAAAACTCTTCTCCTGCACAGGCTTCTGCTTCTTCCTTTCTTCTGTTGTAAAGGAAAGTGCTCCAGTGGATCAGCAGAAAGATAATTGCTATTTTAAATTAATGAAGTTTTATGTTTCCTCTGCAAAAACAATTATCAATTTATATATATTTTCTCTTACAAGAAACAATCTTACAATAGCTGTAAAGAGAAGTAATGTTATATTTTAATCCTGTCAAGGTATTTTAGAATTCCACAGAAAAGCTTTCAATCACCAGTTCTTACCTTCATGATTTCTTTTAATTTGATGTATGGTAATATTTACAACCTGAATTTTAAATATTACTTGAATTAGAAACACTGCTCAAACAGGTACCACCACACCTTTCATGACTACATGAACACTGAGAAAGCAGCACATGTTATTTCATTCCCATCTAATAAATATCTTGTAAATTTATCATATTATTTACGACCTTTCCATCTGTATCATAGACACAGAGACATATGTACTTTCTTGATGACTATTAGGCAGTCTTCTAAGTCTACAGTTTAATTTGCTATTAAAAAAAATACTGAAAGCAAACAAAAAAAATCACAAATCAAACCAAAACATGAGAGTCACGATTCTAGTAACCCAGAACACTGATAAGATATGACACTACATCTACTGCGGTGAAATTATGATGAATTTATCTATGCCTACTCTGGAAATTCCAGAACTTCATGAGGATGCAAACACAAAAAATCAGGACTTTCTAGGGTGCTTTGTACCTGGAAATTTACTGAATATTTACTTCTACATTCTGCCTGTGTTCTGATCAACAGCCATAGAGGTGACACAATGCTGATTTTAAAAACACTCTTCAGTGGATGGAACTTGGAGTTGGTAACTGAATATTTGATGCAGTAATTATAACTTGCCTGATAACAAGATAGTCACACTTTTAGTGCTGTATTTTTAAGCACAGTGTGGCTAATAAGAATCTGCTGTTCTTCATACATTTTAATTTCTATTTGCTGCAGTTCTGCTTTTCACACACTATTTCAGGGACAGTCAGACACCTTTCCCATTTCCGTGCCAAGGTCCCTAAATAGGACAAGCAATTAAGCAAGACTGGGAAAACTGTTACACACCCAGAATTACATTCTGTGCCAAAAAGTGAAAAATTAAAGAGAAAGAAAATTTATTATGTGCAATGGTTTTGGAATGAAGGGATGGGAGAGATCATGAGCTGCAGAAGGAACCAGGCAGAGACTGTCTAAGATTACAGGCCATAAGCATACATGGGTTTTGCCATTTACGTGGTTTCTATCCAAAAGATGGAAAACACTATACTTTGCATCTACAGCTTCCAATTCAATCTTCCATTAGTGAGGCTCATTTTCCCTCTATTGCCAAGTGAAGTAATAGTCTATTTCCTACTGTACTGCAATGTGTCTTTTGGGGAAAATAAGAGGGAAGAGGCATCTGTGTCTACATGGTTTCTTGTGACTTCAGCTCAAATCTATTCCTTTTTCCCACAGGAGCTGCCCTTGCAGAACTGTCCTTAGTGGGACAGTCCCACAAATGAAAGCTAAGACACCTCAAACTGTGTTTAGTCCCACTACAATTCTCTTCGATTTTGACTAACAAAATTCAGGGCATTTTCAATCTCCTTAGGAACCATTTCAAGCAACTCCCTTTGGACAAGATGATCTGCATCTGGGGGTGTGAATTTTCCACCACCATTTGTACAGGAAAAATCAGGTGAATAGCTCAACCTAAAAGTCTAACTAACACATCCATGGACACTCAGCTTCTTTTTCAGTTTCCTTAAGTGTAGAAAATTTGTCTCATAAAATGGAAAACTGCTGGGAATATTTATTTAAAGAAAGAAGCACTTTAAGGGACAGTGAATTTTTATGGGAGATTGATATGATCAAAAGTCAAGTTCTACAGAAAACTGTTGCAATTCTTATCTGATTATTACGTTCAAGGCCAGAGCAGAGACAAGTTTGAAAAGCCAAGGCTTTGCATGTCAAACAGGAGTAGTCCTCAGCATGTGGGGAAAAATGGCAGTGATAAACCTACTATTAGGCTTCTGGGAGAGAAGCCCAGCATCTCCTCTGTGTGGGGCCTAAAATAGACATGAGCCACTATCACAGATAATGGCAGCCTGTAGCTACATGAAGGGAGAAACTAAAATCCATTTCACTTAGACAAGAAACTGCAGTCTGATATTTACCTGTGTCCATCACTTGTAAAAAGTGTTTACTGTGAATTATCCAAGAGAAAAGTGCAGCATTAGGGGTTTCATTACCTATCTGAGAGTAGTTCAGATCACACATTAAACACAAGAAATCATAGGTAAAACTTGGAATGGTGTCTTGGGTAGGCAAATGGATTCCTGCTATTCATCTGAATATCTGCCTCCTACGATTGCTGGAGGCCCACGCACAGAGCAGTGAGAACACGTGCAGACAAAGAAAATGTGAAAATAAAACAAACAGAGTAAGCTTCATGTGATTTTTGAAAACAAAGATCAATTTGAAAATAAAGCTCATTCTAATGTCAAGGAAAGAGACTGCACCTTTGACCACCAAAAAACACAATGTACAGATAGATGTGTTTAATGGCTGCTCTACAGCCTTCCTGAATCTGGTAGAAGTTGTAATAAAGAACCCTTTCTAGGAATAGTTGGAATTCCTTCTAGGTATATTGTCATATTTTCACCTTTCCTTTCACCTCTTCATCAGAAGAGATAATAAAATAAATATATTTCTTAACATTGCTTTTGCACCAGTGACAACACCTTCTAAGTGAAGCACAAGAGATTCTTTATAGATTTATTAATAAAAACTTATAAATTAAGTTTGCCCAGACTTTGAATATGTGTGAGAGAGATTCTTAAGTCGCAGGTTTCACCAAACAAAATGCTGACCTCCCAAGCATTCTCAGGTTCCATGATTCGAAGTTAAAGCACCTGAGAAAATCATAGCCAACTGAATGTCACATTATTGTTTCATTGTTTGCTACTAAAAGTAAATGGTAAGCTTTAAGTAAATGTATTGTTACCAAATCTTTCCTTTCAAACAAGCACTTCTGTCAGAAGTGTCTTAATTTCTTATCACAGAATTTCATCCGCACAAGGAGCAATAAATAATTCATGTTCCTAGCTCTTTGTTGTGTGTCCCTGAACTGCACAGAGCTGGAAGGCTGACAGCTGTGTCAGGACAAGCACCAAAGATCTGACATGACAAGTGACTAACAAGTTTCTTTCAGTCTATAGTGAAAGAAGACAATAGCATAAAGTGCAAAAACGAAATCCTGAAACAAAATGAAACTGTTTCTTTCTCTTTACCTAAGTGTTTGCTATGAGCTTATTTCCGACCCATAACCTCTGGTCATTTTATAGTACTGCCCAACCCCCTTTGCTCCTCACATTCGCCTGGCCATTTACGCCTGTCCACGGATCAATATGAGCAATTCTTGGAGAAATACGATGTCTCCATGACAACCAAGCCACAAATTCTCAGTGGAAAGCAGTGAGACCAGTAGTGAAATCTCCTGAGGTTTTCAGACCTATAAGACAAGATGTCTTAAAATGCAGGAATGGACAGAAACAAAAGCCAGAGTAATTCATTGTTTATTACTAGTTTAATGATGTCAGATGGACCGATTGAAACTCAGTTTTTAAGTTTGGATGCTTTATCAACATGTATTTTTGCCAGTCAATATTCACCTCCTGACAGGCTTTTATTCTTTCCATTACTTCATATAGATATGCAGAGTGCAGAATTGGATATGTAAGTTCCCATCCAAACAGGTACACTTTGCCAGAGAGAATTAATTTAAGGTTAAAATTAGTGTTATCTTTAAGGTATATTAATTCTCCCCTGAACACTGTAGTGCCACCTTGCTTTAATACTTTCTCACTTCAAAACGGATCAAATCTTGGACAATCCATATTTTGGCCCATAGCTGTTGAAGGGACTACAGACAGTTTCTGAAGGAGATACTAAACACCACAGATTGTCAAACCTGGCTCCTTTCTGAGTAGATTATCTATTTCTTTCTAAATCTCATGCTGGTTTCTGCTGGATAGTATTGAGTCCGAGTCTATGTGCCTTTAAAATGAATAGAGATTTACAATTCATTGGTTTCAATTATTGTAACATATACTGGTGCTCATTTCTCTGGAAAAGATGAAAAGGGAATGTAGTTCAAATCAGGTATATGACAGTAGTTGAACTCCCAAGGAATCTTGGAAGAGTGGAGTGTGCTGAAATACAATCCCCCAGACATGGGTCCTATCCGGGTTCTGAGATGACTTAGGGGACCTGACATGGATTTCAGACTGCACCCTTTGACTGAAAATTAAATCTCAGCAGTGTTCCTTGGGGAAGGATCAGGGGACTGTTGGCAGCTGCCCCCTGTCAGCACAGGCTGCAAGATTTGGAAATCTCTTAACTAAGCTGACAGGCTGCAGAGACGATGAATCAAAAATATGATACACGGATCAGCACACAAAGATGCAGGAGGGTACAGAGAAACCAGATAAAGCAGGAAGGAAAATACCAAGTGAAGAAAGATGTTTAACTCTTTCACTAATGAGGACTATGTGCAGGTTATGTGTGTGGTGTATATGGGTCAAGCTCACGGTTTGCTTAAAAGATCTTAGTATTTAGTCACAGAGAATGTTTTTAATCAGCTGTGACTCGATACAATTTATATTTAATTGTTTCCTTTTGGGATACATTTAATAAATTTTGTAGATGTTCCATAACGAGAAAGATAATGAAACTACATGAAGATAAATCTTTCAGTTACCAAAAAGGATGCACTTTATGGATGTTCCTGTATTTAGCTGAATCAATGTTAAGAGTCATTAAAATGAAATAATGATTGTGAGCTGATTTAAAGGAAAGAATCAAGCTATTTAATGCCACCAATTTGCTTTCCTCCAGAGATACAGTGTTGGAGTGTCCGCTGCTGCATTCAGCTGCAGTATATACAGTACTTCTAATTTTTCATAATCTCACACTACCTTCAAAGGGTCAGACATGGTACATATATTAAGTAAGCAGTGTAGTCCAAAAGTAATTATAATGAACTAGTAGTGTCAGCTTTCTTTTTGGTCATAAAGCCTTTATCCTTTCTAAGACCTGAACTCCTGATGAAAGAGGAAAGGATAACAGCTCCACACTGTGACCCCTGGAGGTGACCATTAATTTGACATTGCAGCTGCTAAAAAGGAAACAGCATTACAATGTACTTTTTTTAACAGACCCAAAAGCTGTGTCAGATTTATCACTTGATACTTGGTGGCTGTCTTTAAATGCCTCTCACCTGGACTCTCAGACTCTTCCAAGACACATCTGTCAGATGTATCCTCCACATCTTGGAAGTTTGCTGAGTTGGAGCTCTTGTCATGCTTCAGCACACTGACTGGAGCAACAAAAAACACAGGGAGGGAGAAATGTAATGTATGCAGAAATCAACACTTCCTGGTTTTCTGCAGAGCCTTCAGTGCTGAAAACATAATTTGTAAACACAAATAATAGATTGAAAAAAAACAGAAACACAAACTACTTATATGCAACCACAGGACAGTTGAAAAATCTATAGACAAGGATGTATACAGGGTGAAGTTTGAGGCATCAGTTTAAATGAGATCCCACTGAAGTAGAAAACCACCTTTTTCTTACAGAATCCTAAAATAATAAAATAATTAAGAAGTCATAAAAAATGCTTGTCTGTTTCACCAAAGAAGCCATCAAACAACATAAAAGAACAATTAGATGGTTTTGTAATTATTGGAGTAATTCAGCAGAGAGAGAAATGGTGTGTGTTTTAAGATTAAAATATGTTGTATTCAACAAGATGGAATGTGTAAGAAAATTACTAAAAATTCCAAAATGCAGTGAAACCCAGACTGAGTTGCAGTTTCAAGATTATCAAATTTGGTTACATGTTTTACTTAACTGGTAAAAACATTTTAATTTCCAAGCATACAAATATTTTCAGGGAAACAATTACCTGTCTATATATGACTTTTTAATTCACTTGGCTTTTGAACAAATCCCACATAACTTTTCCTGAGGAGAAGAGAGGTGTTTCCCTTGTCAAAGTCTGTTTTCCTCTCTTCTGCTTCATATGGCTACATGGAGCCACAAATACAGCTTGAAGATGAAGTACAATTATAAGTAGCCTATTATAGAATAATGCACAGCAAAGACTATATCTCCATTTTTCTGTCCTTTTGAAACTCTTAGCTGATCCTATTTCCTAAGATAGCAGATAAATAGCAGTGGCTAGAAAACACTTTTTTTTTGGTAACATCTAGAAAACTAAGGAAAGTTCCAAACTTCTGGGGATGGGGATACCAATGGCTATGCACAATCTCCATGTTCTTCTGTCTTCTTTTCAAAAGAGAAATTCCTTCCCTTATAAATTTTGATGGATTTTTGGGTTTTTTTAGACCAAATGAGTATTTGCTGAAGGATTATGTAATTTAAACACCTATTTAAATTTTCCAAGACTATGTGTGAATCAACAAGGCCTCAGGGCAGTATGCAGACATGAGGAACTCAAAAGACACATATTCCACTTCAGTGCTCTGTGCTTTCCATGGGTTTGCAGCTATTGATCCCAGGTCACCAAAAGGTTCCATCATTCTTGACTCCTGCAACTACACAGTCTGTCTGAAGCAAACAGGGCTTCAATACTATTGTGGAATTAGAATCTTGAAAATGTAATCTTAAAACATAATAAATAATAAAATCTATGATAGTGACACCATGCATTTCACCTGAAAAAAACCAAAAAACCCAGTAAATTTTGCTTAAAAGGTTTGCCTTGGATACCAACAAATCAGTATGTAAAACCCTGCACAGGTAAAACAGGAAGTGTTGACATGATAATCTGCATGGGGCGAGTTGACATTGAAGAAAAATTACAGTAACAAATAACAAATGTTCTTGTTCACACATAAAAAAGCTATGATACATAAAGGAAGAAATGTCTTTAAAGATATCTGAGGTTTTCTCTTTTTACAACATTTAAATAATTTTCAAATACACTAAGTGAAGATTCCCCCTTCAAAAGAAAAATTGGAATATGAAAGTATTCATATTATATTTTTAAAAAAAATTATGTCAAATTTTTAGAACATTTTTTTCTAAAACAGTTCTTCATACAGTGGAGTCAGCTGCATTGTGCTGAGTGACAGACTGAGTCATTGCAGCTGTCTGAATTTAAAAGTCAGAACTACTCTGAAGTAGAACAATAGGAAAATTTCCAACTGAGTACCCTGTGATGAAAGAGAGAAAACAAAAAGTACAGCTATGCCTTTGGAGAGAAAGCAAAAAATCACAAGACCTGTCTGTTTTGCTCTAACAGTAACCACCAAAAATTCAGAATCAGCCTTTCAAAATGAATTGTGTATTTTTACCCAGTCAAGAACTCTCATAGTGAACCAAAGAAGGGAAGACACTTCCACAGCACCAGGATCAGCCCCAGGTAGGAGCTGGCAGAGATTTCCCCAACTCCCTTACTGGAAGTCTGTGCTGCAACTGCTCAAGTGCTCTGCTCCTTCCCAGGCCATGTCAGCACAAGCCAGATAATTTCAGCTGACCAGCTGGATTTTACAACACAGTACTGAGCAGTGTTCTTAGTGAAAGGTCCCAGATTCAGCTGAGAGGTAACTCAGAGCATAACAAAACCCAACTAGGAGCAGGTCCATACACAGGTGAGTTACGTCACAAGGAAGATGTGAAATGAAGAAAGAAACCAAGACAGGACAGCAAGGTGCTTGGACAAAGCAGGAGGATTTCCAGTTGATGCATCTGAGTAGATACTGCAGAGATTTGGGGAAATCTGGGAGAGGATGGAGTCATTAAAAGCCAAGAAAGACAAAAGTGAGAAGAAAAGGAATGACAGGCAGAGCTGATAGAGCTGAAAAATGCCAAAAAGCATGAAACACTTGCAGTAATAGCTGGTCATTAGGAACAGTTTAAAGGGAGTGGAAAGCAGAGGTGGAAAGGGTTTTCATGCAGACAGCAAGACAGAACTCTGGACAACTTGTGCAAAAACAGCTGTCAAAGAAGGCAGCTCAGCAAGTGTGAGTGAAGGGAGGGAAGTGTTTCAGAAAACCAGGAGGCAGGCTGGGACAGTTTGGGATTGGCCACTGGTGCAAGGAAGGGAAGTCTCCCTCAGCCCTGTCCCCTGCTCAGAAGTACACACACCTCCCTCAGCAAAACCAGGCAAATAAACTTCACAAGACCCTGGTGTATGAAGTTACATAATAAGTGCATGCAGTGAGCAAGAAAGGGACCAAGGCAGAGACCTTCAGATCTATCTTTTCTAAAACATCACATTATATGCTCAACTGGAAAAGAAAGGTTTCTTAAAAATATCACATAGAAGAACAAAGGGAATTGAAAAGTTAAAAATAAGGAAAGTACAGTCTGGCCCAAATAAAGAGTGAAAGTAAAAATGGCATTATGTAATCAAGGAAAAATATAAAAAAAATCTCAGCACTAACACCTACTTTATTGCATGTTCTCTTAGGGGAATAGGATTTTATGTACAAAAATCAACAGGAGAAAGAATGTTCTAAATTGCTTATACTGAGTATGCTGATGGAATTTAAGTTATTTAAACATAAACAGTGTCATCTTTATTCAGAAGACACTCTGTCCTACTTTGGGTTTAAATGGACCTTAAAATTACTTTTGCTTCCCTTTGAAAGGTAATCTCTGTAGTCATAGTGACATAAATAGAGTATAAATGAACCCCAAATCTACAAGTCATAAGCAAGTTAAAAACCATTTCTAATATTATAACTCCAATAACATTTTCTTTCTATTCAGTGCAGAGTCATTTCCATTGTTACATGACCAGTAGAGATTACCTTTGTTAGCATGGAAATAAGGTAAAAAGACATATTTCATTGAAGCAAATGACCTTGAACTTAGCATATAAAGATCACATAAATCTTCATTGCACAGGATCAATCTTGAGAATTGTAGTATTTTTTTCTGATGCATCTTATTGAGCTCTTAGGACTTGTTTACTAAACTTGATACCCATTTTCTTACATTATTGAAACAGAAAACATCATTAAAATAGATATGGGATTTAGAATAGTAAAGGAATGTCATAAGATCACAGTATTTAATGAAACATTTATGTATCCAGTTTCAAAATATTTCAAACAATTCCACACAACAAAAACAAATAATTTCCAAAAAGATACCACAGACTGGTGATCAGTCTTTAAAGAACAGTCTTTGAACAAACTGTTGAGGTTGTTCTTTGTGAATATAACCTAATGAAATACAGCAATAACTCATTGTGGTAATTTATTCCTACATGTTTGGTTGAAACTCTCCAAAGCCTTGTTCCACTTTGGAAATATCCTACACTAAAATCTAAAAAACATGATCTGCATACCAATTTTTAGAGGGCAGACACACTGGAGAAAGAAGTTTGCATAACTCAGGCAAATACAACATTTAGCATTTTCTGATAAGACGCCTGTGTTATTGATAAGGTGGACTTAAAGACAGTCTGTCTGCAGGGAAAACAAGAACTTATTTGTCATTCAAAACAACTGGATAGGGCAACAAAAATTATTTTTCATTCAAAGATGTTAGGCAAGAGAGGATACAGGTTATAAATATATTTAAGGTTCAATATGGAATACAAAGCAACCTGAATCTAAATAAAACAGCATTTTAAAAAATCTGTAAAGGGAAACAAAATGGTGGTATTTTTTTATTTTTCTAAATGGATAAAACAATTGTGCTGCAATGTTACTTCTGAGCTGTTTGGCTTCTACAAGCACTTACTGTATTATACTTAAGAAGCTTGATGGAGCAATAAATACTTTGAGTACTATTTTAAAAGCACATTTCATAGATATCATAAAAATATAATGAAAAGTTTAAGAACAGCCATATTTGCTGAGTCTAAAAAAAAATATCAGTTCAAGAGTCCAAAACCATAAAATAATACGTTATCACAAATTTCCCCTGAAGTCCAATCTGAAACTCAAGGAATTACAAAGAATTTTTTCCCCTCCTGTAATAACTCACAGTTAACATCTCTTCTACTAACAGATTTCTGTTTCACTAATTTCTTCAATTTTTCTTTAAATGTGGAATTTTTGCATCCTTTACATCCTACACCCTATCTCACTTTGACATGGCAAACTCCATAGTTTTCTCACACAGGAAGCCACCTCATCTTGTTTGTCTGCCTATTCCCTGTTGGCTTAATGTGCAACTTATTGTTTGAGAAAAGGCACAGGTATGAGCCCAGCACACTCTCTGCATGATCCCTGTGGGTGAAATCCTGTGTTTTCTCTCTTTTCCAGACTGATAGTTCCTAACCTATTTTGCTTTTTCCATGTATTTTCAGACAAACTAAAAGGATAAGATTATTTCACAAATACTACAAGAAATGCAGAACGTATTCATGGGCTGCCAAGAGAAATATCAGCAGGAACTCTGCAGTCTCAGAGGGACAGGAAAGGCAGACCCTGAGGTGATGGAGCTCCCACCCTGCCCCTGTGGTGGGTGACACTCGTGCCCAGCAGGGTCCCAGAGGCAGGAGCCTGGCTGGATGGGGATGTGCCCCTGATGGCCCCAGGGCTGAGCACAGCTCCAGGATCGCTCACAGCTTCTCAGGGTGGCACTCCCTGGTACGGTGCTTGCCTTTGCTGCCACACCAGGAATGCTGCTGACTCACACTCAGTTTGTCATCCAGATTCTTTCCTGAGAAATTGTCATGCTTTTTCTTCTCCATCCTGTCTCTTTGTAGAAGATTAATCCTACCTCAATCTAGATCCCTGTCCTCATCCTTATTGAATTGAACCCTATTTTTTTTCTAGACCATTGCTCAGGCTCTACAAACCAAAAATTCATTTCACTGACAGAAGACATCAGATGCTGGTAATTTCATAAATTTTAGTGTCATTTGAAAAAATCTACACAGATGGATGCAGTTGTCATTTAAATGAGAATGGCTGGTTGTTATCTTCTGATGATTAAATATCACACTGGCCCAGTTTTCACTACATTTTCATTTAAAACAGAAAGATGAAGATATTAACCTAACACATTATTATTCTGAGGTGAATGCTGCAGTATATGGAAGTTGGAACAAGCCAGTATGGAACCAGTCAAACTGGAAGGTCCTGTAACTTCAACCCATTACAAGGAATGCAAAAGGAGGGCCTGATATGACATGGCAGAGCTCAGTTTGCAGAACAACCAACCCATGTGCCTGGGAAGCCTGAGCTGGCTCTTGCACTTCGAAGGCACCTGCAAACAGAGCTTGTGCCACTTGCCAAGTGGATTGCAACTAAAGAACATTTTTCCTTCTGTACGTGCAAAAGGTTTTAATATATCAAAAAAACCCTCAGAAGTCCATTTTCCTCTCTCCCTATATCTATGAGGGCAGCATTCCTCCAAACAGAAAAATTGAAAATTTCAGCGATTCTTTTCCCAATATACCTTGAAGTTTTATTCACCCAGAGGGACTTTTCTACTTCTCTCAACTAAAATATAATGGCATGTAACAAATTATGCTCTCAAAGGACATCCCATTTTTGTTTCATTAGTGCAATGAAACATTCACTCAATTTTAAAGCAGTTGTCTTGATCTTAGTTGTGATTTATAGCAGATTCTGTCCATGTATTCTGTGTAGTATATATTATAAAACACCTAACTAGTTAAATTTGTCTCTGTGGGTTCTGCTGCAAGAAATAAAATACTTTCCCATAAAATTCCACACAGCATCTACCACACAGCTCTGAAGCATACACTTCTGTAAAACTTAGGAGGATTTTAAAAAGGAAAATGCAACCCCAAACTGCCTTTTACAAATTCTTCTATTGTTATATACTGTTTCTTCTTCTCGATGTCGTCTCTGACTAGAAAGCCTAAATTTTTCTTTTCCAATTACCCTAAGTGTGTCTTTCAATCAAACATGATGTAAGACAGAATTATTTGATTAACATTATTTATCCTTCTCTCATTTTTTTTTCCTAACCAGTAATTGGGAGACAATAGGGAAGAAAAAATGGTTATAGAATTAGTAAAGAAAGCCAAAACCTGATAGTTACTAGGTAATTAGTGTCTTTTAAAATTAAAGTATATAGCATTTCCTTCCCTTTCCAAATTTCTAAAAATATCACAGAATAAGCTGAGATGGAAGGCACCCGCAAGGATCATCAAGTCCAACTCCTGGCCCTGCACAGCAGCATGCCCAAAAATTCCACCCTGTGCCTGAGAGCATTATTCAAACTCTTCTTGAGCTGTTTGGTGCTGCCTCCCTGGGGAGGCTGTTCCAGTGCCTGGCCACCAACCACCAAGCATGAAAAACCTTTTTCTAAAGAAATACAGCAAAATTCTCCCCAGTTTCTGTACATTAGACCAGTGGTGCTGCAAAGCATACAGTGCAGATATGAATCCTATCACTGTGTCAGTAGCACCTACAAAACCAACAAAGAAATACTTACTATTTTTAAAATTGCATAATCGACAGCATTGACAATATTATTTTCACGATAGTAGATTGATTTGGTATTCAAATATAAAATCATTAATCAGGAAGCTTGCATAGCATTCTGGTTCAGTCCCTTTCTACAGAGAAATTCTTGCTGTAGATTGCATCAATTTGCTTTTAAAACCAAGACTAAATGAAAGTGTGCAGCACAGTTATGACACTGACACATCCCCGTGCATAATATGAGTGTTACAGCTTTTATAGTCTTCCCATCTCTCGATCAAAGCTGTCCAAATAGCTTAATCCATGGGAAAAAAAATACACAGAGCCTCTTTATTAACCTCTCCTGGCCAGATTATTGTTATTCTTTTGCATTATGGCCTTGGAGATGTATTACTGATAGGGAGGTAAAGCCAACTGCAGCACAGCATGACTCTGCTGAATGGCTGCTGTAGGAAAGTGGAAGTACTTATTTCCAAGACATTTCTGTGATGCTCCCTACTGTTAAAATGTTATCTGACTTTAAAAGATTTTCAGTTCAATTGTAAGCAATAAGTAAACTCAAGCAGTACAGAACTGTATACTGAAGAGTTTCACTAGCTGGTCAAACAGGCATTATTCCAAGAAACTAATGTTGTATAAGACTGCTTCCTGGTGGCTGAGACCTCTGATTGGCAAAAGACAGTGGACTTTTCAGTCAGCAAGCTAGTTACCCATGGATGTGGCTCAAGGCTGACACACAGATTGACTGGTTCACACTAATTTACTTCACACAGATTCCATTTATCTCCTAGAAGATCCCCTGGCAGCAGCTTATAATGGCATATCCTAGGATGCCTGCCTGCATGAGTTTTTAAAGCGGCAGAGCTTGATGAATCTAAGTCCAGAAAACAGTTCACAGATTGAGGACTAGGTGCAATCAAAAAACATCAAGTAGCACAGCTGGGACTTGCTAGCTTGCTTGACTGGTTTGAGCAGCTGAGCATTAACTACGCTTGCTTTCCTGCTGGCAGCCCTGTGTCACTAGGACAAATCGGAGCACTACCTGACAGAGGAGGAGAAGAAAAGAAAAANGAAAAAGAAAAAAAAAGAAAAAGAAAAAGACACAGATTATTGCATTGCATGGCTACTATTTACAGATGCAGGAATAAGTCGTTAGAAGATTTAATCTCTTTTCAACCCTAGGATTATTTAAGTAAATAATGCATTGTTACAAAGTAATGCAAGTGTTGAGGCTGTAAATTTGGAAATTTTTTTTTTGGTCATGGTGACAGTTCCTAGGAAAAATACCTGAATGAAACTAAAGTTGTTCTCATTTCTTTCTTATTGAAAACAAAATATATTCAATGTACAATTAATGTACATTGAAAAACAGTTATCAATATAGTTGATTATTCATTACAGCAATGTGAGATACATGTCAATGCATTGCCTTGCCCCCGTGGAGAACAATAGACTTCAACACATGCAAGTTTGTAAGCAGTATTTTTAAAAGGACTGAAAATAAAAGGACTGAAAATTCAGTCTTAACACTCTAGCTCTCCAAACTCAGGTAGATAGAGCTTATTCTACAAAGTATTTTTTTAGAAATGAAGCAAAAATTAATATTATCAGAGAATAACATTTGACAGCAAATGTATTGTGAGAGATCCAAAGCACATTTAGTACTTAGAAGGTTAAAGACTCAGCTGTAGTGCTAGTTGATGAAAAAGTAGGATTAAGGCTTTAGTATGAGTCTTGACATGATCATGTTGTCTGCCTGCTGTCTTAAGCTTTGAAAAACAGCTGGGATCATCTTCTTATAAGCTTCAACTCAAAGATGTTTAAGCAGTTCCAAATCCAATTAAACAGAGGTAAATATAAGGAAGGGCCCTACTGAGCCAAATAATCTTATTTTTTTAATGAAAACCAGCATAATTGCAGGTTACACAACTCCTTAATCTCACTTTAAACCTAACAGACTGCTGCCTTACAGTGCACATGGCAAGTCCAGTTAACCCAAGCATTCTGTATTGGTGTGCTTAATTTTTGATCGTTATCCTTTATTATGTTACTTGTAATCCTAAAAGCCTATGATTGTGTCCAGATATTTGGCAAGGATTGTACCTGGATATACAGGGATTCCTCTTCTAAGAGTAATGGATTAATTGGATAGCACTGTATGACTAGTAGATGGTTTGCAGTGAAACTGCTGTGCAGTTTTTAATTTGTGAACTCCACTTCCTTCTCCTTCTGTGCCCATCCTTTAAACAAATTGCCTTTTTGAACATCAGCAGTGTTGCTGGAGTAGCCTATCTATTCTCACCCTTAAGGTGACAATGGATTAACAATAACACTGCCCTTTAGAGTGGCTGCTTACTGAAATCCTCTTCATAAAAATTAATGGAAGATATGGAAATTTTATTTTTCACAGGGAATTGCATATTCAATTTAAAAGTGGCTGTCTTATGAACATGACCCAATCAGACTATGATTACTTAAAGGCTTAGAGCATTAGACCCTTTATTTTCCATAGAGTCAAAAGACTTTTGAGGTGATCATATTGTACCAAGGTATGTATTTTTTACATTAACACATTTAATTCCCTAAAAGCAAAAAACACACATAGGTAATCCTTCTACTTTGTTCTATAAATATGTACAAGGACATTCTCCAAGGATGAAAAGGCAAAATCTCATCAGGGACTACTTCAAATACAAGCTCCTCATGTCTGTGAGAGCAAGAAGGAAATTTAAATGATCAGGAGCTGACTGTTTGCAGTAGTTGTGTTACATTATGCATGATTCTTGGCTGCACAGGATTTAATTAATGATTTCCAGTTACATGGCTAAGATTTGTAGTGAATTAGTGTTTAGGGCAGCAAACTAACATCTCACACCATAATTTTGTAATTTTTCCCAAACACCAGTTACTAGGGGTTGCTGCCCCCTTTGTTATTTTGTAGCTGGAAATCAGTTTTGTATATATGGACAATAATTGTGGGCTCTGTTACAGAAGCATGAGTTTAGATGAATTTCAAGGCAGTTATTCTCCTGATGCAATTTAGAACAAAATTTGGACTTTGCTATTCTCTGAATTAATAAGCAATATCTATTGCTATGTGCAAATATCAGAAAGGTGCTTGTGGAACTGTTGGATGATACATAATTATATTGGTAATGAATGTGGATCATCTGCTTCATTTATCACAAAACAGACAGAGGTTTCGGAATCCAGCTGCCCACTTTAAGCACCACTGTATGTATCTCAGAACATGAATATGGCATTCCCTCAAATAAATAGATAAGCAATAATCTGTGAAGTATTTAATGGGTAAAAGATTACCACTGCCAAATATTGCACCTTTACCTACACTCAGTCCTATTCTTCAGGCCATCAGCAAGACTTATCTGTAAGTGAACAGAAGAGCCTGGAGCCTCCCCTTTGAGACAGGTAATAAAGAAGCAAGACAGACACCACAAGAAGTTGGACATCTGAGGAGGTGACTGACAACTGTGTCTGTGCTCCAGAGTCTGTGGGAGACCACACCTGTGAAGAACTAAAAAGTTGGGTCCAAAAATTGCAGCTGATCTGCCTTGCCAGGTGAGACATTGGACAAGACCACATGCTTACCAGATTTTGGGACCATGGTGGCACAAAGAGACAAGGAGTAACACAAGTGTGGGTTTTTCCATGATCTCTTTGATCCATTGATCCATTCAAGTGTCATGTATGTGAGAAGCAGAAATTATTGAGATGGAGAAGTGGCAGGATATTTTAAAATGTCAAATTTGCTGCACTTTGCTTAATAAGGTTGGTCAAACGTAACAGGAGGATGCTGCTCAATGCTGCCAAACTTAAAAGTCTTAAATCAGTTTTGGTATTGCTCACTTTCAGCATAGGACTCGAGCCTCCAGAGGTATGAGGTTAAAAAATAAAAAAGAAAAGAAGAAAAAGAAGTTTTCTCTAGGTTCTTTTTTTCACTTGTTTTTTTAAATGTTAGCCTTTTTGGGTGTTGAGCCTTTATTCCTTAGGAAGAATAATTTGCATATAGCAATAATTGCATACTATCACTTTGCCATATGAACTGGGACTTTTGGGGAAGAAACACACAAGACACCATAAGATTTACCATAAAATTATAAGGGTTGGTGAAACATTACATTCACTGGCTGCATTTGTATTACCACAGTAGCCAAATCACTAATTAGAATTTGATTTTTCATTAATGCCTGATCATTAGTTTCTTGTTAGCTCTGAAAACAAACATTTCTATTGCTTCTTGTATTACACCTTGTCAAAAGTATCTGAAACATCTTTATTTAGGAATTCTGAAACTAAAGTCTACTAGGGAATCGTTTATTTGTGCACATCTATATTCCAATTTACACATAGAAAAGCTAGGTTTACACTGACTATTGGGAAATTATCCAGTCCTCCACAAGAAATTCCATATAGAACTGTCCTACCAGTCTGCTGCCGATACTTCAAATTGTACTGCTGGTATTCCTCTCTTTTACTGGCTGATTTCTTTCTGTTCCTATTTCCCTTCAACTACCAACTTGTCTGCACATTCAGAGGTGAATCTAGGGACAGTCATATATATCCTTGTTCATATGGAAGGATAAAAACAAATTTAGTGTTTCAGGATACAAAACTGCCAGTTCAGGAGATCACTGAAGGTTGCACTCCAGCTTGTAAGATGAGTGAAGTGGAAATGCCAAAAGGGCTCCTGCACAAAAAAGGTACAAATGTGCAGCAGGACCTTGACTGCAGTTTCAAAAGTACTGTGCAATGGCTGTAGCATAATTAACAGAAAGCACAGCAGTCTTGTAAAATAAATCACAGAATGCTCACTCCCTTCTTCACCTCTGACTAGGTGCACTTTTATAAAAAGCAATAGAGCTGCTCTTGCTTTAGCAAAATCTGGGTTTGGCCAAGGTGACCGAGATGAAGCAAGCAGTGTAGAAATAACAATGGGTATGTGAGAAGGCTTAGAACAGATACTGTAAAAGCAAGATGACTTTCCATAACTACGTTCAGAAGAACAGAAAACAAGCTCGCTTATAACTGGCTCTCAGGAATCTGCTTAATCTTTTCCAAAGTAACCCAAGTAAATTCTGAGCTTCAAAACAGAGCTTCAGACTTCTTATGCCAGTGATTTGAGACTGCACAGCTGTAGCACCACAGTGCAACTGCTTTCAATTGTTAATTAAATACACAGAGCCCACTGAAGCTCACAGGCACCCCGGTCTTTGCACATCCTTTATCACAAATGACAAATGCAGGTGAACCTCTAGCCATAAACTGCTCCCATAACCCAAAGCCTTTTCCAGAGGAGAGCAGCCTACCTCTGGCAAAAGAGCTCCACATTTTTACATTGCTACAGAATTGCAAGAACTCTTGTGGGAGTTTGTGGAAAAAATACCCACAGTGCATGCGGTCTGTTGGACTTCAAGAGGGTGCAAAGAGATCTACAGCTGTGTAAGGCATTAGTACCTAGGGGTGTTAGAGACACTATTTTTCCTAAAAAATATGAAAGGATAAAAACCACATTTAAATAGTTCTTACAATGGGAAATATTAAATTCAGTATTAGAAAATTGGGATCACAGCACTATTTACCATACTGTATTGTTATAAAAAACATTACCTCTATCTACCTGACGCTTTTATACTTGCATACACAGCTGCCACTTCAGGTTCCATTCTCAGGGAATTACTGATTCAGAGCTAAAGGAAAGTGAAAATATGGTTTAGAATAACAAATTACTTGATTTGTTTTAGCTCATTAAGACAGCTACAGAGTGTAAATGGATAGGTAGGGCTCACTTTCCTACTTGTCTTATATTTTATTCTAACAATGTCACCTTCTAAAGAGCAGATTTTTTTTTTGTTGGTTTCTTTCAGACTGCACCCTCTTTTGAATACATATTTATTTTCTTTATTTTCGACTTCTCAGGAAGCTTCACTTACCACTTAATGTAAAGACAGCAGAGGGGCTCTCCTTTTTCTTTGTTATTTTGTTGGTACTTGTAAAGACAGGTCAATCTCTGCCCAGTTATATGTTTGTTAAAAGAGGAAGATGAAATTTATTTTAAATTCATCTCTTAAGTACTGTTTTCTATGTATTTTTCTGCTCATTATGTGTCTGCAAGTATCATTGAGTTGCTTTTCACTGTTAACTAGCAGTATTACTGTATTTCATCCAGCAATTGGATGGCATTCTCCACATTTCTTGAACCTAAATTTTGGAACTTTTTAAGTGTTTTTATGACACTATGAAATCTAAATTTGGTCCCTTCTGTACGCAAATCTCCTGAAAATTAGCCTTCGAGGACATGTAGCATTCATAACATGCACACAGAAGAATGATAAATGCCTTTTTTCACTTTCTAAAGTACACTAAGATATGCGCTAGAGCGTTTCACAAATGTTAAGACAGTGTTTCTCAAACAAGTTACTGTGAATGTTTATTGCACTATGATTTTTCTTTTGGTTTACATGTTAATAAAGGCCAGAGTAGGACCCAGGGTGAACTCGCATATGACAGCACATGGCCACATCTCCAGAAGATTCAGAAGGAGCACTGAGAACTCTGAAAACAGCTCATCTGTACTAAAAATAGCTTATTGTTTGGGAGCACAGTGTGTAGGTAGAAGCAAACAAGTATGATATATAAAATTACAAAATACCTGCAAGATACAGACATTACTTATGAACAAGAGAAACTCTGCACTTCAGTCACAGGGCTAAATCCTGCATTCCATTAACACCAAATGGTTTAAAACAACCCAACCACAAAAACCCTTTTTGGAAAAGGAATTTGTTAGAAGGACTACTGCACCATGTTACAACTCCCCCAGAACAAGCAGACTTTCAGCTTACCATAGTTAGAAGAAAACACTTCATTCCAACCAAATCGTAACACCTTGACAGCTCTTACTAGTATACATTTCTTTCTCTCCTACTAGAAATACCAAAAGAGAAGAGCTGATAACCTTACTAAACACCAATTAGTGACAGAGATGCATTTACAAAGGTGGCTGACTACAGGTATTTGAAACATTAGAAATACAGTATTTACAACAATTTGAGTATCTACATGAATACAGATATTCATGGTTTTTTAATATAATTTTATCACTACTTTTTCATAGCAATTTCCTTCATTTATGTACATATGATTGGTCACATTTAAGATAGGTACAAATTCTGTTACTTAAAGAATTTATTTTACAGCAGCATTTAAGAAACCATAAATTTATGACAGTATTACTAGAGGAAATCCATTTCTATGAAAGCTGTATATTTGCAGTACATTGTTGAAGTATATATTGCATGAATACTTCACTGTGCTTCTAAACGTTAATATAGGTTATTTGTTTATTACTACGTCAAGGTTATTCATCATATGCAGTGTCAGAAAGCACAAGCTGACATCTCATATTGTCTGCTTCAAGGGCAAGACCAATGTGACCTTTGGCTCCTTCTTTTAAAAAGGATGAAATCATTCCAGAGGGATAATGCTGAACTGCACAGCTCCCTTTTAGAATCAATCTGCCATTTATGGTTTCCAATTTTCCATACTGTAGTATGGCTTGTTAAGATCTCATGGCTAATTTTCTCTTCAAAGTTTAGTGTTCTAAAATTCCCCAAATATGTTTCTTACTGCAATGTCATTTATGCTTCCTACTTAAATCATCACAGAATTAAAATTTCATATATCATAGTTCTTTTTAATTTTGCTAGGGTGATTCTGGATTCTGTTTGGACTAAAATCATGCTAGCCAGTGACTTCCTAGTCTAGATCACATCTTGAATCAAAAAATACTTTGGACTCAATGTTTCTTCTTTCCAGATTCTGTTATAATCTCCAAGAAAAAGTCTTCATAGTTATTGACTTTTCTTACTTTACCATGCTTCTAAGCTCTCCTATATTCAACTGATACAGGTGTGCAACTGATGGTAGAAGATACAGTTACCAGTGAAAATACATCAGAAATAGAAACAGCTAATAGGTAACTGTGCAAAAAGTATGGGAGTGATAAAAATGAGAGGCCTTCTGTTAACTATGGAGCTCCGCCTTCAGCTGCCTCCGTACCACAGCAGGGGAAAGCAGATGCACAATCAAATCATGAGCTACATGTGAAGCTACGTGTGTTATTTCACAAGGATGACAAGGAACCTCCATGATCTTGAAGCAGACATGTTTGTACATGCAACTCTTCCAACTTCATCAACCTCAAAGTGAGTACATTTTTGGAGAGAGAAGGATGAGATTAACGTGTATTGGTAATTTTATTATCTGTGCGTGATACTGATTTCACTATAAAATTCGACCAAGGAGAATGCAGCATTCTTTGACCTAGCTGATAAAAGGTCAGAAAGCAATTTTGAATAATAAATGAGACCTGCTGACCTCATGACCCAAGTCTGGCAGGGTCAGCAGCAGCCCTCTCACCAGATGCTGATGGCAGATATACAAACGCAGACAGCTCAACTAATGAGCTTCCCGGATAAAGGTTTTAGATCCAGTGACATTTAAGTGCTATGCAGTATATAAAATAAACTCACAAATAATCTGTGCCATAAAAAATTAAAGTGATATTTACAGTGAGGTGCAATATGACATACTTTGTAATCTTCACTACAATGATTATTTTACTGCTTCTCCTAGGTGGCCATTAACCAGAAAATATAATACCTGACTAACATTTCCTCTAAGGTCTTTTCACGCTTATATGGTTCCCATTCAGTGGATGTACTTTGAAAAGACAGACTTTGATAGTGCATTTTCTTGGCACTTCATTCAATAAAAGTCAACAAAAATTACTTTAAAGACAAGTTTGAATTTATTTTATTTAAATTCAAACCAACATATTTCTTCCTAGTGAGTAAAAAACAAGCTTAGGGTATGCAAGACCAAGAACTATTTTCTTCTCATTGCTTCATGAGCACTTCCACGCAGAAATGAGTTACATGGTACATGGTTCATGAAGAAGAGAGGGAAGTGTGCTAACATTTATTCTCTCCCCTACCTTATATATCACACTGCAAATGCCTTACTCCATTCCAGACCTCAGAAACCCTGAGTTTCAACTTCACCCTGGGTGCTGGGTCTGAGTTCCACAAACTATCATCTCTTTCCTCAGGTACATTACCGCTGCTTATTTGGGTTAGTAGGAATATAACTACGTATTTATGTTCTGCATGAATTAGCAGTGTAAGGCCAAATTTCTAAATATCATTTTTGAGATCTGATTTGTAAGGAAAGATAATTGATTAGGTTCTCTTCATCTGTAAATAATTCACTGTGAATACAATTAACTACAGGAACCACAAAAACTAGCTTTTTTGTCTTTTTAAAATCACTATTATTAATTCTATTGAAGATGTCTTTTAGCCACTTTCTGAAGTCTAGAGACTACATTAAAAATGCTACAGAAAAATTATTGTGTACTATTCAATTCTGTGTTCCTTTGCATAACTAATCTTAACTTATACTATAACTGGTGTTTAAGAACTCAGAGAAATTCAAATACTAGCTGGAGATGGAGGAAAAAATACTGTCCAATTTCGTTGAAGGGGAATCTGAGACACTATGTTACATGAAGAAATATTTTCTTTTAAACTTTCTAAAGTTTCAGCCTTTCAATTTAATTGCATTCCTGCATGTTCTTGAATTGTGAAAAAGGATAAAGAATGATTAGTTGATTTAATTTTGTCAAACAATATGTACACTTCTACAATAATATTTCCTATTTGTCTCTTCTTTCAGCTAAGCAGCTTTTAAAATGACGTTTACATGGTTAATTTTTCTTGCCTATCTCTAAGGTGTCCTCTATTTAAGCCATAGCTTTTCAGAGACAGTAAAAAAGAACATGACCTCTCCAAACGGCCTCCCAATCAATGTACATAATAAATTTGTAATATTTGCAGTGTTATTTACATTTTTCTTGTATCTTCACAGCACATCAGCTCTTCTGAGTGCCACTGTACAACTTTTGACTGAAATGTTACCCCTGACATTTATAGATGGAATTTACCTACCCAGTGGTGACTGGCATACCGCTAGGGAGAGAGCATCTGTATCCTTCTGATCCAGGGGCTGCCAGGAGCCATTTAGATCTTTTTAATCAGTGCTGATTAAGGCAAGTCAGATGACTACCCTCAAATTTATCACTGCCTCTAAAGACCTTGTGGCCGCCAATAGCTTGGGCAGCTTGCACAAGGGATTGTCTTGGCCACTCGCCTTCCCTCTGCACTTGGGAGGACTTTGCAAGGGGAATTACACACTGTCTCCACATAATCTATCCCAATTTTTCACTGAGTCAAGTGTGTGCACAGAATACAATTTTGGGACTTCAGCAGTGTGGGTAGATACCAATTAAACTCATCGTTAGTGAACCCAGCTTCTAAATCTCAGTGCATTCATTTAGGGAACCAGTAACAGTAACCAGCTCCTGCACTCTCAGCCTGCGTGCAATTGAAATAGAATTTGATTATAAATAGATTCAATTATAAAAGTTGATCAAAAATCTGCCTGTAGCTTTGCCTCATGTATTTAAAACAGCAGTAGCTTCCACTACCAAGAAAGATTTTCTTACTGTATCCAGTGCAGCAGGAAAATGTACTCAGTCTTGCTGCTTTGATTTCTGTCTTGCCACTAGACAATTATGTGTATTGTTGTAAGCCTGCTAGATCTCCTTAAAAACATTACATTCAATCTGCCTTAAAATGGCTTCTCTATGTCATAGCTATGAGTGTACAAGAAATTTTGGAAGTCAAGAGTTGTTCACAGTAGCTTCATACCCATTTTCCCACAATAAGACCCTACAAAGCTGTGCAAGAGCAGAACCTTCTGCCTAGCAGAGTAAATCTTCCATTACATAAATCAGCTGGACTTATGTTAATTACTTACTGGTGAAATAGTGTGAATCAGAACAGTGCAATCTGGAATTAGATTCAGGGTTTGGAGATACATCTCTTAATGAACACCTGAAAATGCTTTAATCAAAGAGAGAGAGGAGGACTTGAGATCCATGCAGTGGGATCACCTATGAGCAGAAATTCTACTTAGTTTTTCTTAGTTTAGCAGGAGAAAACAAATGCAAACGACAGAGTGGATCTCCCTATAGGCTTGCACGAATATATGTATGGAAAGGAGAATTAGAAAAATTACTGTACCCAACTGGTACTGTAATAACAGGAAACAATTCTCTTAACGAAAATCATCCTAGATAGGTAATACACACTAAAATTGTTAAACAAATCTAGCTGTGTTTAAATGTATCCTCTGCCCCTGCACCATTGTACTGACAGGTAATGCATGGTGGGCTGCTCTTTTCCACTGCTTGTCCTGCTTTTCATGCAATACAACACCACCATCCCATTTCATTTTTTATTCTGCACATTTATGCTGTGACTACATCCACCAAAGGATCCATTTTACCTCTGTACTCTAAATGAAGAATGTGTAAATTAGAACTGTTCACTAAAAATCAACATGCTTTTCAGAGTGTACAATATTTATTCTTCTTAACCTGGAATAGCGTATTCCCAAAAGCAATTAACATGCCTTATGCTCTTTCCTCTCCTCCTCCTAAAATCGCTACAAAGAAAACTAGAAATTAGATCTTCATCTTGGTGTTTTATCCAAATACAAACCAAAAATCAAAGCCCTAGCTGCCACCTTTCTAGCAAAATTATACTTGATAAGAGTCACGTTCATATATTCCAGGACAGTTTCTGCTATCTGTGGCTTTAGTTTTCTTTGAAGTAATTACATATGCCACTTTTTCTAGAAAAGGTTGTTTTATTTTGATTCTGAATACGTACTACAGTTTTGCAACTTGAATGAACTAATCAACTGTGAATTTTCAAAGTAGAACCTGCACATTATCAGAGCAATAAATATACTGCAATATTTTTTTTTAAATTTCAAAGAAAAAGTTTCTCTGCATATAAGCTCCAAGATGCCTAACAACCCAAAACATAAACCTTTTACTTGTATTCTTGTTCAGGACCTTAATTACTATGACAGATTTTACAAGTGTTTTGTCATAAATCATCATATTTTCTCAATCCTTAAACTGCACTTAATTTCAGTCTTCTCTTTTGAATTTCACTTAGGACAGGCTCACAAATCAGAGGCAAGGAAACGCTGGTCTTCACTTGTCTAAAAAAAGTACTTTGTCTTGTACTTGTCTAAATAAGTATTGTACTTGTCTAAAAAAGTATTAGAGATTTATACTTCTTGTTCATACAGATTCCCTTTAATTTTATTCTTTATACTAGGCAGCTTTTTCACTGAGTAAAATCTAGTTTTTTAGCAGACCATTGTATGCAGGGAAGCTTTAAAATGATATCATTTCTATAGGATAATAGGAAAAAAAAAGGAGGGGGGGGATAATCAGAGCCTCTGGAATAATAATGGGTAAAAAAAAATTGTTTCTGATGAAAACAATTAGTTACGAGCACTATGAGTTGAAATTCAGTTCAGTGTTAAAGAGACAGTTTAGAAGCACATGGTACATTTATCACAGCTCCACAGACAAGTTATTGAGCTGTCTGTGAAAAACAGAGCCAAACAGGAAAGCTTTCAGCAGAAAGCAGTGGTTGAGGTCCTTGATTGATAGAGTTAGATGATGCAAAGCTGTCTGATGGCCTTTCTGCAAAATAAAGTGAAGGAACTCAAGGTCTTTCATGACGATCTCTGACCACAGATGAACAGCTACTTTATTACAGCGCAGATTGAGGTTGCACCTTAGTCCATATTCTGCCACTTTTGGATGCACACGGTTAACTTGACCAACAATCCACTGTTTTTAACATAAGTGTCTGCCATCTTTACACGGTTTTAAAAGGGCAGCAGATTGCAGTAGTTAAAAGCTTAACCTCTTTTCTGTTTAACTGTGGTGATTGAAAAAAAATAATCAGTTTTATCACAGGGTTCTTATTACAGTGATAGGGCTGATTGTTCAGGGAGAAGTGCCTCATTTAAAATATACAGCAAAATCCCTGCTACGCATAAGAGCCAAAATCTACTTGTGCTGCCTCCTTCAGAAAGGAACTAATTTACTTTTTCCAAAATGTAAATCCTATCTTCCCAATGACTTGGGGGTGGTTCCATTCTTCACTGATGTGATGCTACAGATATCATAGAATACATATTTGTAAAGCCTGAGGATGATTATAGCCCATTTACCTCTAGCAGAAATTGAATACTTATCTCCACGTTTGTGATATTTAACAAATATAATTTTTCGAGAAAAGATACTACACAACCTGACCAATATGAAGAACTTACAGACACCTAAACAATCCTGACTTGTGGGGCACAATTCAGACAAGAGCAGTGACTTCTCTTCATAGTATGAATTAAGGATATTTTGTCTGGCATTCTCACAGCTGCCTGTGATTCACACTGGCTAAGGCTGTACTGCCTCTTTTGTTTTAAGTCCAACCTGGAGCCAAATACTATGACCCAGTCACTTCTATACTGCCCACATTGACTGACACTTCTGATTTTAGAAAAGCAAAAAATTCCATAAAGAATTTTTCAGAGTACATGAGTTTGTCTCTGAGCCATATTTTAGTTAAAGTTCTTACTAGCTTAATTGGCTAACGGGGTTGCTAAAGCAACTTTCCAGAAGTTGCTCTCATTCACTCTCTTCAACTTTCCCTTGAAGAAAAATATGTTTTCAGATATTTAAAGTCCTTTCTCCTTAAGTTTAAGTCTCCCTCCCTCATTGACAAGGCCAAAGTAGTGTCCTGGACTAACCAATTGTTGTAGGCTCCTTCCAGATGAACTATTCCAGTCTAGTGCATTTTATATTTGAAATGCTTCAGTTCATCCTTGCATTCATTTGTAGACTTCACTTTGGGTTACTCTCTCAGCTCTAGTGCTCCACTGTGAGCATCCTCAGAGCAGAACAAGTTACAGTAAAGCAGTAAACATCTCTCCCCAGGAAGTGTCTCAGTAAGCAACCAAAGTGTCATTGACTGCAAAAACCTCAGTGCTAACAAGGATAGGTTCATATATTCAGACACTGTCTACAAGAACTATTCCGTTTAACATTTTCTGTTCTGCAGTGATGAGTCTTGCTAATAACAACACATCTACTCCCCACCTCTTTGACAGCCTTGGTTTTAAAGTCAGTGTTAATCACTACTCCCCAAACTCTTTTCCTCAGAATAGCTTTTTCTTTCCATTACCTTAGTTTAATATTTACTTTAGAGGCTGCTGCCTAAATTGTCTGGTTATGGAATTCAGTGTGTCATCTATCACGGGACTGACAAGAGGACGCCTGCCCTGAAATTCTGACTTTAGAATTCAAAGAACTGCCTAGCTCCTTTTTCACGGTTGAAGTGGCATACAGATACTATGACCTATGTGCTCAGCTTTCAACTCAGCTCTTCTACCATTTTTACAATAACATACACCAGTAGTAGTTTTAAATTGTAACATTCTAAATACCTCACTTGATATTATTTGGTTGGATCTATACTGACTGTTGGAACAAATGCTGCAAGTCTTCCAGGAGTTTTATGGAAACTGAGATTTAGAGCATTATCTAGGCTTTTCCTCCTGTATCATATAAAAGACTCCTCAGCACAATACCACCTAGAACTTCCTAAAAGGAAGATGCTCTCAATTTCCTGGGTTTGATACTGGTCCAACAGAGTTGAGAAAAATAAAAACAACACTGAGTGCTGTCAGTAGAGACAGACACTGAGAAATAAATATTTCAGTCTTAAACTTAAAACTGATGTTATGTGTTTTTAACCACAAAACTGTGAACAACTTCTGAAGCATTTAATATTATTTCAAAATAGTCTTTCTCTCTGATTAACATTAGGAACACTATGTTTTGACATACTAGAGGCTGAACTATGAAAAGGATTGCTTTATTATACCTTGGTTGCTTAAGTTCAATCTTGAAATAAAAAAACCTTTAAAAACAAAGCACCATGTCTGGTTCATATAAATAAAGGTGTTTTAAAAACATGTATTGACTTTTCCATGTTATTAAGCTTTTTAGATGAATCCAGTTGTTAAATGGTTGTTCTAGTAACTGGCCTGTCATCTGGAAATGTTCTTAGATTGTTTTTTTGACACAATGTCCCTGCAGAAAGTTGGGCAGTGTGACACAGAGAGCACAGGTTTGCCTATCACACTGATTACTTGATGTAATAGTAAGCAAGCCTAAGTGAACTGTGTGTCTTCAATCTTTCCAATCACTTAGGGATGGGCACCAGAGGATACCATCCATCATCCATGGCCTGAAACATATGGTGCATCAGCAATCTTAGGCTGACCTAAATGATAGTAAAAGCTGCTATGCTGTTCACAATAAGGAATTGTTGTCCACTGAATTACAGGATTGTGATTAGATTGCTAACATGGCCAACTTGATGTATAAGTGAAGTGTCCAGGAAAGATATTCCCTAGGATCCTTTGAAGATTAATTTATACCCTTGAAATGTGCACCAATCACAGAATGAAAAAATATGTCAAGGTATTTTTCTTGTGAACAAAAAAATCACCGCAGTGGTAACAGCTATTAATTTATTTTTGGCAGTTTTAGCCAACAGAATGCAATAAACAACAGAATTCAATAAACAAGGTTCTTAAAGGTTTTTGTTTTGTTGCAAGGATTTTACAGCTTGATTCCTAAAAGCACTGAGTTCTACAACAATATCTTTTATAAGGGGGACAGTTCCCCCTCACATTCTATTCTAAAATCTCATAAAGAATTATAAGCATTATACAAAGGGAGCAAGAAAAAGACTGAAGAATCTTCATTTTGTATTATTTTATTACTATGTAATGGGCATGTAAATATACTGCAATATTATGTATCTATTTTTAAGATAAAAAACATACACATCTGACCACTGATCCCAAAATTATCAATTTTGTCTCTCCACAAATTAGATTATGCTTGTCATGTTACTCATTCATCAATTTAGGAAAAATAACCCACATCACAGAGCTAAGGCTTCAACTGCAATATCAACTTTGGTGTGACTCAGGGCAGAGGGCAACAAGGAAAGGGGGAGTTATTATTCCAGAGTAGCTCTATCCCTTAAATCCGCTTTAGGTAGTAAAACACAGATAGTGGAAAGCACATTTTAGGAAGCAGAGGCAGAGTGAAAATGAACATTATCTTATAATTGTGATGAGCTGTATTAGAACACAACAAAAAACCAGCATACATTTGTGCTGAGCATCCAAGACCATTCAAAAACCAGCTTATTCCAGGCTGAAGGAAATTAATCCCTTATAAGGTATGGAACTCGAAAGAAATTGTTTTGCAAGTATGTCTGCTATATGCAATTATCATGAGAAGACTGGAAACAATGGTATTCTCTGCCCTATCTGCCAGTCTATTTTTTTTGGTGATTTGCTTTGCTTTTCCTGGAACATGTGAGGGAGATGTGCCTGCTGTGCCTGCTAGCTCAGACCTGCCTGTGCTTTTACCTTATTTCTAATCTGCTTGTCACCAGTGTAAGTCCTTAACCACATACAAGTCCTATGTTAAAACATTCCTAACTACTAAACCATTAAATTTCATTACATAAAAGCACAGGTTTAAAGTCATGGACTTTTTTTTTTTTTTTTACTATTTCCCAATATAATCTGCTGACAGAAGTGTAATTCATATAACACACTATATATCACACCTTGACACAGATAACAATGGTCACTAGTGAAAGGGGCCCCTATTGAACCTTTCAAGGGGACATACTAATTAAATAATAAATTATTTCCTGTGCATTGAGAATGGTCCTAATTTGCTAAAAATATCTGAGAGACAGCTATTTAGAACAATTTGCCTAAAATATCAAAATGCTACTTTTCACTGAAAATACAAGTTAGGACCAGTGTCTGCTTAACTTATATAAAAAATAGATTGGATTTTCAATCAAGACAAAGACTTGTGTTCATTGCCAGCATTAAACTTCACAGTTTGGTGAGATGTGAAACCATGACAGCACTTAATGTCCAAAAGAAACAGAATAATTTTAGTATTAGCATATTATTAGTACATTACATTGAGCTTGCATGCTTTAATTATGTCAGATATGTTTTGCTTCTCTTTTTACAGTTTTGAAGGAAAAAGGAAAGGGAAAAGGAAATCCAAAAGTTATTCAGATAAATGAGTGGTAGAGAGAAAAGAATACACAGACAAGCTACTAATTATCCTACAGGAAATACTTCCTGGGTTCAGGTTCCTACTTCACTCTCTTCTCTAGGCTATCTGAGATCTCCTAGCAGTGCAGCAGGTGATGTGCCTAACATCCATCATACAAGAATAATACTGGTCCTTAGGGAATTAGTGATACATATCTTGAGTGTAATATAAGTTGGATTTTTCCAAGAGTAGGAAGAAAAAATTCTTCTACTGAAACACTTGGAATCTGACAAAAGATTTCCTCAGATACACCAGAAATGTTTCTGTATTTTTTAATTCTTATTTCATTCAAATAGTCATTTTTACCAGCAATGCAATTGAAAAATTAAAGCATGATGCTGAAGCAAGATAGGATACTTGGTGGACGTAACTTTAGTCCTTGAAATAAAGCATAAAGTGAAACAATAAATAGGGACCAGTCATGAGAGAATACTGAGCAACTTAAGTTTCACAATCTGGGCGTCATCATGTGCTGATTGCTTCTGTACACTATGCAAATATGAAATAATATTTCTATTAATGCTGCCCATTTGCTTTGAAACAACACTGAGTTTACTTTTATATAACAAAAAACCCCAAACTAAACAAACCCAACCCCCTCTCCAAAAAAAAAAACAAACCACAAAAAAAAAAAAGAAAAAAAATCAAACAAAACAAAAAAAATCACAAAAAAAACCCAGGAGAAGATAGTCTTAGAGGAGACTAAGTAAGTAACAGGGAGTATTTGCATTTCCTTCACTCATTGGTTTGAAGCCCCAAGTCAGAACTGTGAAAGCTCTCTATTATTAGTGTTGCACTTTGCTTCACCATATGAACTTATAAATAAACAGGAGATAATAAAGATGAACCAATGATAATTTTGTATGTCTGTATTAACAGCTCCTCCCTCCCAAAGAATTTACCTTTAAAGATTTAAATAGAGCATTAGAGATTCTTTGCATTCAGTAAACACCAAAAAAGCACATAGAAACCAAAACTGACTCAAGTTTATCGTGCATTTGAATTTAGAATACATGTGATCCTTATGCCTCCTTGACCAGTGAGTCCTATCTTTCCTAATGTTTTGTAGGAGTCTGAGATGGCGCCTTTTGAATTTGATTTTGTGTAAAAATACACACCAAATCTGATTTCTGCTACATTAAGGAGTCCTCTGGTAAAATATATGACGCATGGAATGAAATAAGCTGTAGTTCTAGAATGAGTCTTAAAGCTTACTTCCTTCAGTACTTGACCACTAATATTAAAGACTACTGGATCAAACTACAGTTTTAATTGCATATATAGGA
This sequence comes from Dicaeum eximium, assembly GCA_013396995.1. Taxonomy (NCBI): domain Eukaryota; kingdom Metazoa; phylum Chordata; class Aves; order Passeriformes; family Dicaeidae; genus Dicaeum; species Dicaeum eximium. Next base: position 301,797 of record VWZP01009737.1, read on the forward strand.
CATGATACAGTGGTATACTTAAACTGCAAGTTAGATGCTAAAATATAGCATTGATTTGTGTTCTTTTACTGGAAATATTTGTAATATGAAACTAGGATACAATACACTTATTTTTAATGCATATTCCGTACAGAGGAAAACTACTGCTGTCACCAGGTTATGCTCAAAGTACATTCTTCAAATAAATGTTAGATTAATTGGTTTGCTGTTTCTCAGTCTAAAATGAGATTACAGATGAATCTAATTCACATTAATAGTGATGAAATGTTGATTATACAATTCTTACACTGCTTATTGCTAATGCACACACACAAAACTGGCCTGCCACATAGTTTTTTAAAATAGCCTGATGTCTAATAATTTAATCAATTGTTACATATAGGAACTTGCCCAAGAGCACAAAATACCGGTTTCACCTAAAAGCTTTGTTTTATTGGATGACATGTTTGTGCTAATAAGAAGACCAGATTGGATAGAGAAAAGAAATTTCATTTTGGAGATAATTTTTAACATTCTTATTTCTTGGTAAATAGAGGAAGTCAAAGATGGGAATGTAAAGGAATAAAACAGGCTGGAAGAAATTCAGGCAGAAGATGTAACATGCTAGAAGATAGTTACACTGGAAAAATGTGAGAGAGGTCAGATAGGAAGATATCTGGAGCCAAAAGTCAAAACAGATTAAAAGTACAAACTGCAAGAAAGTATGATTATAGGTGACCTTATTCAGACTTCAACTTTTCTGAGCAGGATTTGACTTTGCACTTATCTTACTCATGACATTATATTTGCATGAACCCACACTAAATCCTTTTCAAGATCATAATTTCTATGTTATCTGGTTAGGTCAATCTATTTGTCCTGGTTCACTTCTTCCTAAACAATTTAGCAATGAAATATTGAAACATAGGATAAATCACCTTGGGTTTCTTCAAATATCTGCATATTAAAAAAGTAAAATTTGTGAGTTTAACAAACAGATTATAAAGCCCTAACACAAACACCCCACTTGCTTTCCTTTGGGACTTTTGCCATAATGAAAGATGCTTATTGTCTTTGATTTCTATATGACAACTGAATTGTCTTTTAATTTTTGAAGTGATTTGAATGTGCTAAAAAAGGAACATTTTCTCTTATGCTCTTCAAAGCCCCTACTGTTAGGGTACATGGATTCATAACTGCTTGTGCATTTAATGGCCTCTCTTCTCAAATTCTTTTGATCCAAAACAAGGCACGCTGTGAAAATTTCCTCATTTCCTCATTCCAGTTAATAATCTGTCATACCAGAAATAGGATCAAATTCTATTCTTCCTTTTTTTTTTTAAGCAGCAAACAGTTTCCCAGACAGGACTTCCACTGGAAAACTGGCACTCTTTTATACCTGTTCACATTGCCATGCATCTATCAATCTTTTTGTTCTCCATATTCCTACTTTTTCTTTTAAACCCTGGTTTCCTTTGCGTTGCATTCTCCCCTTCTCCTTAGCCTTTTGTTTATTAGAAATGCACCCATGAGTTTGTTGTTGTCCCATCACCCCCCTTGCCCCTCCCCAACAATTCTTGATCATATAGGCAGACAAAAAGAATTTCCCAAGAGCTACACTGGTAGCTTTCATTTTCTGGTTACGTGCATTTCTAGGACTCCAATGTATTTTGCCTGGACACCTTTTTGCAGATTGTGTTTGATTACTGAATTCATGCTGGGTATGGAACCCAGCCCCAGCAAGGCCAGCAGGTCAAAGACTGAATACATTACATACATCACCAGCCCAAATCCAAACTCAAAACATAGTAAGGGTGATGCAAGGACATGAGGAGAGATCTTACATTTATCCGAATGCAAAGTGTTAGACCAGAAACTGATTGCTCAGATTGTGTTGGAGTTTTCCGGGAATTTAGTATCTCACCAGAACACAAAAAATATAAATTATATGAACGTGTTTATAGTAAAAAAGTGTCAATGCATTTACACCCCAAAAAGTTATTTCCCCAGCAGTCAGGCAACAGATGTTTTCAATAACATCTTGTGTAACCTTTGTTGGTATCAGTGATCCAAACTGGCTAATGCTCCAAGCCAGGATTATATTTTGGGTCTTTGATTGTTTAAATATAGATTCAGAATGTATATCTGGACTAATATGAAAAGGCAGTAGGTTATAACAAGATGACAAGGTGAAAGAATATATCAGAGACAGAACAACACTTCTCTTTGGCTGCACTTCCTTGACAAAACCTTCAGACTTAGCAAGCAGCCAAAGAGTTTCATTTGCTATATAGAAAGACAGCCACAGAATTATTTCCTAAGAGCTGACATAGAAAAGTCATCTGCAACTGGACAGATTTCTGAAACCCAGACAATGGAAGTGTTTAAAGCCCTGTGCTGCAGGTCACTATTCCTCTCTAGTGAACAGGAGCTGTTATATCCCACCCTTCATTGATTTACCATTACTGAACGGATTCCTCATTTTAACAAAACATATTGTTATATCCTAGGTAAGTCTTTGGCAATTCTTTACACTAACCTATGGAATTCAATTGCCACCATTAATTTCACTCTGGTATTTATCAGCAGAAGCTTTTTTCCTGCATGAACCAATTTATTTAATTGAATAGTTTAAAGGGCTCCAAAACCACATACAAAAGATGAGGTTATAGCTAACAGCTTTCAAATATACTTAAAAGCTTGAATCATTAGCAGTTGCTTAAACTAGGAATTTTAAAGTGCAAGCCAGAATTTATTGCAAACCAGTCTTAGTGTTGTGATTTTTCACATTTCGTTTTTTCACAAATATAGCAGGCAGTTAAAATATTATGCTCTAATGAGGAATAAAGCCTGTACTTTGCTGTCCTTCCACTTTTCCAGTTTTTGACATGCCTGGAATATCACAAGCATCATTTCCTCAATTTACTATCTGAGTATTAAGTTCTTAAACACATTTATCCCCACAATTTTATTAAATGGTAAATAAATCCAGTTCCTCACATTTTGCAAAAAACTGAGGCACACAGTTCCAGAAGAACTGGAATGCTGCAAGGCTGTTCCAGATAAATTTTTGGCTCCCTATGCATTAGAAGAAACAGGCATGAAAGGATGACACATGGGAAACTGCTCCAACGCAGTAGCTATTGGGAGGTTGCAGTCCTACACACAAATTGCACCTGGAGGTGAGAAAATCTAATTTCTAGCCCTTACCTGTGCAAATATTTTGGTATTTCCACAAAAAAGGGAAAAAAATTCCTGTAAATGGGTCATTGCTGAATGCCCTGAGGATAAGCAATGAGTTACCACTGAGAAAGATACGGGTTCAGATCTACTCCAGAAGGGAATATCCAGTTTCTTTGTGTCCAATCAGTGGGCTAGGGAATGACAACAGTGGTATTATCCCCACACTCCCTCTGATCAAAGAAGTTCTGCACGTGACTTGGTATGGATTAAGTATGTATGTCATAAGATCAAACACTACAAATGAAAAATGAATGCCAGCATAGTTCCTCTTAGTTTTATGCTAAGTGGATATAAAAGTGGATAAATAAATTTTCTAAACCTGAAAATCACTGCCTCTGACTCACATGAGAGTGGAAAACAACATCACACTGACAACCTGTTAAATAGTACTATTAACCTGAGATTATTGGTGTGTAGAAAAAGGCAAGAAGGGATAAAGTCCAATATACTTTTTCAGAATTATGATGAATGTCAAAAAAATTAGGGAAAACCTAAGCTTCTTTGAGGAACTGAAGAAAATTCTGCAGAAATCAATAGTAAGATTGCTATCAATATGTTTGGAACAGATCCAAAATTATTATCTCTGACATTAACATAAAGGAATTGCAGCTGTTTGCATTTATATTTCCTTTTAGCAACAATGGAAGAATGTACTAGGACAGAGCAGAGTTAACCCTTTCTCTGGCATGCTTTACACGCATAGTTTGGGGTTTTTTAAAATTACTTAAGTGGAATTACATAAGTGGAAATGAGAACAAAAAGAAATCTAATACAATATTTAATACAGTACAAAATCTCTTTTCCAATGATGAAAAAGTACTATAAAGTCATAGCCAGTACAAACACTTATGCATATTGTTCTCCTAGCAAAGCAATTTTCTGTTGTTTTTTGAATAACCATCAAATAATTAGGTTAGGAACAAAATGACAGTAATAACTATCTGTTACTGGACATACGAACAAATCCCCCTTTCAGAGAGTCGAAGTAACACCACTGAATTCATAACTTGTTTGAGACTTAAATAGAATTAAACATCAATTGACTACTAGAATCATACCAGCCCTTTTTATATAACAGAAATGTTTTTTCATCTAGTACAGAAAGTTTTGAAATAAACTCAAAGATGTAAACACGTTTGGAGACATCTGCATTTGCAACTTTCAGTTAGTTACATTTTAGCTGTAAATCTCTGTCAAAATACTTCATTGAAATACACCCTGAAAATTCAGGAAATTGGAAATTAAGTCCATACATGAACTTTACAGCTGGGACTGCTTTAGTTACAATGCACCTTGAGCCAAGTGATTTGAAACAATATTCAATGTAAGAAAAGTATAAACTCATATATGACAAGCATCAAAAGTGTTTTGCATTTCCAAATTATAGAGACACCTCTTTGTCTTGTGGCCTGAAGCAAGTATCACTGATCATTTTTAGTATGCTGGAACAAGGATATTGGTAACAAATTTTCATGACAGACACACACACTCAATGAGATAATAAATTAGTTTCCCAAGTGAAGGCTCACTAATAAGATTGGATCTAAAATTTAGGTCACTTAATTTTAAGACTCAGCTAATGGGCTAAAAAAAAAAAAAGTATAACTTCATAACAAATTCAGGTTCAATCATTTTTACCATAAACATTAGCACCATTGTAAAGTTTCAAAAAGTAAGCTTCTTGTAAAATGAAATTATCTAATTGTAAAACGCATTTGATATCTCCTTGCATGGAGGTTATTTCTAAAAGAAAAATAAAATATTCTGTATTACATTATGAAGTTATAAAATTTAAGCAATTAATTTTTAGTGCTGTGTAAGGTCTGATGTCACTGCAAAGATAAATTTGTAAAACTTCTTTCCAATATGATTTATTGATTCTATTTCAAATACAGTGCTTCTTCTACTGCAAATACCTGACCTATTATACAATCAAAGAAACTTTACCTTTTCTTCTTTAGTATTCAGAGGTGACAAGAGAGTGTGAAAGTCCTTTAACTCCTTGACAATCATAGGAGAAAACTCCTAGCCTGATAAGGTTGGGAATAGGCCATTTGGCTTGTCTCACACAGAAATAAAGTATTGTGAACTCATACTCCCAGCTTGTTCTGATTACTAGAGGAAGTTCTTTTGAAATAATATACCAACAAATTTTCCACTTACAAGGCAAAGAAAATTTTCTGAGAGGGATATTTGACCAGGCTTCTAGTGATAGAACAAGGGGTAATGTATTTAAACTGAAAGAGGATAGTTTTAGCTTAAATATAAGGAAGAAATTCTGTATTGTGAAAGTGGTGAGGCACTGGAGCAGGTTGCCTGAAGCTGTGGATGGCCCATCCTTGGGAGTGTTCAAGGCCAGGCTGGACAAAGCCTTAAGCAAGTGGAAGGTGTCCCTGCCCATGCCAGGCAGTTGGAACTAGATGATTTCTAAGGTCCTTTCCAACCCAAACCACTCTGTTATTTTTAACATGTTGCAAATCCCTTTCCTCAGTCTTTGGCAGTGTCCAAAACTTACCATTTCCATTCTCTACCATGGCCAGTGGCTCTCCGCAAATTGTCGTCTTTCTCAAGGGATGAACAGTCCTTTGAACTTCTGCCAGCAGCACTGCTTGCATTGCCTCAACAATCTGTCATAAATGCAAATTATTATTAGATGATATCAGTACCCCAATTATTTATCTAAGTATTTGGCAATTTTAACCAACTACCTCAAAATGTGGAGACTGTCCTGGTGAACATCATTACAAAGTCAACGCTTATTAATAAGTCTTTCAGACAGTGATAATCATGTGTCTCTACATACACACTGAGAAAAAAAGGTTAACTAGATAGCAATAAAATAGTGTAAGCTGTCAGTCAGGATTACTTCCCAATAAACATTCATTTTCTTTAATGTCAAATCTAGAATCAGTCACCTACTGCCTCCTTGATTTCAAGGCTAAACAATTATTAACAAAATATGCTAGTAAAACACATGGTGCTAACAGCTAATAAGTATCTTCATTCCTTTTTTCTGAGGTGTGCAAAAGTGCTTGATAGACTCAATAATGACCTTGTTGTCTTGGGATTACTTGGTTTTGACTTTTTTTTAGAATTGCTGGTATCTAATCTCTCTGATAAAATTAAAGAATGTTTTGTTATTTGTGGTGATGCTCATTCCTCTGGCTCAAACATAACACCCCCATAATTTTTGTCTAACACAGAGAGAAACAGCATTCCTCAAACTCCTCTTCCGCAAAAGGAACATCTACTGGAGTTGTGAGCAGCCTGTAAATGGCACTTGCAGTTGCTGATGCACCTCATGTGGGCACTAGGACACTGCAGTATGGAGACTGATGGAGTTAATACTTCCCTTCTCTTTAGCAAAAGGGTGCCATAGATCTAAGGACATTTAAAGATGTAGAGACACTTATAAAGCACATGAAGACCTTAGACAAAAGACTGCAAACCTTTGTAATTCTTAATCTAAATTTCAGCATGGTGTTCCTTCGCTGCGTTTGGTATTTTCTTCAGAAAATGACTACAATTTTTCCCATTTTGGAAGGTACTCATTCTCAAGTACAAGAAATTACATGAAAAATAGGGTGAATCTAAGGTTTAAACCTCAACTTAAATATGAATTTAAATTGAATACAAAAACTTTAAGTTTAATATATGTTATTATAAACACTTTAAGCTTATACACTATCTTATAAAAAAGCTATTAAAATTATTTAAGTTTCATATGAATAGAAGTTGATATGAAGGATTCTTCAAACTGCCTGGAAGAGAGGTTGTTTCAACTCACTAATCAAGTACTTGTCCTCAAAAATATCTCTAACTGCCCTTGTAAATTCAAATCATTAAGTGGAACAAAGGCTGTGGGTGTCCTTTGTGACAAAATCCTTTATTGTAGACAAACACACCATAGTCAGGTCCACAATGTAAAAGTTCACTGCAAGTCAACCCAGCCCTACGTGATTCAACATAGCACAAGCTTTCGTCTTGTTATAATGGAACTTTATTTTACAGGGGACACCAAAGGCAGTTTCCAGCTCCTCACATCTATACAGCCCTGAACTTTGGGGATTACAGATCCTGACTTTGCAGCAGATTCTTACAATATATCTACAATAATTAAGAAAGAGAAGGAAACACCAATGTGTTTGCATTATCCTGGGGAAAATTTTGACAAAACAATTGTTACAGAGGTACACAAAAGAAATCTGCTAAGAACCTGTCACTGATCTGGATCAGATGCTCTTTACTGCTATCACTGCTGTGCATGCCAAGCAGCATTTGTAATAAGTTCCTCTAACATCTTAAAGCAAAAACCTGTAACAAATGGTACAACATGATGTTATTGCAGAGGCACCTGAAGATGTCTCTGCATATTACTTGACTGTGTCTTTGTTGTATCTGCATTTCCACAGTGCTTGGTGTGGTTTCACATTTAGTTTTGTCTTCCTGTGGAATCTTACTCCAAAATTTATATACCTCATCTATCCTTATCACCAAGTAGTTTTTCCTGTTTCTAACACATTACAAATCTACATGAACACCTTTCATTTTCTCTGCTCATTTTATCTTTAGTATCCTTCTAGATATAAATGAGCTACCTTATTGGCTACATATGCTTTCATTTTTTTCCCTAAAACTGTAATTGCTGTTGAAAATACAATGTGTTTTTTAGTTTGGATTGTTAAATGTGACAAACTGTGCTGCTTCTTTGACTGAGGAAGTATACATAGCATATGTCAACCTATAAATACTGATATTAAAAATGAAAGGCAATTGTTTGACTCTGAAGCAGCAATAATATCGAATAATTCAAAAAGACAAGTGAACAAAAGTTGAGGTAAGCTGTACTGTTACATCCATACTAAATTATCCTGGCTTTCCTTTCTACACTTTATCAATTACTTCCGAGGATTACTATTCTCTTACTAATGAGTGGGTTTAAGGAGAGAAGTCAATAGATATCACTCCTGATTATGGCTCAGGCCATAGCCTCAAGGTCTGAGCCTTGCAGAAGCTGCCTCCCAGGTGCCTCCATAGCACAGTCACATCACAGGGCAAAAAATACACATTAAAACATCAACTTCAATGATCCAGTCTGCTTTGCTCTAATTCTGTACAGTAATTGTCAGGACACTTGTCTAGATACTTCTACTGAAATATATCTATTTCTTAATGTATCTATCTGGAAAGATGCACACACAAGTCATTTCTGGGTGGGATGGGAATGTGGCAAGGAATGCCTGTATTTTATCTGAAAGAACAGCAAAACAGATGAAGATGACTCTTCCTTCAAATCATCTGGGGAAAAGAAAATACTGAAAAATATTTTAAAAACATACAGGTTTTTAAAATTTGATTCAGAAAATGACCTCCTTACAGCCTTCAACAAGTCAGTAGACCCTTGATAAAACATTTGCAGCAGGTTTTTTCCATTTCTTTGTTTGCACAGAATCTGTTACAGTGCTGTAAGGAGATGAGGAAGCAATAATTGGTAACTCCTTTGGGTCATGTCTGAGTCAGTATCCTTCACGGAAGATCACAATAGAAAAAGTTTTTAAAAACAGCCTATACAGTGTAATTTTTGGTAAATGTACATGAGTGCTTAATCAGCCTGCTCAGGATTAATAAACTGGCCATTTAACAGTGATTGCATAAATAAAGTTTTAACAAAACCACCTTATTGTCAACAAAAACTGTATCATTTCATATAAACCACTGGTCACTAAATATCATACCTGCTGCCAACATTTGTTTTTTAATCATAAGTTCTATGGCACTTTGATAGCAAGCAATCCAAAACCTGAGCTACTAAGTGGGTTATTAAAGCTTAGTGCAGCTATAATGATGTGCCTGAATAATGTTAAAATTTGAGAAACATTGAGAGCATGGTAGTTGCAGTACTTGACAGTGCCAGTGTCTTGCATTTAAAGCCTTTTCAGGTGAAAAAGTGTGAGACAGCTTATTCCATACCTTATCTTTCAGCACACTAACCTCCTGTGCTAGATGAGATCAGTACGATTGTAAACACTGATCAGTTGCTAAATACACTCAAAAATATACATACCTAGATCTCACATAATCAGTCATGCTACAAACACAACTTCATAAATATGTTAATTACTCTGGAGAGTTTCAGTGGCTGAGCAGGTCAGAAAGAGATTATATGCATTCCACAGGATAACTGCAGTTATCAAGGTTGGAAAAGAAAAGGAAAGCACTCTTACTGTAAGAGAAGTGGGAAAGAAAAACAATTCAGAAACAATATGGAAGATGTGCAGACAGTAGGAATATAATAAACTGATAAGCTCAAGATGAAATGCTGAAATCAATTGAATGTGAATATTTGCAGAAACTATTTTTGTCTAAGCGAACAGGGGACTACTACTGCAGCACCCTTGGAAAACTCAGCTCTGGAAAATATTCTTTGCATTTGAAGTAGAAGAGAGTTGCACTCAATTTCAAAAGTAATATCATAAAGTAGATTTGTGACAGGTATTTCCCCTTTCTGAAATAAAATCCATTGTGGTCAGAGTATAACATCTTGAGTTTTGTATCCCTGAATATTGACTCACTCAAACAAGAGCACAACTTTATTTAAATGCATATTTCCAAAATGAAAAATGGTCCCTAGATTTCACTGCTTAGATTGTTTCACCGCTGCCTGTCAACTCTCAAAAAGTTATTTATCTCTCAAGACTTCAGATTCTTCACTAATAATAGGGATGAGCCTGAAGAACCCATAATTACATGACTTGCAAGCTGTTCTTAAAGACTGTTGTAATAATTAAAGACTTGGGATTTTTGCCCTTCATTAAGGCACTTTCAGTTTCTTCTATAATAATACATTAATATAGGACACTGCCCTTATTTTGGCCTTTGGTTTTCCTGGAGCCAAAAATGGCACTTTTGATGTAAGTTACATGTGGTTGTTGCAGAGGAAATAACTCATTTCTTAAATAAATGCTATGAACAAGAGCACTTACATGAAAGATTTGTAGGAGAGTTACTTTGTCACACCTAGAAATTTACTTTAAGGCTAAATAATTTCATGAGTGGCATACCTCATACTGTAAAACTAATCTGCTTTCCACAGACCTGAATGGCATGACTTATAATAGTTTCCCCATAAATTATAAGGTCACATTACTGACTCCAAATACTAAATTACAGCAAATGGCACTTAAGGCTTACATTGCTACAACTGACACAGGCTATTTCCTACCTCTACAGATTGGTCCTTCCAACAACAAATGAGTTTCAGCAATGAAATGCTCCCAAAGTCTGGGCAATGATGTCTACTCTTACCTGAAAAACACATATATATAGTTTATGAACTGACAATATATAGAGAAGCACACAAACAGAAAAATATTTTAATGTTTCAAAATTTTCATTTCAGCAACATATCTGAAAAGTTCTGAAAAAATGTAATTTCTTAGAACATTCTCTCTTCCAATACAATAAGCACAAAGTGTGCAGACAATCTATTGCTTTAACATCTATTCTCATCCTAAATTAAATTAGTGTTGGGTTTTTTCTTTTCTTTTTTTCTGGGTTTGTTTGTTTATTTGTTTAGGTTTTTTTTTTAAACAGAACTGATATCCCATGGAATATTCTTTCATCACAGTTTTCTAAATATATTAAGAATACTTCCTGTTTTGGACTACTTAACTGTTCATTCCCTGTTCTGCTATCCAGTGTGTCCTTGATGCTAAAGAACAGGTTGTTCCTAGAATCTGACATCTGCAAGTCTCAGATCAGATTTTAATTTGTAAATCTGAACAACTGTATGAACTAGGAGATATGACATATGAGTTAGATTAGCTTAGAATTTTCAGGTCACTCAGTAAATCTATTTTTATGTTCATGTATATTTTAGTCATCAATTCCATGCGTTTCCCCTACTTATTTTCTGTTGTCACTTGATTTTATGTTCCATCTCTTTTTTCCAATGGACATTTCTGCTGTCATTGTAAGTTCTACAGTTGTGGTGCATATTAGACTCAGAGAAGGAATTTCTGATGGGGATATTAAGGTTTACCTACACAGCACAGCATCAAGATTTGATGTAAAAGAATTTGTGTTTTCAGTCTAGACATGGCTTATTCTGTAAGAGGAGCACTATATTTGTCAGGTAACATGCACTGACAAATGTCCATATTCTGTTTAGGTTTTTATTTAAATGTTGTTTGGTTAATTACATACTGCAAACAAACCAAGACTGGCTTGCAAAGCCAAGATTGACGAGCCATGGCCTGTGGGACATTAACAGGAACAGATTACTTTATTCTGCCCTGAGCTAGAAGTCTAAAGGCATTATTGAACAGTCAGGATGGCTCTTGTATTACTAAGGCAACAGTTTGCTTGGAGGGCTGTATATATTATTGGGTGGGCACATAATGGTGATGAGGGAGATGGGGGAAGGGGGTGAGGGCAGTGTTTGTCTTATTACATTGCTGTTTTTCTGATTGCTGGGAAGTGTCTTTAGAAACTCAGCTAAATGTCTTGTCATAACAGGAAAAATACCATTGATTCCAGTTAACACTTTGTTTACACATTTTTTGTGATATTCACAGAACAAACAGAGTAATTCAGTTTCTCTGTTTGCATATTGGACAGCATAAAGAGCAACATTTTTTATCATTATTGAAATTTAATTCTATATTTTAGCAATAAAAAGCATGCAAAGACAAAATATTTAATACTGCCAATGCACATACTTACTGCTTGATAAGTCTGCATACAAACTGGGGCATGAAAGTGTTACTGCTTCTACATTTCGCCATTTGTCATGGACAGATTCTGGTTTCTGTGGACTTAAAGAATATGAAACCATTAAACAAAACCTGAACACACATACGAGAATTCTTATGTATCAAGGTAGGGTTGGGTTTTTTTACAGCAGGTACTCTGATATCAATTACTATCAACCCCAATTAAGCTTCTCCTCAGAAGTCACCTGCCTTCTTTTGTCTACAGCTTGGTATTGAAACATTCACAGATATAAAACACTGAAAAGTCCCATCCAAATGCAGGAATTTAAGCCTAATAAGCTTTGAGCCAAATGTGATGCTTTGTTTTGCAATAAAGAAACAAATTCATAGGTAAAGAACTGAATTAAAATACCTTCCTCAAAAAAGAATTTGTCTGGTTTTTTTCCTAATACACAGGACAAAACTTCAAGAGAAACTAAAAGCCTTTTTTTATAGGTTTCCTTTTTTTTCCACAGTGGTAAATAATTTAGAGTATCATTACAATAGTTGGGATTTCAGTGGATGGCTACAATTTAGGAGAGCAGCATGTACATGTGCTTGCTCTTTCTGAGTCACTAACTCAGCAACTGAACCCTTGAAAACAAAGGATACCGATGGTGGAGAAAGAAAGCGAAAAAAAACCACTTGAAACCCCTGCACAATTTAAAACTATTTCTTTTAAATAAATCACTATAGTGACCTGCAAAAACAACATTTATGTGTAATTTTCAAAATAACGTATTTTCTTTTCAAATTCACTACAATGAACAGTGAATCATAACATCTCAAAAGACTTTACAATACCAAACAACCGAAAGCTTGAAGCTTTTGAGAACTTAGAGACACAAATGTTAAAAAGCAGGAGAACAATTCATTGAAGATGTTTTCTTCCCAGCTTCTTCCTGTTTCTGTCCCACTTTTATGATCTGACACATTTTGCTGCAGGTTTCTTTATTTTCACAGGCTGTTCCAAGTTGCAAAAAAGAGACAGATAGACAAACCCCAAAATCCATGCGAGCTCTGAGAGCTGTCCTAAGACCAACCCCAGAATCCATGCAAGCTGTGAGAGCTGTCCTACTAACTACTTCTGCAAATACTGTGGTGAATTAGAATTCAGTATGTAGGTTTCTTTTCCCTTGAGTATAGTGCAGTGAGATAAAGCAACTGTCTAAAGAGGTTTGAAGACAGTTACCTTTTGAAGGAAAACTTGCCAAAATAATATTAGTTAAAGATGGTACAGTTTATGTCTTTATGTATCCTAGAGAAAACTTAAAATTATATAGCATCATTCTGGAAAAACAATTAAATAAAAGGCATTTTTTTCCTTGCAGCAACTTTAATATTTATAATTTTATAGGATATATGTCCCAAAGCCAGGATGTGCATGTCTGGGAAAAATGTTTGGTTTTGGTATGCTAATTAATTTCAATTACACAATGCCTTTCCAAAAGAGTGCTGCACAAGGCGAGAATAAATTACTTTTTTGCATGGAAAGGAATAAATGTTCAAGTTGGAATCCTGAAACAAGTATTCACCTAAGAGTCTGTATTGAATATGGACCAATAGGCAACACAATCAGCAGCAAAAGTAAATGAAAAATGTGCATTTGTCCTGTGGGATGGTGCACATGTCTTGAGAGCAGCTGCCCAGAGTTTTGTGGGAGATGCAGATATTTGCTGCAAGATCAATATTTTCTGTCCCCCCTTCTTGCCTTGGGGCCACAGCATCACCGACACTGAAGTTACTTGTCCCTAAAAAACTAAATACAGACCAACACTATGTTTGCCAAACAAGAAAAAATCTGTGGACAATATCCATTGCGTGATTAGCATGCTCTATTTAGCTTGGTCAAATAATGTTGAGCACCTTATTTTTCCTTTAATGCTGAAAAAGCATTCAGTCAATAAATTTGCTTTGAGTAACATAAATGCTATTTGGGATGGTTCTCACAACATAAGGGCTGATGAGGCATTCATTTCCAGTAGCTGCCATCATTACTGGGGCCATTGTACTTCAGATAGTATAACCAGGGCAGACTATTCTTCTCTCATGTTTTATTTATCTGTGAAGTCAAGGGTTCCACAGCAAAGGACGTCTATTGCTTATAGGGAATGGAAGTTTAAACTGCACAAATGTGCTTAATGCACATCTCACTATATGCCTAAAGAGACCTCATTATTCTACTTAGTTTGAACTCAAGGAAAAGAGCAATCTTTGGAAAAACTGTGTGTGAAGCTAGATAATTCAAGTTCATTGTAAAGACAATTATATCCTGATCTCCTTTTCTTCAAAGAACACCTGTCAAAAAGCCCTAGAGAAAGAACATATGCTCCATTAAAGAAGTACATATTTAAGAAAAGTTTGTTTCATTTCTCATTTTTTAACCACTATAGAGGAAGAGAAGACTCAGAATATCTTAGCTGGAACGGACCCAGAGTGACCATCAAGCCCACCTCCTAAGTGAGTGGCCCATACAGGGACTGAACCCCCAACCTCAGCGATATTAGCACTATGCTCTAACTGAGCTAATCTCAGGGTCATACAGCAGTGCAGAAGGTGAAGGTATGGAGACATTCTTGTTGAAGATCTTCCCAAAAAGTATGTGACTGGCTGTGTGTTACCTAATAAGCTCTTCAGAGGTAAGATTTGGTGCAGGAATAATACCGATTCAATAATTTAGAGATTACTCTGCTGTGACTTGTTCTTGTAATCAAGGCATCACTTTGGTGTTTTATTTTAAGGCACACTTCATTTTTATGTATTTTTGGGACAGAAAAGTATAACCAAGTGCATTGGTGTGACTAGGAGGAATTGGGTTTAGATGTAGAGAGATTAGAAAATATAATCCACTCATAATAAAGTTCTTACCTTTCTATTTCATCTGCAACTGCTGAAGGTGTGTTAATTATCCTGTTGATTAAAGCTATTCTGCTAAATAAGAAAAATACTGTTTCCAAGTCTCTTGTTCCATAATCATTATTCTCAGGTCCAACCTTCTTTCCAGATTTTCCTTCAGTTGCAGCAAGGTATTTGTTTGATAAATCAAGGACTCTTTTTGAAAACAAATTGAAAACTCCATGTTCTCCTAGCACACCACAATCAGTACATTTCCCTCCTGGCAACATCAGTGAGAGGTGGCTTTCATCTGACACAAGTCCAAAAGAAACAGGACTCTGAAGCCTCAAGATATCCAAGTGCCTTGCACAGAGACAGTCTATTTCGTTATCTACACCCCATGGTAGGAGACATGACAAAAGCAGTTTAGCTGCATCAGCTGCCATGTTCACATCAATGTTTCCTGATGGCTGCATTCTCATCTTTCTTGAGCTCTTCATTTTTTTCTGTCTTTTTATGCCACCACCTTCTTCCATAGGCCTGGCTGCATTATTATCCCCATGGGCTTGGTCTGAACAAACTGTGTCTGCCTGCCCATCTACTTGAGGTAGAAAGGCAGCAGTTTTATTTCTTTTTAATGTCAGTGCCCTTTTCTCAGTAGCACTTTTAGCTCCTTCTAGAGTGTATTGGTTGTCGAATGATCTTGATGACTTTAATCCATTGAATTGAGATGAGAGAAGTTCCTCAAGCTTTTCCAGGTTAAACAAGAGAATGTGGAAGTTCGCATTGTTCCATTTTGTCTTAGCTGGTAAAATAGTAAAGGGCTGTTGGATGCAGCTGGTATCAGTCAACTGAAAGAAAAACAGTAAACATCCAAACAAAAATCCAACAGTTCTTTGTAATTTTCAAGATATCAACATAGAATTGCTTATGGAATAGACAAAATCTATTAACTCCAATTGTATTATATTCATTCAGTTTTGATCAAGTAAAAAAGATATGCTTCCAAATAGTTTAAGATACACAGAGACATCCATGTGTAAATACTAGAAAACAGGCTCCTTAATGTCTTCAATTACACAGCCATACTGTAGATTGCATGTATCTTTGCAAAAAGTCTAGACTGGTATTTTTCCTGCTAAGTCTCATTTCAAGTTAAAAGTGACACAACATCTTATATCATAATCCTGCTGCATCTACTAAAGAAGTATGTTTTACCTTCAGGGAAACACCAGAAGTGAGGGAATATAAACTCCTTGTTGACACTTCTGCCCTTTTCTTTAAACATTTATGACTGGTATGTTTTTATTGTCCTGCACAAGCTTATGCTTTCAGCACCATGCTCAGCCTATTTCACCTTCACAAGCAGAAAGACACAGCAAGAAACAACTTTTTGTCTCAGTTATCCTCTTGCAAATAATCATGCCAGCTTCACAAGTGATACAGAATTTTCCAGATCACTCTAAGTTTTATTTTTCTTTTGATAATTTCAAACATTCCACTAATGCAAAGAACTTGCTGTTTAAAATAGTTAAAACTCAAAATAAACCATCAAGTGTTAGTAAACAGGGCAGCAACCAGCTCTTCCTGGAATGCAACATTGTTTACCTCATCTTTCTCGTGACGACCTCACCTAACTCCTTTTACATTACAAACTATGATCTTATAGCTATTTTCAAACTGTTAATACTGTAGTATAAACAACACAAGGAAAAATTGACTCCATAAACTCCATGTCACGTGACTATTTAGTTCTGGGCAGTAATATAATTTGGGCTGTTTTGTTATTTAGGGAATGATGCTCCCAGCCAAATGAGAATGTACTCTAAATACATAATCTCATTTGAAGATCTCCATAGGGAGTCATAAGTAAGAGATTATAACTGCCTGTTCAGGTTTTCTTTTTATCCCTTTCCTTTTTATAAAAATAATACATTGTAGTTAAGTACTAGGATTGTTTTAATCTTTAATTATGCTGTTTCCTAATAGATAGGGATGGAATGCAAACACTGGAATTCACAGGCTAGCTTTGACATGAATTGAAGCTATTTTTATTTAGCCTATCATTTTCTCTTTCTATACACTTATATTTGCTTGATTAGCATTTAGAAACCTTTAGTGAAATCAGCATCCAAACAAAGGAAAACACAGTGACAATGTCAATCCATTGAGACATCTGGTGATGCCACTACATATGAAGTCACAATAAACATTCATGTTTTATTGGCAATATGAAAGCTTATTGTCATCGATCCTAAAACTGTCTGCCAAGTTATCTTAGCTCTCAGCCACAGGCATTTCATTCCAATGAAAGAAGGTGGGCACCCAAAGCTTTAGACATAAAATGCTGTTGAGGACATATGGGCAAGCTACTCACTGTAAGAGCAGATTACAGAGAACAGAAAGGCACCCATAAAACTAACTACAAACTGGAGAGCTGGAAACTGCATTTTTTGGATATTGAAAAACAGATGAACAGATATAATATATATTGTACCTTTCCTTTTCTAGTTTAACCATTTCTAGTTTTAAAATTTATTTTTGACATGGACAACCTACTGTTAGCTTTAAAGAGACAAAACGTTTGACTCCTGACTAAAATTATATCCTGAGACTTGTGAACTTCTTGTGCATCACTGACCTACAACAGAAAAAGCCCTCTATGTCCAGGAAAGATTAAGATTCAGGGAGGCTTTGAAATGCCAAGCTCTTTTCCATGCATGGCCAGTATCCCCTAACATCTCTCCAGCTTGCCACTGAAAGTGTTTGAGCCAGGATCAGACAAGAGCTAGAATAAACCATTTCAGTTGGAAGGGACCTGCAAGGATCATTTAGTCCAACTAGACTCTTCAAATGCCCCTTAAACACTCACTGGCTTGAGGCATTGTACACATCTCTCAGAAGCCTGTTCCAGTTTTCTGGCATGCAATTCATCACTGCTCCACAAGTTACAACCCTGTTCCTCTATGTCTTTTCCCCTTCACTCATTCTTAGCACCCAAGGAAAAATTTTCCTGTGACTATGGGAAGGGGGCAGCAGGGGGCTGTGCTTGTGCTTACTGTGGCCCCCAACTGCATCAACACATGCCATTATCTTTAACAGATTTAAGACAGACATATCACATAAAAATTTCATGGGAAGTACAATTCAAGTGTTATTTTACCTAGCTGCCTTCTCATCTCTAAAGGCCTTTTTCCACTGGGATCCCACTTGTTCTGGGAATGGTATTCCACTTAAAATATACACTTCCATTAGCTGACAGGGATTCTCATACTTTTTCAGCTCCTCCTATGTATGTACTCTCTCCACGTCTTTGCTTTCTTTACCAGAAGTATTCTGTTGAGGGTTTTGTACTAAAAACCAATTTGACAAGAATGATCTTGACATTCATTTTATATAAAGGAAATAAAGTGGCAAAAAAATCCCAAGGTAGAAATTTTAGAAGGCAAAATACCAGCACCAGCACTCAAAATATACTTAGAAGCTGCTTTGATACCACTGAGTTGCTCAGTTCTTACAGCACAAGTAGCACCAACTCTGGTGCGTAGCAAGACCTGAAGTATTAAATGTGACTTTTCTTGCAGACTTTTGGCCTTCTTTATCCATTGCATTCTTACTTTATCCCAAATATAACAGGATAAAAGTGGCAGAAAATTGGTCCCAAAGTTCCCAGTGCCTGCAGAGTGAATCACAATGTACAAAGCCTAAGAGGGAGCTATCCTGTTGACAGCTCATACGCTGATTCTAAAGAAGTTTTTTTAAATTATGTAATATTCAAGGGGTTTAATTCTGTTCCATTGAGCTTTTCCCTTTGAAAGAACGTATTTTGATTCCTTAACACTGAACAAGTTCAATCTCCTCCTTTCTCCTCCTTTATCCATTGCTTGCCACCTGCAAAAGCTCAAGAAAATATTCGACAGAAATGGAAGAACTTACTTTAATGGGAATTTTTAGGTAGATTAGGCAGTGGGAGACTGGGGAGATGTGTGGAGCTACACGGAAATAATGCCAAAGAGACTGAAGGTTGTTTGCTTCATAGAAGGTGCACTGCTGTTTTATTTTTCTTGGGGTCTGGGATTTTCTATTTCTAATTTGCTTGAGAGGTGTTTTTTTAAGGTATATACTTTTCTATTTTGACAGCAATTAGGCCATTGGCTCTGAATACAGATACAATACAACAGCCCACTGAAGGACATGATAAAAGAGTTCAGTCTTATCTGATGGACTTTTAAATAGTAATTGTTTCATTATTAAGTATACTTACCATTAATAAATTAATGCAAACTTAATCATTAAGATACCAGCACCCTGTTTGCTCAATGAAGATATTCTATGAATATCCACTTGTACTATATATTTTCAAACAAAATCCAATATAGTCATCAAAACCACCCTATCATATAGGCTCTAGGAAGTTTTCTGACACTATTTTAAAAATATCACAATGGTGTTTGATAATATCAATATGCTACGATAATATCAATATGTTATTTCTATGAAATTAACAATGGTTTTGTCATCTGTCTTTACTGTAGTCTTTTTATTACACTAAGAAGAAAATGGAAACTGTAAAGACTACATATATGTCTGAATCCGCCTTCATTAAATCTGTAACGATCATTAACAGTAAACATTTTGTTTTTAAAAAATTAAATTATAGAGAACCTGTTACAGAAATGAAAGAGGAGGGGAGTAGAATTTATCAAACAAAATTTATTGATGGGTAAGAACTTCCTTGATCAGACCAGTCACTGGATTGTCAACAGGAGTTCAGATGTCATAAATTCTCAGAATCACATCTCATCACTGATCTGGCTCTGGGCTCACAAAAAATAAGTACATCACACATTTGCTTGTAAAAGCTCTTTACATACTCCTACCCTCCTGTTACATTTGCACTTTGTGGAGATTAAAGAACTGTTAATTGAAGCGTGGTTACCACACCTAAGGGTCTTATACATTCAATTATATTGACAATGATAGCTCTATTTTATTCTACATAATGTTTTATCCTTGATGTTGAAGGAATATCTGTCTTAGCTTTTGTTGGATTTGCGTTTGCTTTTTTCCTATGGTTTTAACTACTGAATAGGTTAAAAATCATCTTTTCTTGCAAAGGTATTTTTCTCTTCAAGCTTTTTAATGAAAATAGTAGCATAAGAGAAAGTACCTGCAAATGTGTCCCCAAAACACAAATCTGCCTCATGCATAGTTTTGCAAGTTAGGAAACTTGTAATTGTCTCTTGAATTGTCACAGAAAACAAATACATAAACAATGCACAAAATGGCTGGCACAGTGTAAATTAAAGCATTAAATTTATTTCTAAGTCCTCTGAGCCCTCAGTTGCTAGAGATGGTAGTCGATAGGAGTAAAAAAAATTGCCTCCTTGAAATGTGCTTGGTGAACAGCAGCTTGATGATTGGCAGCACAAATAGAAGACAAACGAGAAAGCCTTCAATCTGCAGCTGATGCACAGGAAGAACATGGGGAGCTGAGTTTACAATAGAGAAAACATTACCAAGCTAATGGCACAGGCAATCGTTTGACCACCATGCATCTCTGATAGCAGCAGGGCATCCATTTTCAGTTAAGTGTTAGAGTACCTTTTTGCTTTCTCTGACCACTGCAGGGGTAAAACAACCCAGTGCGTGAAACCCACTGACTGGTAATAAATTACTATATTGGATACTTTTTGTTTTCTTCCAGCAATGACTTGGCTGTGTATTCTTGCTATCATTACCAATTAAAGTGGAGCTCACGTGAGCGAGCTGTATCTGACTGTGTATCAGTCCCTTCGCTCCAATTGCTTTGGCAAGAACCGCAGGGTCAAGAGGCTCCTTTGACCTTTAGCAGCTACGTCTCTCTGGCCACTCACTACTTGAAGCAATCTCAACTGAACAGATGGACACTTTTGCAGACTCCATAAAGCTTAGAATATAAAGATAAATGAAATTGTGTTTGGGGCTTCCAACTGGTTTATGAGCATAAAATACAGTTAGCAAGCTCCACAAAAACCTCAGATTTCAAATAGCACATCTTAAACCTACGCCATGAATGAAACAGCTCTTTATCTACTAGGAAATTGCATCTTTTGGATGTGTCTTCTACATATAAAATAAAAAACTTGATCTAACTTACATGTCTAATTAGCATTAAGTCACTTCCAAATTTAGGAAGCCTAATTTACTATGATCATTAAAAGACAAGCAAGAAGAAAAGCTATTATAACCTTCTCCCATGACAGCACAGCATACAGCACATGACCAAGCATCATTCAGTGCAAGAGTACTAAGACAGAGAGTACAGACCGCTCATGTATTTTATGACTAGAATTTTGATGCAATAATTTAAAAAGCAAGGGCTTTAAGAAATGTAAGATAGATAAATCTGAAATGAGGGTCCAAGTCTTCCCTAAAAGAAACTTCAAATTCTCAAGGTCATGCTTGAAGAACTGTGGATAATTAGATAGAAATATGGTCTTTCAATTCTGTTTAGGTATTTGTAACTTAAAAATAATCTAAGCATTGAATGATGTCTTGTTTCAGGTAAATCCCATCAGCAAACCTGCTTTCTTGAGTTCATAACCTTTTTGCAAATACACAGCTACCTTATGTTCTTGCTCTGCTGAAAGGACAAGCAATCTAGGATATGTGCAAAGATGCATTCATTTAAAAATAGTTACAAGCAGCAGGTATATAATTGAAAGAGCACTTAAATACACACCATACACCATCTCTAAAATAACCTGCTGAGAAAGAAAGGATGCAAATTATTGGCTACACTTTCATCTCCACATAAAAACCATATGCACTTCCTAATCCAATATTAGCTCCTATCAGCAGTCCACATATCACACCCCTCTCTAACGCTGCCCACCTCCTGAGCTTCAAATTTAGGGGGCATGTGAAGAGTTTCTGTCACTAAGAGTATCCATGGTCTCCCAAAGAGCACAAAGAGGCCAGCCTACCTGCCAGAAAGCAAGGCTGGCCTCATGCACATGGTGAGCATGACACAGTTATGGTATCACTATCCCAAGGTCATTCATATTCCTTACCTTCAGATATTTCACTTAGTCATACGACAGAGGATCCTTTGATGGGGGAATTCAGAACTTTTTTCTTATTCATTTACCCTTTTTATAGCTCAGTACTCATATATAAAGGACTAGCTGTAAAAAGCCTGGAGTCAGTAGTAGTGTCCCAGTTTGCTTTCACATGCAATTTATGCTTGACCTGAGGCTCCATCATTTGGACAATGCAGTCTTGAACGAATGTGTCAATTCAGGATGAATTTTCCCATATGAACTAGTATATACAAAATGTTTTGAACTTACCTTGCATTACTTTTATTATGGTATTAATTACAACTCTGGTACTACTGAGGATGCCCAGATCCTCCTAAGAATCCACCTCCCATGAAAAAAAGGCTACAGTATTTTTTGAGTTTGCACCAGTGTTTATCTATCAACTTAACTGCAACATAAGCAGAGTCACCCTGTTTCCTCCCAACACTGTAATCTTTTTTCTTTTGTTCAGTCCCAGTGGAAGGCTTTACTATCCTCACAGCACTTTGAACAGTAACTGTAGCATCGCTGCTGATGCATCTGTGGCACAATGTAAGTAATTAAGCCAAGGAGTCTTCAGACTCAAGCTGTGTGATGAATAGTCTAAGCAACTGAATAAACCCTCTTTTTATCACGTATGGAAGGCCACAGTCAGGCAGATTGTAGTCCAGATGGATCTACTGGGCACAAAAATTTCAATTGTTCAGGAAGAATTGCTAACACATCTATTCTATTGCTCAATGTTGAGACCTGGTAGGAACACTTAATGTTTTGCACATTTTGTTTTCAAGTTAACACTCTCTACTCTCTGTAACACTCATCTTAGACTTTTCTATTGGATTTAATTAAAGTGTACATATAAAAGTGATTCTCGAGACAAATCTTCAAAAGATACCAAAGAATAACAGGGAAGTAAAATTAATATCCTGAATATCCTTCAGAAGTTTTCAACACTATGAAACAAGTCTACACTTTATTTTTCAGAAAAATATTGGAAGAAGTTTATCACTATTTTTTACAGACAACTTTTGCTTTGCTCTAAAATTCATATCTCTGCCTGTCTGGGCACACTATCAGAAAGGCAATTCTAAACATGACACTTCTGACAAAATCTTGTCTAATAATTTTGTCATAGAAAGAATATAAAAGTGAACTGTAAATCCACTCATCTCTAACTAACATCTATTTCTGACATGGACAGTCTCAGCTGTGAAAAGTTTCAATAGAAAGAAGGAATAAGATGGTGTTTAAAATTAAGTATTATTTATACACTTGGTATTCAAATACTCTGCCAACATCTTATTATTTTAATTATTTTGAATGTAAAAGTAAATTTCCTAAACACATCTTTAGAAGTACTTAAAGCTCAGTGCTGTGTGGTAGTGAAAAATTTTCATCCTCACTCAGCATTTTAGAAAAAAAGATGGAACATCTCCAAAGTTTCCTTGATCATCAACTGGACAATAAATGCTACAGCAATCCAAAGCCACAGACTGCTGGCTCAGGATCTAGGAATTATCATATTGAACAATTTACTGGATGAATGAACATCCTAATATCTGTGAGATATAATGTTGAACATAGAGATCCTGCCAACAGGACCTTTGCAGGAGCTGGAGAATATTGCTTTGTCCTAAGAAGGACTGATGCATATAAAAATTAAGTTAACAATATATGTCTGAGTGCTGACTCCAGCTGAAGCAACATATTTTCCCTGGGCTGTTCTGAGTGCATTTCCCATCCTGAATTATAAGAGCCCACCCAGAAAATTCATCTACATAAAATTTCTAGATCAATTCATAAGCAAATGACTTTCTGCTAAAGAAAAAGAACCAAAAAAAAAAAAATCCTGAGTATTGTAGAAAGTGCCATTCTTGAGATTTTAAGAATAGGCAAGCTGGAATTTTTTCAGATCCTATAGCATTCTGGGATAAATCAGGATGGCAGCTAAGCTTCTGTACTCATAGATTTCATACTGTTCTTTCCATGCAAGCTGTTCAGTCTTACTGCAGGAGCTTCCAAAAGGGCAGGATTTGGAAACAAACATTCTCAGGTGTCTGCTTGGATGATTCATCCTTTCCCATAACTATTGCAAGAACCAAATCTGACTACTAGAACAAATTAAAGTTTGATTATTAATATATAAAAAAATACATCAAGAGAATGGACACATAACCACTGCTGTTGCTTTGTTTCAAATCAAACCATAGGTTAGCCAAAGTTTTTTTTTCTGCTACAGAACTGAGACAAGAGTTTCAATTAGCTACCGTAAGGAACCTAGCAGATAACAAGTCTTTCTTTTGCAGCATAAGGTTTGTTTGCTGCAATTCCTATTTCTAAAGCTGCATGTAAGATGATGATGTGTTTCTGAAAAAGTCACTGCTTTTTTTTTAAATATATGTGTGAGGTGGAAACGTAGGAAAAGGTCTCACACTTAATTCACTCTGAATTTTTGTTAATATTTTTCTTCACTAAAATAATAAATTAAACTATAAGAGGCCAGGGAATTAATGTTTAGAATAGAAAAGGTGATTATCAGAACTGTAAAGATTCCACCATATCACTATAATGAATTGTGAAGAACTCAAGGAATACCATAGAACAACATGAACATATAAAGGTTATAACAAAGATCATGTGATTTATTTTAGAATTATGCAGCGCACTTAGAAGGAAAACCAATTAGGCTGGTCTACAGAACAAGTCACACCTTCTAGACTACAAAAGTAGTAAAGGTAAAATCCAAGATAGGAAAATGCAAACTCTGCCCAGCTCCACACCCAGACCTAAATAGAAACAGTCCTAAGAGGCAAATGTGATATCATGAATACCACTTCCATAAGATAGAAACTGTATGTTTTTAATGATAAGTATATATCCCTAACAAAAACTCAAACTTTGCTAAAGATTCCAAGAGACTGAAGGGAATTGCAGCATGGCAGAGGTATGGGAAAAGACACAGACAACAATAGCTAGGTTAGCTGCAATAAATCATCCTTCAACATGAAATACTTCACAAGGACTGTTGATATTGACCTTAGATTTATTTCTAGTAGGATACTAAAGCAGCCTCTTTAGCTTTATCACACAGTCCAATTAGCTGTCCAGGAAGGGAAAGAAGTTTTAAGTCAGTCACCTTCAGTATAGTCACAGAGCAGAAAAGAATCAGTGTCAGAAGCACGGAAATAAGTAGTTAAGACTTACTACTAGATTTCTGTCATCCTGTGTTAATTGCCATCCATGTGTGTAACATTAAAATGTGCTACAGTATCGCAAAGGCAACTTTTTGGTTTCATTTTGCTTTGAGGCAATCAATAGAGAAAACACAAATCATCTTCTAGACTTGGTGTGCCAATTCAAAAACTGCAGTAACTTCCCTAAAAGACGACATGTAGCCAAAGCTACTGATATCCCTCAGGACCATGGATCTTTTTAACTGGTCCCAATTCCATCTCCTAATTCCCAAGTTATTATTTCACTGTGGTTACCTTACTACCTTGGTCCCTTGGATAAAATACTTAATTGTAAAATTTCATAGGAAATTTAGTACTAAAATGTTTTGCACCTGAATTACAGGGAAAACTATCTGTATATATTAAGTCCTTTTTCTTCACTCACTTTCCTATTATGCTTAATAAACTACTAAATATAGCTACTGAACACTAGTTCCAGGAAAAAAAAAAATAAATACCCTGGCAGCAGCAATGTGATGTCACCAACTTCAAGGAGAAATATTCTGCTACTTTCTATTTTGCTTTGTCCTTAATAATCCACTTCACATAAATCACCAAGATCTGTAATTCCCCATAATAATGCTCTAAATATTATAAAAGGAGAGAAATTAAAGGAATCTATGTCTGTGACACCACTGTTTATGGTATTACTCCTGATTCCCTATTTGCGAAGTATTATTTTGTATTTGTGCTTGTATCTTATTTCCATTTTTCTATCAATTTTTCCATCAGTAAGATTTAACCAGCAGTGATTTCCCAGGCTTCCAATAACAATTTTATTTTCAAATTGCTTCCCTTGCTATACTAAAACAAATAGCTGCTATTATCCTACAGTTTTCATTTGCCTCTTACTTATTCTGTGCAGCAACCAAGTAGATAGTTCTTTTATTATTTATAACTTCTGTACATTCTTGGCTTTACATATTTTTGTTCAGACCAGAATATGTATACTATTCTATTATGTAAGTGAATATCAAGTTCTAAAGGACTCCTATTACAACATGTTTTAAGAAATTGCTGAGCTAATATATTAAAAAAAACATATACTTATAAAGTACAGATATAAATATGTTTCTCTCCCTCATCTTTGCCTTGTCTTATATACACAGTAAAAAAAATCCCTTTTCTGATCTAGATTTTCAGTAGTATAATTTAAGAGCCCAAGCTCCAGCAACTCTTGCACAGATTTTATAAGTTGCTTTTCCCCCCAATATTTTCACCCAGACCATTTACTGAAATCACTAGAAATATTAGTGCATGATAAACACAGGCTTAGATCCAAAATATTGAAGCTGAAAAGGTAGGAAACTTTCCAACATGAAGGGTTTCCGTAACATCAGGAAAACAATTCCCAGACACATCCAGCTTTTCATGTGCATCAATGAAATCTTCATATGATGCACTGGAGCATTTCAATTTCTTTTTTCCAAATCAGTTTTTCACAGAGCTCCAATTTTCAAACAGAACTATGACTTCAAGCTATAATGAGAGCTAGTTCCATACAAACACCATGAGCACAGTCTAGTCTGTATTCTATTGTAATTAAGACCAGTGATTCAATACCTATTGCTACTGGCCAGGTATCATAGCAACCTTGTGTCACTGAATACGGCTGGAAAACTGTTCAGCACTAGCAAGACCATGCTTCAGGAAAATCTACAATGGCACTACAGATTGTCAACATCTGTGGGGGTTGTTACAGGGAGAACAACAAAGAAAGCTGCTTTCAAAACAAACCTATACTTAGAAAATTGACAGAGAAACTACAGTAGCACTAGGAAAAAAAAAAAAGCAGAGGAAGAAAGACAATTTTTTGTCATTAGTTACACAACTTATGCACCCACATCCTAACATCTACTCCTATAAATAGAGTTGCAATAAAGCTGCATCATCACATTGTTTATATATATCCACAAAGCACTGTCTTTCTTTTTAACTAAACACAAGCATCATTCACCACTAACATTAAACTAAAAATAAACCAGCCTCACTTTCAAAATATTATTTAAACTTTCACAAATGAACTCTAGATAGTCTTGTATAAATCTGAAAAAAAAAAAAAAAAAAGAGAAAACAGGTTACTATGAACAAGAACCCAATATTGATTTTTCTGCGGTGCAGTAAAGCATCTCCATTCTATTTGGCTGCTGTCAAAGCCACTCTTTAACAGCTGGAGTCAAATTGCACTATTTACAGCAAGAGCCCTTGTCAAGTGGACCATAAGTATTCTAACAATACACTATTCAAATGGCACTTTGCCACACAAATTGCTGACTTGATGAATACCCTATGTCAATGACTAAGGCCAATATAAAAGTTTCATTTTTATGAGAGGTTTTACATTCACATATTAAGTAAAGCTTTCTTGAAGAACTATTAAGCTATATATTTTGGGTCTTTTGACATTAAAAATAATTAAAATCTGTTTAAATATATCAAGGGGATTTGACAACATTAATATGGATCTTGTGTTAACTGCATTTGTCACAGTCATCTGTTATTGGTACTCCCACTGGCACGTGCAGCACAATAAAAGAATTAAAATGGTCAAAACACCATGAAATCAAAACATTCTGCTTTTGTATCTGTGATTTACATGATAGCAAAAGTTCTGAAAGAAAGCCTTTGGAGCTGGACTACTATGTGAGGATATTTATCTTTTGTAGGATGAGGGAAATAGACCGTTATTTTGAAAACCTTCTTTCATCTTAAATATAATATGAATGGTAAAACAATGCAATAATGGCAAGAATAAATGCTAAATTTTACTTGTAATCATCATGTGGATCACTCGTTGTACAAAAGGATCACTCAAAATTATAATACCAACCAGACAAAATAGCTACCCACTCATTTTTCCTGTCACATAAATCTTCAGAAATTGAGTTCTTTAGTATTGCTAAAATTGATGATGGGGTTTTTTGATAGAAAGTTATTAACAATTTAGTATGTTGTTAAATTTCTAATACACAATTTGCCAAAGAAGGAAATTGATAATGAAACACTTATTCTATATTAAAACCTTCTCATAATCTGAAAGTTTTGTGATAGTATTACGTGTGTAGAAATTATATGCTTTAATTAATAAGGCATGGAATGTTAAAGTCTGATAACCACAGTCCTCTCACTAATTACGTGGGATCCGAATTTCTAGAATATTTCAAGATGCTAAAATACAATGATGCAAAAGAGTCAATAGAGCACTTTTTGAAAAACCTAATAAAATTTTTTCTGCACAACACTTAAGAAAAACAGCAGACTTCATAGCAAGCCTTCAACTCAGCAATAGCAGAACAGTGCTAAAAAAGCTGCAGAGTTCCACACTCCTTTTGTGTAGCCAGCACTGGGCTTCTGCTGCAGCATTAAGGGCACTTCCATCATTGTTTTTCCCAGGTTCAGCTACACTAAACACATTTAGGCTCCAACATCTCCCACACCAATCTACAGAATTCCCTCCAATGCAGATGCAAGCGGGAAGAAGATCTGAATGTATTGGATGACACACGTTTGATGAAAGAAAAGTGCTTTCCCAAGTACAGAACTGAATTTATTATTAATTTAGACAAACCTAACAGGTCTATAGGGACAAAAAAGAATGCGAAACTAAAAAAAAAAGATTTTGACAGAAAAAGTCTAAGAGACGTCAATAGTATTCTTGATAAGTTTGCATTTGGACAAGATAATTAATGAACAATATTTAAACATGAAAACAGAAAATTATTTTGATAAATCAGAGCAGACAAGATGTATATCAGATCAAAAAAAGCACTACAAACTATAACATTTCCATGGTTTACTGTTGTGATTCCTCCCAATTTAAGATGATAATTCTCAAAGTAAGTTAAACTCCACACTTTAAAGTTTACAAAAAACTCTTCTCCCATATTTCATAATCAGAAAATTTTCTTTCCTCTCACCTTGTTAAATTAATGCAATTCTCAATTTAATAGACATACCTAAAACTACTTACCAAACAACTACCAAAAGTTTTTTTCTTTTGTTCCTATTTAAGAAGGCAAGAAGAAACTATTCCTTTTAACAAACTAACAGGGAGATCAGATTCTGTGTCAATGACCAACTAGTGCACCATCTGCCCCACAACATGCTCAGCAGGATTACGCGCTAATAAGACTTTTCAGAAAATGGGATCAAAAAGAACTTTAGAAATCAGACTAAGGTTAGTAAAAGGTCAAAGAAAAATATTAAGAGTTAAACTACAATCATTAGAAACCCAATGTTATATGTAAATTTGAAGATACAATGAAGAAAAGAACAAAATTCAAGAGTGAGGCCTCGGATCAAGCTGTAATTTATCAATTTTGAAATACCTGCTACTTCATTTCCTATAATTAATAAAGCCAGTATAAAGGCCAGAGACCATTCTGAAGGCTGTTTCTATGTGTGATTGAGGGAAAGCATTTTTTATTCTCAATACTTGTGGTGAAATACCTTCTATGTACATTGAGGGTTGAGGAATAGCAGACATGACTTCTGTTTATTGCAGTGAACAGAATTCCCAAAACCCATTAATGAAAAAGTGGTAAGCAAGAACAAACAACATGAAAGCCCTATTCTTAAGATACACTCTTAATCAGAGTTCAGTGCATATCTTACCTCCTGATGCATAAATAGGGTTTAAGAAAATAGGTTTGTACCATTCTTTTTTGCTACATGAAAAAGACAATACCATCTCATTGAATTTGAGATTGTATTAAATTAGAGACAGTTATAATAACCCATTTTAAAATTAGCAAATACTTACTATACTAATCTCTAAAATCTACAAATAACTGATAAAAGTATAGATTTATCTAGGCCACAAGAAAAATAGAATGACTATTATATTTTTAATCTTACTTTTCATGATTTGATGTCTCAGTACTCATTTTCTCAGTTGTAACATTATATTAACACTACTTTAAGCATATTATTTCCTTCTATTACTTATTCAAAAAAAAAAAGCACATCTTCTCCATCATTCACAATTAGCTGATTTAATGATTTTGATAGAAAAGTATTTCTAGATAAAGCTAAATACACATCTTTCCCTGGCCCAAATCTTTCCTGAAGATGTTCATACCTCTTTGCAGCCCAGTTCCTCACAAGAACATTACCATCTTCTTTTTAACCAATAAGGTACCAAATTTAATCACACCAATAAAAACATAAGGCACTTACAGTCTATTCTGTGCTGAGGCTAAGAGAAAACACACACCCAATAAGAACTACCTCTGAATGACAAGAGGGATCTGTGGTCTCATTAGAAGAGCAGTAAGACAAAGACCAATAGCACTGGATCACTGTGTGCTTGTTCTCAAGACACACACATTTGAACAGGTGTAAGGTGTAATCAGTTGTTCTCAGGGTACTATGGACAGGTGCAGTCACAAGCTAGAGGCATGAGGAAATAGGATCTAAGTACAGGTAATAAGGGCTGAGAAAATCCTTTTGAGATTATCTACTAATGACCTTGCATAAGGCCCTCTGCCAGTTATCTTCATTTGTCTATGAAGTGGGGTTGAAGGCATAAAAACTGAGCTAGCCAGAAGAAGCCTTTATAAACTCAAAACCAAGCCACCATCCCACTTACTCATCTAGGTGAAAGGGCAAAGAATTGGAATCACAACTAATTGCTCTGGAAAGATGCTCTACTCTTCACTCTTACCTTATCTGAAGATTTCTCTGTATGAGCAAGACAAGGGCCCATGCCATGCTTATATGAGCTGAAGTGTTTGTATCCAAAAGCCTTGTTTCGTTTGGACTCCTGAGATACAGGAAGCAGAGCATCTGCCACCAAGTATTCTGAGTCTTCAATGGCACTAAGAATTGCTCTCGCTGTTTCACCCGTTTCATGTCGTTCCAGTGTGCCTAGAGAAACACAACAGAAGTTGCAACTTCTTCAATGAGCTATACTATCCATTACCTCTATGTAAGTATCACAGTATTAATATAGTACACTACACAGGAGCAAATAAATCACGAAATATTTACAGATGAGGCAAATAACTCTTCTTTTTAAAATTAAAAGTGTATTCTACACTATTGTCATTTAAAAAATAAAGCTTAATTTCTAAAGAAATCACTGCAGTAAATAACTTTGTTTCAGACCACAAGCAGCTCCAGATATTTTACACGTCTGGAGTGAGATGCAGTTTTCAAAGGGAGCCAAAGATACTCACAAAAACATCACTTGCCCTAACTGTTCAAAACCGTAATATGTTTTCTCCTTACAAAGCCCTCCCAAGAGCATCTGTAGCGTTAACAGTGTAAACAACAACACATTTATGTAATATTTTAGTGCTGTCCTCTAGTGTTCTGGATTACAAATAGCAAGAGAAAGCTCAATTTCTTTCACTCCATTCCTAAAAATTGTCAGATATAAGGAAGGTCTACACACAAGTACACATGTAGCTTAGTCATCAGGGATATGAATGTGATGCTTCAGACACTATTTCATCACTTGTGTGGCTCTCTGGAATTTAAATCCTCTAGATGTTATACCAAATTATATTACTTTAGTAAAAATTTTATCTAGTAATAATTTCAGTAATACTATTTTAATTATAACTAACATTAAAGATATCCAAAATGAGCTTAAATGTCTTCAAAATGAGCTACTATTATATACTACAAATTTCCTATAGGAATTAAAAGAAATTGCTGAAATAGTTTGTTTCCCATAAATATCAGATATAAAATACATCTGAAAGGTTTTTCAAGTATTAAATATCAGCTATAAAATGAAATGTTTTTCCCTTCAGTTTGAATTCTTTCTACCCTCAAGTAATACAACATGAATTTTCCCTTTCACTGCTACAAGAAAAAATGTGTAACATTGAAGTTCTATCAGTAACACCTGCTAAAAATATTGGACTGGGATTGAGGGATCTCATACAATAAGTGTTTGTGTGTATATGTGTGTATAAAATCTCTTTATCTGAAATTATTTCTCTGAAACTCATCCATTTCTTTTCACTGCAGTATCACCTCTACTACTCATATGACAAAGTCTTTGAATTCAGAGCAGAAAAAACTAGGGCACCTCTTTCTTTCTCCCCTATAAAATTCAGCTGAGCACCACAGATTATTCTAATATTACACTGAAAGAAATAGGAACCAGCCCAAATTGTTTTTAATGTGCCATTTTCTTAATTCATCCCCAGGACTTGCAGCCAGAGCCAGGGACCATGACAGAACAGGATGGTTACTGAAAGGAAATAAGTTCCCCAAAAGGTCTTCATAGTCACTGTCTAGAAAGCTCCCAGCACTGACACACTTCACTATTTCAGGAACACAAAGACCACGATAATAGATGCCTGCAAGGGATGATTAAACAGTTCATGCTGGACATGAGCAAACATTCTTAAAAGTACTACAGCATCTGCAAAGTGAAGTTTGGAAATAATACAGTCACTCAGCTAATATTATTTTGGCTTCTTTATACATGTAAAGTAACCTTTCAAGCTATAAACATGCCGCAGAACTATGTGGATTATTCAGAGCAAATTATGAACAAAATTCAAAGAAATCATTGTTCTTCTTACTTTTAAGTGGAGGGGCCAAAGCTTTCACCTTTTGTGGCAAGCCCACTGCACAGTATTAGTATGCATGTAAATACATATGTATATCAAACCTTGTTTTCAGTAACACTTTTTTCAGTGCAATTCACTGCTGGAGTCCTCAAGACTATGATAATATCCCTATGAAACTGCCAGGTATCATGTTCCTTTTTAGCGAAATTACAGCAAGTTTTTAATAAATCCACTTTGGGGGCATGGTGTGAAACTTCAACAACCTGATTATGCATAGTGTTTGGTATTAGACAAAACTTCCAAACATGTCTTGAAGCACCAGATGCATTTGAGTGCCTCAGCAGCAGTCATTCCTCAGAGTCAGACCACTCTGTGGGATAATCTAGTGTATATATAATAGAATGCAATTTGGTTAAGGCTATCATACTACAGACTTGGGTTATTTTCCATATATCAGAGCTTTTCTCTGGCAACAGCTTCAGAGCCAATTTTTCAACTTCTGGTTGAAGAAAAAATTTAAGTTGGCAGAAAAAGAAACATACCAGAAGTAATAAAAGGTACAGAAAATGAGACAGCAGAATTTAACCTTGGAAGGCAATGGCCTGAATGGAATATACAGGTGCTCTCAATGTACATGAAAGCAAATTCATGTTTTGCATATCTGACACATACATATTTTGCATATTTGACACATACATACATACACACTTTAAACAGATGACATATTTTAAACAGATGACAGATATGCTTCTATATATTATAGACTTACCAAGTGCAAAGTGAGAAACCAACAGGTTGTTGGGTTACTGAACATTTCTGCTGCAAACAAACTCTTCTATAAGTGCATCAGAACAATGCCATTGCAAGCATACCATTTTTGAGTGGTTTGGAGAACAGAAAATTAACATCGTATCAACTGACAAAAGCTCTTCTGGGTTCATACTAAGCAAGAAACAGGGCTTGGCTTCTCACATAGAGAAGTTACATTTGTTTAGGTTCTGGGTTTTTTTCTTAAATTTTAATTTATAAAGCACATTTATAGAGAGGAACATTAAATAGCAAATGCCCTGGACAACCAGCTTATTTTCTTACTA
Organism: Dicaeum eximium; assembly: GCA_013396995.1. Classification (NCBI taxonomy): domain Eukaryota; kingdom Metazoa; phylum Chordata; class Aves; order Passeriformes; family Dicaeidae; genus Dicaeum; species Dicaeum eximium. Next base: position 335,530 of record VWZP01009737.1, read on the forward strand.
ACAGAACATCATGACACCCTAAAATCAATTTGAAAAACTCCTGTTACATCTTTAAATCATTTATATATCACTCATAACAGCTATCTCAAATCCCTTTTAAGTAGCACCTTCCAGAAGATGTCTGTTTTCTTAAAAGACCTCCATCCTTTCTTACATATACTACCCAATCCTGTTCCCTATTATGAACATCTGTATGTACAGGTTTGTATGTACAGCTGGACCTGCAATAAAATGGCACAAAGTGCATAGGAAGATGTGTCATCATGAAAGTGTTACACAGTATTTCTAGTATATGCCTAACTTTACTCTTCTGAAGAGCCCAAAATACTCATTTACAGAGTAAATAGTTGGCAGAGGCAAAATAAAGGAAGAGACCTATATTCTGTGATGGCTGAATACATCTGAGAAACAAACAGGGAGGATGAGGGGGAAAGGATTTAGAAACCTGTATATGTGACAAAGACTTTCTGACCACAGCAAACAGTCAAAATAATACTGGGGTGGGGTGGTTATTCAGAAACTCTTGTTAGGAATATGCTGTCTCTGCTTTTGAAGGAAAATAAAGAGTAAGAAAATATAAAGCTTGTAGATGAGAGTACAGGAAAGAGGACAGAAATAAAATTCACTCTCAAACCTGTAAGCATTTAAATACAAATAAGCCCAAAGGATTTTGACCGAGCAGCATAAAATAACAACGGATGAACAGGAAGAGAAAGGGGTGTCTACACAGCAGCAACACCACTGCTATGACCCCCTACTATACATACAAAATACAGGAAAAGAAAGTCTTTATCGCTCTAAAGCTGTGGCCATGGCAACCAAGTCTCAGGAACAGACAAGAGTGGAGTATTTCACTCTCCTGGGCAGCTCTGGCCCACCACTGCGACTGGCTCGAGACTGCTACAACATCTTATTCTTCCTGTGGACCAAGTACTACAAATTGTGTCTCTTGGTGTTAGGGCTGTCCACACAGTTCTCTGGGTCCTGCATACTGAAGGATGCATTTTTACAGGAGAGGTCATGCATATCTTCCAGCCTCAAGTCGAGGCATTCACTGCCATCACATGACCTGTCATATCATCAGGCTCCAGTGCTCTCTGTTTGCTGTCACAGCTAAAGTACCAAAAATCCTCAGTATTGCAGTGCTGCTGTGACCTAGTAACTCAGGTGACTCTTACAGCATAACAGTGCTCTGTGCATGAGAAATTATTTCAGAATTGATTTTATTTAAGAACAGCATGTGGTCAAGAACAAATCTTTTTCTTTACTAGTAGTCAAAACAGAAAACTCATCATTCAGAACATATACCACCTGTAGCATTAGTTGGTTTATTTCCTGTTAAGATCTTTTCTATAAATACCTATTTCACTTGAAAAAAAACCCTCCCAATACACTTTCTTCTATGATAGTAGAGTAAGGCATACAGAAACTTTATGTTCTTTGGTACAAAAATGCTTGAATTTTTAAATTCTACAATCTTGTTCCAAGACAGTTGTCAGCCCTTCGCTTGAAAATTTTCTCCTTATTGCTAGTGCCACCATTCCAATATCAATTGGCCCAAAACAGATGGAACAAACATTGCATTAAGAATATATATTCCAACAAATATCAAGACAAAAGTAAATGTCATCTAGCAAAAATTGAAATGGGATAGATTACAGAAAATCCAGCCTATTAAAATCTAATAATATTTTAAAAGGTATTTTACTCATAAGAAGAGATTAAAAATGGAGATTCTCTGTGAAGTGTCTTTGCATTCCCTTCTTACTCATTTTTGCATTTGGAAGACTTCTGTCATGTCCAACTCTGTGTGGTATTGACATTCTTCAGAACACACACTTTCAGAAGAGCATTAGCAAACTACTGTCAATATCCTTCACTTGAAAAAAAGCAATGAACATCAACACAAAGAAAACCACTGAAACCTAATTTATAATGGTGGTTTTTATATATTGGTAAAATGAGCAATTCCCCATCACAGCCAGTCCTTACCTCAGGATTTCTGACACAGGCACAACACCCCAGAAGAAAGGACACTCTCCTGTTCTCTCCCTGCCTACATCTAAGCTATTCCAAACAGTAAAGGACAATAATTCTTTGAATGAATTGTTAAGCCACAATAAATGTGGTAAACTGGGCTGAATGGAAGAAGTTACCAGCTCTGAACTTGGAAGATAAGCAAGTAGCTTCCCTTTACTCCTTTACCACAAGCTGAAAGATTAAATGAGAATCTGTTCCTTAGTATCTGGAATGAAACCCCTCCCTGGCATGCACTCTTCTGACTGCACTGGATCACAGCAGTTTTCAGCTGCTTTATACACATACATGTATAAAATCTTAGTTAATAATAACAATGAAGATCAATTGTCAGCTGGAGGGAACAGATACATACAGCTAAAGTCCATACATGCTCCACCAAGTACAGAAAGTACATAAACGTACATGTGTGGATGCATAAATATGAATATAAAGACACACTCTTTACACTGACAAGAGTCAGGTATCCTCAGCTTCTGCAAATTGGGCAGAAGATGACGCTGCCTTTTTTTTTTTCACCCTGACACAGACTTTCCCAAGCTCCACTACCCTTTATTATTCTACATCAATAAGTATTTACTGAACAATGACTCAAATTTAGAGAGCTATGAAATATTCAAGTACAAGCTGCAGACTGACCCAAGGCTTACACATATAAAATATAAGATGCAATAAAAAAAAGCGGTAAAACATTAGTTGAGTTTTACCTTAAGACTGACAAATTAAAACAATGGAAAAAACCCCAAACCCAAATGCTAAGTTCCACAAGGCATATTCATTTTTAAATGTTATTTTGAGTTTTTCCAATCTTTAAGCTGCGCAACATTCATTAAAAAAGAAACAAGAAGGTAGTGACTGCTATGACTTTGACCCTACACCATGGCCTCCAGCAGATGAAACAACCACAGGATTTATCAGGTAGGCCACATTCACCCACTCAGATCTAATTCTGACCAATGACCTGAAGAGGAAAAGAACAATGGAGAGACAGGGAAAATTAAAAAGACACCAAAAGAGACTGTAAAGCACTAAATTTTACAAGAACAAGAAGGTCACAAAAGTGTAACTATTCCTGGCTCTACAATTATCTAGGCATAAATCTTAGTAAAGTAATGAGCAAATTTACTTTGACAGAGTTCTAAGTTTCATAAAAAGTATACAACTCATTTTCTCACAGCAACCTGATGAAATCTAAGCCTCAACTTGCGAAACAGTTAAATTCCTCATTCCTGTATGGGATGAGAAAACTAGTCAGAAGTACTAAATAAGGGTTTACTTATGAAAAAAAAAAAAAAAAGGCCAACCAAACAACCCAAACCCCGCCCCGCAACTCATGATTCTTGCTGTTTACTATGGGTTTAGAAGTCTCATTGCTGGCACCAGCTTTAAAAGAAATTGGAGCACATATAACTACATAAAGTCATCTTTAAACAGTGTTGGAAAACCTTCCAGCATGTTTGATCATCAATATGATCAAAGGCTTGATCCATAACATCACTATCTGCAGAATAATTTCATTTTCTCTACAGCAGGTGTGCTTCTGAAACAGCAGAAGTTTTATGCAACATTTACATTTATCAATGTGGCATTAACATAAGAATTACATTATTTCAGAATATATCTGAACTCTTCTCTATTTTTCATAAAGAGTTTATTATCATACAGATGGATTTGACTAATGACACTGCATATTTTATTAGAGCCTACAAACTCATTAAAAGGCTGGTTTATTTTATTGATACCTGTGTAGCTTTTAAATGCTTAAGGTAAATTTTTCTATGCTTGACAGCTATCTTAAGGTGGTGTGATTTTATTTCTTTCTCAGCAGAAATGTCTCAAGCCATTAATCATTCTTGTTAAAGTCATGAAAACACAAGTGTTTCAGACAAACTTCATGCCTTAAAGTATGGACTCAAAGCTGAACATTGACCTTCTGTGAACTGAACCTCCAAGGTGACACCTTGCTCCCAACCACAGTGACAGCACTGCTTGGAGCACTGCTGCTTTTCCTGCTTGCTCAAGCAGGAGAGGTCCATACAGACATTCCACATGGAGACACTCAGTCAGTCTCCTTACAGTGAAAGGCAGTGATCATCCTTCACTTAACCCTGCTGAAAACCCCAGGATAAATACATCAGTATCTCCCTGATGCTACATTTGCAAAATCAGGTAGAAATAGCAAAGAAAACCTCTCAACTGAGGTAGTACGTATTTCTATGCACATCTCTGGTCTACTCAACACATCAAAACAGGAGGGGTTTAAAATTACATACCACCTAGAGTGTTCTCAGAATAATTCTATATAAAACACTGTCAATTCTTAGGATTTCTGGTTTGTTTAGATGCAGACATTAGAAGCCAAGACAAATGTAATGCTTCTGCATTTATAGAGAAAATGGCAGAACTATTGTTACTAAGCACTCCGATACTGTGATAATAAACACGTCCAAATACAAGAAAAAGTACTCTATTCAGAAAAGGATTCAGGTAGATAAGGAAAAATAGGGAAAGCAATACACAAACAGTGCAGATAAAACAAAATACTGTATATTTATTTAGTTATTGTCTATCATTTATTATTTTTCACCTTTTCTAGTAAGGATTGTAAGCAGAGGTAGTTTTGACTATTCAGGAGATCTGACCTCATAAAAATACTTCTTAGGCATATGTTTCAATTTTTTTTTCATGTTGGAGCTAGTAGCATGCAAGACAGGTCTGAAAATTTGCATTCCCTGTGGAATATGAAAAAACCACAACACAGCCAGTGTAAAGCTAAATATGTAGTATGATAACTGAACAATAAATTGAAGTGTTATTAAGTGATGTTATTCTATCTTTAAACTCAAACTAAACATATCGTAAACACTAAAACAGAGCAAGGCTTGCAAAGCAAAAGAAAGTAAGAGGAAATTAGTAAATTATTCATTCTGCAAGTATTATGAACTTCAAGGAATAAATTCACTTTAAACTCAGACTAATTGAAAAACAATTTATCACTGATAAATGAAGATTATTAACTCTGAGCAAGGAAGACTGCTATTTAAAGTCCACCCATTCATTCCTCACTCTTCATACACATTGGACCTAAAGGTGGCTTGGTAGCCATTGCCATATGCTGTACACAGCAAGCAAAAATCCTTTCAAGTTTTTATTACTATAAAAGGTCTTGTTGTAATGATATTTACTTTTCTAAAAAACCAAAGATACCAACTGGTTAGGAAAATGTACAAGCAATACAGATAACAGCTAATTTCCTTATTGAAGGGGATTTCAAGTGGTGGCTATTGGAAGAAATATTCTGCACTTTAATTAGAATAAAATTTGTTATTGATTTTCATATTTGTCTTCTAGCACACAAGTTTGGAGAATATCCTGTACACATACTGTATTAATATTCCAAATGTATGATTAGATCAATATTCATTGTCATGGAAAGATATTCCACTGTAATGGAAAGTTGCTGTATCCATATATTAAAATTTAGGTAAAATACATTAAACTATACATTATTTCATGGCCTCTGTATTGTTTTCTATATCACTACCCACATGCAGGTGCAATATCAACATTTAAACTTAGAATTATTTTACTTTGCTCTGTAAATCAAGGGAATAAAAGGATACAATTACATTTATCTTATTCTAGACCTGTAAGAGCAATAGGTCATCTTTTGTCTTTTTTTACCCCACCCTTTTTAGACTTGTCTTGTAGTCAGTGGGGAAGAGATACAGACCTAAATTACACTTGACATCAACTATACTCCTGGTACTTAACATTTCAGCATAAGCTATGCTGAAATTCCATTTATTTAGAACATATGCAGACAATTACACTCAAAACTTCCCAGTGATCATGTAAAATAACCTTATCTTTGTACAGTTCATGAACAGACAGTACAACAAGTCGTACACGAAGCAGCACTGGTTTAGAGTTTAACTGAGGACACAAATATTTTTCTGCCCCATGAAGTGATGATTATGAATGCCTGTTGAGACAAACATTTTTAGGTCCTTGGAATGCTTTCTGTACAAATGAACCGTTATGCACAATGAGATCTTCCATCTGCTTTAGGGGTCACCTTATTAATTACCTGATGGAAGAACCACTCTAGAGTCAAAGCGGTACTAGGTCTATAAACTTTTCTAAAGTCACCTGTCAAATTCAACAGAATTATTCCTCACTCTACAACAGTGTAAATACTGAAATATTCATAGAAATTCCTTAATCCACAGTCTGAAATTATAAACAGACTGGCTGTTTTCCCAGCTATCCATTACCTTTTGCACAGGAACACTTTTCATATTCATTTTTTTAACCGCAAACAGTGATACATGAGTCTGACATAATACTCCACTGACTTTAACTTAGAGGCAAGGCCTAAGTCACAAAGCTAACTGCATAGCCAGAAGAAATATAATCACTTTTTGACTGTAGAAGCAATAAAAGCTATCTGATGTCCCTTTCCATAACAGAATTCAAGCACAAGGTTACCACTCAGATTTTTATCCTGTTTAACTGAGTTAGGGAGCAATGTTCAGAAGTAACTGTGTAGGCAAGTGGGGCTTGTGTGGTTGCCCATTTATTTGCCAGCAGATAAAATCCTAATGCAAGGTGCTGTGTGCCTGCAGAGGTGCCTCAATAATGCTGTGTACATCTCTGTCACACGTCTGAGCAGTGCTTTGTCTGCCTGAGTGCCACTGAAGTATCTACATAGCTCTTGATCTAGGTCAGGCCAATTTCAAGGATCAACGCCATGACCTCTTGTGTTCTGCTGCAATACAGATGTAATTCAATATTAAAGCAACTACAGTATATCCTACTAGGCTTTCCCAGGTATTGACCCTAGATGGTACCTTTAATCAGCAAAGCATAACAGGAACAACAATAAAACAAAAAAGATTTGTTAATTGCTACTGTATAGCAAATAACAGCATCTTTTCCTGTGTACCAGCTACCTACCAAAGAGGTGGTGATTGTGGCACACATTCTTCCATGATACTCATAACAAAAGACATTTTAAGCTATCTGTACCCTGTCTGAATATGTAATATGCATGAGCAGTGGTATCAATTTTATTTCCTCTGATCTTGAAACAGGCAATGGTTTAATGAGTAAAGGAGGGACAGCTCAAACATACTCTGATTTTTCCTGTTTTACCTAAAGCAACCAGTGTAGATAGTGTACTGAAATCACCTGTAAAATAAATTGTGCTCTCAGGGCTCCGTAAGTAAAATTGGGTTTTGATACAGTTTTAACAAGCTGTGCATTCCAGTAGCTCTGGACTCAATGCACCTTCCTCCTCTCAGGACACACAGGTCTGAACTGCCTGGACACTCATGTCTAATACCATTACAGCCTCTAATAGTTCTGTCTGTCCAAGCTCAAATAACTACATTTATTACCCATATGAATCAGCATTACATTCTCCAATCACCTGGGAATCTACAGTTTAACCTGAAAACACTCAGCTTTAGTTTTGCTGACTACACAGTTGTGAGCTTTGCAATTATCTTCCACTATTAAATGATTATCAATTAAATCAAAATGTCACATTATGAATTTTTGGAAGAAAGTTTAACTTTGTGCTTCAACTTAGGACAGTTTAGACTGAAAACATCAGTCTTTTTAATAAGTTGGATTTTTATTTATAGCTCCCAGGAGGAGTCAACTCACTGCCATGTCAGCTAAACCTCTTATCAGGATGGGACTTAAGCTGTTCTATTTTACTAGTGGGATACCTTGAACCGTAAGATAATTTTCTTTCTTGCTTGCTTAGATGAACATTGAAGCTCTCCAATTCATGTAATCAATGTGTTAGTATTTCTACTAATGTTTTGGCCTTCTATAAATTATGCTCCTATAACATCACGTGACACACAAACCTTCAGGAAAGTAATCAACACAGCAAAACAAATAGGATGACCCCTTCGTGTAATTACCTGTTTCAACTTCCCAAATATAAACTGAATTGTCTTCACATCCAACAATTAGCACATTCTCAAGAAGGTCAAATTTTATCTTCTTGACAGGAAACAGATGTTTTCTGGCATGTAAGAGACATTGTCTCTTCTGAAGGTGTAGAATTGCTACTGAGTGGTCACTGCACACACAGCACACTATACTCTGGTCTTTCAACTGCAAAACAGAAAACTCCAGTTTCAAACTGTAACCACATTCATAACCACATCATTTTAACAGGCCTAGTAAGAGTATTCCAGTCATTTCTTTCCCAGAGAATACTCATTTCAGAAAACTGTGTTTTATGCCAGCCAACATCTTCAGCTTGTTTTCAGCAGGCTGGCTATACAACTCATTTCCTGACAGGAAAATAGACCTTCATCTTTGTTTTTTCAGTATTTTAACTATAATAATTTAAATTCCATTTATTCACAATATTTAGCAGTGATTATACAACCAGCTGTACAGTAGCAGTTGTCCTAGAGGTAGTAAAAAAAATTACCTTAAACCAAACTGGTGTTCATGTGATATAAAATTATGTCAGGTCTAAAAACAAAAGCTAAGGGTAATTTATTTCTAATAAAAAAAAAAATCAAAGTTAAAAATTCATTTTATACTTTATGGATCTGATACTGCAAAGTCTTCCCTTCCTGCAAGCAATTTTTGGTGACACACAGAGCAACTCCCCCACAGAAAAACTGGGCTTTTTAAACAAGACTGAAACGCTAGGCAGGCATTAAATTCTACTCAGTTTTCAGATTAAAGATGAAAAGGAGCCTTACAAATACTAGAAACTTTGTTATTGCAAACCATTTTTTTAACTACTTAATTTTGGCATGTAAGTGAACTGTGAGTCATTCATAAGTATCAAATCTATTAAAAGCAACTTTCAAATACAACAATTAAGGTAAATTAAGAGTCAAGTGGTATGGGGTAAAGTATTGCCAGATAGTGTTTTCTTTTTATTTTCTCTTGTATATAAATATATACGCGCACACACACAGATGGGCAGGTAGAGGTTTCGTTGTTTTGGGGTTTTTTTAGAGACATCATTTATTATGCTTTTACTTACTCTGTGTTCTGGGGATCTCAAGAGCTCTGTCACTGCACCAGCCTGCAGATTAAACTGCTGCAGGATGCCTCCAGTAAATACATCCCAGCAGATCACGACAGAATCCTGGTCCCCTGATAACAGCCAGCTTGGATCAAATCTTACTGATTTGTCATGTGGATAAAGTAAGCAAGTGACTCTGCTACTGTGACCATTCAGAACCTTATAAGGTAGATTATCTGAAACAAGATGGCACATAAATTATATTTGCTCCTTAACAATAGGAGTTCCATATTTTACAGAATATTTCCTGCAAGTCAGGATAAATACAACCAACCTTTACATGGTGTCAAACAATTCTGGACCTACTCCTAAAACAGAGAACAAAGGTATGCTTTGGAGGACCAAACGAACTCTGAGCTTCACTGCTGAGATGTATCCTTTATGTTCCCTTCAGTGGAATGATCTTTTAGAGAGCAAATGAAATAGGAAACTGCCAATATAGTGACATGCCACATATCTCACTTCTAGGGGATATCCAATCCTACAGCCATTCCCAGATTCCTACTACTGGAAAGCAACTTGGTAGTACTGAGCTGTGATCCAATAGATCAGCTATGGAAGGACAAAGTTCATCATAATCTTCCATTTTCCTCATTCCATTCCTGACTGCCAGCCCTACTTTTCAGAGAATTTTTACAGGGATCACTGGAAGCGATGCCAGAAATATAAAGTCTTCTGTGATTGACTGAGATGAATTTGTAACAAATTGTTAAAACTTACCTTTAAGAAAAGATATGCTTTCTAGAAGTCTTGCTCTTGCAGTTTTTAAACCTAATGTTACAAAAATTTTCCCATTTTCACATCCACATATAAGCTTATCAAGACGAGGTATGTAAACAGAGGAACTGATAACTGCACTTCCAAATCCATCTTCAGATCCACAAAGTTGATCAATAATGCCCTCTGACATGGAATGATGTTTATCAAAATTATCTTGAAGAGTCCACATGGTTGTAATTGGAATCTCTAGAGGGTGGGGCAAGAGAGGATTTTTTTGTTTATGCAAAACAAAACATAAAAAGTCAAACTAAACCAAACACACCTTTTCATCTCTTGATCACTTCCCTTAACTTATCCTTTCTGCAATCTAGGGTTGCAAAGTCAGCAGTTGCTATTCCTCCTAACTACAGGCAATCACCACACAATGAACAAATGAGCATCACTTTCCAGTGTTCATGAGAATTTGATTTTCATGAAAATTGACCCCAAGACATAATGAAAAAGATGGTAGCGAGGTGCCAAAAGTGCCAAACCTTTTGGAGAACCATCAAACGTTGACACAGGAACATCAGGAACATGCCACAAAGTGATCCGTCCTGAAGCTTCACCAGAAAAAAGAACCTTGTAGAAAGGCTCCTTTCTTTCATTCATGAAGCCCATGACAAAAGGAGAACTCTGTGAAAAAGAAGAGCAAATCAATATTCAGAAAGAAAACTGATAAAATAACGTAATAATTAATCATAAATGTGAAGGGTTTTTTTTCATCAAAAGCTGTAAAAATATAGAACAAACCACGTTGTTTCCTTATCAGCCACTAAATCCTGCTCAGTCCAAGCCTACTCTGCCTGGTACAAACCTCTCAAGGATCACCTCTGCTTTGCAAGTATCCTTGGCTAAACCTACATCCTAAATGGAAAAGTAGACTGGGAGGTCTCCCCAGGCTTATAGTTTCACCAGCATAAGGCCCAAGGTCAGGCTGAAAAAACAGTGCACTGAAATATTGATAATCTTTGCATCAAAACAAATTCAGTCATCACAGCTTGGCTGACTACAAATAATGCAAGGTAAGAATTATGCTTTTACACAGGTAATAGTCTGTATTATCACTCAGTCTTGCAGTGGTGGAGCATTTCCAAAGAGCAATGAAGCTGCTGAAGGGTGTGGAAAGCCACATGTGTCTCATTTTATGCACTCTGGGATATCAGTCTGCTCATAGTGCAAGAAAGTTCTGCATGTGATTATGCCTCTGAAGGCTCAAGCCACAAGGAAAAGCCTCAAGGCTCAAGCCTCTGGATAAAATGCCACAGATTTAGACCCCTTCAATTTTGGGTGGATACACAACCTATTTATGTAGTTACATTGAAACATGCATACACTCCTTAAATAAAACAAGAACTAAGCAACTTGCTTACATTTTGCTCATGGATTGCTCTTTTTTTATTTTGGTTTTAAGGCATGGTTTTATTTGTTGGGAGTTTTTACTATTTGTTTTATTTTTATTAATTTTTATAGATTTGAAAGTAGAAGCTTCTAAAATTATTTTAGACCACATTTTTGTTAGAAAAATATTTTTCTTTTTGCCAAAATTAGAGAAAAGAAACAAAAACCAGTCTATCTAAAGACAAAGACATTTTTCCACCAGACAAAAAAAAACAGAAAATCAGACAAAATACATTACACACATCTTCAAATTCGCAACAATTTTAAAATTAGGGAATAAATATCACTCATTTTTATAGAACAACTAAATCTGATCGTTGAATTATATCTGTCGATGAATTCATAAATTCTTTTGGGATTATTCAGGTTATTGCAAACAGACAATAAATAAGCTTTCAAACCCTTATGAATTTACCTTATTTTCCTTCATACCAGTAAAGCTGAGTAAATGAGGATAAACTGTTTCCTTCAGCGCCTTCCCATCAGCAGGGTACATGCTCTTAGAAAGGCCACTGCATAATTAAACAAGAAATTTTAAACATAGAAGCTTTAGAAAGTAATTTTTTTAGAAAGCAGAACAGTAACACCCAAGATTCACAAGTTCAATTAAAGGTAACCAAATAAGTAATTACAGGAGACTTTTTGAAATCACAGCACCAGCTGCCCAAGTTCTACATGGCTAATCTTATTCCTGTGTCCCCTGCTGTGTCAAACAAAGACTGAGGGCTGTCAAACTCAGGGTAAATCTTTGAGTGCCAAAGTGGTTTTGTTCTGGTTTTTGATCATTTGCAACACGCAGAGATTTTCCATAGTAACCCTCCCAAAGTTCATCTTGTACCTGAACTTTTTGTGCGAATTTCCCATCTGAGCCCACCTGTTTAGCAGCTGGTAGATGTAACTCTGGCCATCTTCTGTCCAGATGATCAGTCTGTAAGCTGCCAGCACTTCCCCACCAGCAAAGCACTGACCACTCTTACAGAACTCCGTACAAAGCAAGGAGAAATCACAATAATCATAGACCTAAGTTCAGGAAAGAAACAAAATATAAACAAATAGTATTGGCATATTCATTTTAACCTAAACTTGGTTTGGGCAGTGAATCAGGAAGTAGAATATGAGTTCTACAACTATTTTTAAAGCCCAACATGTTTTTATAATAAACTACTGCAAAGTCAGAGTCAAATCATACAGTTGAAAGTTAAAGAAACTGACAGTTAAAAAAAAACAACCAAAAAAGTAGCATGAGGGTCTTAAAGTCTCATTACAGAAATTAATAGAAAACAATGCACGTTACAGATATTTTTCCATGAAAGTGGAAAATCCATTCTACACATGCTACACAAAAATCCATTCTACACAAAATGCTTTTATACAGAATTTAAGTAGTCCAAGAGACATCTCAAGGATAGCCTACAACTACATTATTTGAAGTTGACCCAGGTATATATGAAATTTTTTGATCCATTCCTGTCCCCACAGAGATGTTAGAATCAGGTATACATGTTAAAATAATCCTGAGTGATTATTGTAAGAGAAATTTTGTAGTACTGGAAAAGAAAAGTACAGATTTTTTTTTTACAATAAGCTTCAGTTTAAATATATTATGTTTTCTCTAAAATTGTTATTAATTTTTTTTTAATTTTAGTTACTTTATTATAGCTACAAGTAAAAGCAATATAGCCTGGGGTCTTCAGTTTTGCTTCTTCTATCATCAAACAAAGCTCCCTGGCTACTGAGGACTTGACAACTGTGAGTACTTCTGTCGTACTTAAACAGGGTTTTTTATTCTTTGTCTCCCTTTCAAATGCACTGTGGAGGGGACTATAATGCACTGAGTACTCTAAAACTGTCTAATACTTAAATCCCCCTTCTAGCCAGCCAATTTGGAGTTAAACTCTTAAAGCAGAAATACATTCATAAAAAACAAAAGCTTCATCTCTTTCACACAGTTAAGATAAACCAAGAAGTGTTGCAGGCATAATTGCATCTGACAAATTGTCAGCACTAACCTAAGGAGAAAAACAAGTATCTGTATGTAAAAATCATATTAGCTTTTCAAAATTGACAACATTAAAAAGGAAGTGTAATTCTCAATAACATACCTGCCAGCACATGGAGGACACAACCAGAAGGAGCCTTTCGGTGTAAGTACAAAATCTCACTGCTTGACAGTTTACACAGTCCAGAGATTTTGATTCCTTCTCACACACACTTTGTTTCTCCTTTACAGCACAGAGGGGAAAAAAAGCTATGAAATTTGTTTCAGATATCTGAGCTTTTAGGATAGAAACAACCCACTGAAAGTAACTTTCTGTTAGCAGACTTTCAAAATTCAAAGCAACGGATAATTCTTAATTAACAATAGAAAGACAACAGGTTCACAACTAACACGTGAACAGAACAATGTAAACATTCAGTGTGGCTCAGACTGTGATCTGACTTAAATTATAATCAATGTGGAGAAGGACCAAAGATGGCCATAAATAGAAACTGCTGTAATGACTATCTGCTAAGGTCAAAAAATAGCTACAACACCTAAAAAACAGAGTATCAGATTCAGAGAAGCTGATGAATATTTTACTTTCCCACTCATTCTTGTTACAACCAGGACAGCCTGAGATGCTGGTGTTGCCATATGTCTTGTTTGCTCTTAACACCTTTAAAGGCAGTGTAAAAGTAATTCATTTTCTTAGCTTTGTATTGCTAAATGTACTGTTAAAAAAAAAAAGTATATATTTTCACACTTTTTGTGGGAATATCAGACATATTAAAGTCATCACACTCAAATTCTATTGGAATTATATTTATTAATTATTGATTAAATAACTTAAAACGGATGTTTCCTGTGTTTTATGATACCAACAGTCTGAAAACTTCTCAGAGCAGGGGAATGTATACTTGGAATCATGGCTATAAAGCTGAAAGCCATTTTCTTACAACACCTTGCAGCTCCAGTTAACTCCAAGTAAATCCAACAATATTTATTAAAATACTGCTCTTTAGAATTTCACCAGATTGTTACGAACTCTGCAGCAGCCCCTCCACAAAAGGTGGCCCCAGGCAGTAAAAAGACTGCACCACACCATATGTTCCTCTGACATCTGTAATCAGTTGTTAGAATCCTCAGAATTTTGACAACACAGCAGAGGGTTTGCTCTAGGAATGTTGAAAAGATGCACCCACCCCAAAACACCACAGATAAATCAAAAACACCAGGATGGTATCCAACTTGGCAGTCTCTCCTCAGGGGTCTGACTCTACCCATGAACAAGTAGTGCTGCCCACACCTAGCCAGGCAGTGATGAGTTACCAAGGTTCAGAGAAGTCTGTTGATATTTTGTCATTTCTGTCTCACTGTTCAAGTCCCTTTGTGAATCTAGCTTTTAAAGTATAATTAAAACACAAAAATTGCTGCCCAATTCTAACACTTGTTCATGGAAGGTAACAGCTGCTGAGAATATTAACACAAAAAAGGGTGAGTTTGAAGATAGAAAAATAGGACACTTGACACAGCAAGAGTCTTTTCCAAGTGAAGACAGCATTGTGAAAAGCAGACCGCGGAAAACAAAACCCAAAGGACCATTTTGAAGACAGTAACAAGGGTGAAGAGGGAGTACAAAGGCCAATATTGAAGAGCTTTGAGTTTAAAAGACAGAGTGAAGGGGTTCAAAGACATTATCAGGATAGCAGGAAAGCATTACAACTTAAGCATCCTGGAATATGAAAGGACAAGAAGTCTGACCAAGAGGTAGTACAGTTGTCAAGGCAAAACCTGTCCAATGGCCCCATTTTAAATAATGCCATGAAGATGTGTTTTCAGAATTTTGTAACAAAAGTAATAAAATCTATTTAATACACATCCAGGAGATGTAAGTTTATTCATATTCTGCTTCAACACAGCCTTTATTTGAGAACATTCATGTTAACACTGACCTGAATGCTATTCAGAGATGAAGAGAGGTCCCACACTTTGAGAACTCCAGCTACAGACACTGCAACCAAAGAGTCTTCTGTGAAATGTTAACAGTGAGATAGTCAGCTTGAAGCCAAGTTCCAACAGCACCTACCTATATAGCACTAAAACAAGGATTCTGCAGAACACTACTTAGATGAAGTAGCAGTTTTACACATAAAAACAAGTCAATTATATACAGAAATACAAAACATGTAAGCAAACAGTGAACAATGTATTAACCAAAGACACAGAACTGGGTATTGTGCCTTTAATTGCTGATATTACAAAACTTATTTATTCTTAAATCCAAGAAATGAGCTGCTTACAGACAGTATAGAAGGTGGCTTTTTCTCTAAAAACATATTAAATAACACAAGACCAATATCAGGAGCCTTGCAACACCTCTTGTGCTATCAATGAAACATTTACATCTTCTACATAACAGCTCTGTGAAATTATTTGATTTTAAATCAAACAGGAACATACACTTTATACAGGAATATTTTATCACAATTCCATTTGCCTACATAAATACATGTAAAACATATACCTTGAATTCTTGCAGAGTGTACAATACACATAGAATTTATCCAATCAGAAGACCGACATGATGATAAAGTGTGAAGAACACCCAAAGTTTTAGCATCAATAATAAGAACATCTTGATATTCTCCACAACAAAGAAGCCAGCCTTCACCTGTCATTCGGAATGAGCAATGGTAATACTGTCCAAGTGGAAAGCAGAGAGTCAGCACACAGAGATACACAAATGGCAGGCAGATTTTTCACACTGAACATGTCATAATCAACACTTGTAGCATCACTAAAAATATATGAAACCATATACAATATTGCTAGTAACACTAGCAAGGCACAAAGCTTAGTAAAAGGTGCTTCAGACTGAAAGCAGCACCTGTCCTTCCTAAATATTAGGATTTTTGTAATTTTTGGAAGAAAGTCAGGTGTTAATTTTCCCTATAAATAGCTAAGGAGTTTGAGACTTGTTTCTCTGAGAGGCTCCTCTCCAAACATTTCATAAAGCTCCTGTCATCCAGAGTTGTATGAAAAGGAAAAATCAGGTGAAGACAGAATATTCATAACTAAATTTTTAATCATTATTAATTCCCAGGAAGGATTTCTACTCCATAAGATATTCTTCATTCTGACATTAAACACCCTAGTGTTCAGAAGATTCTTTCTCAGCAATCACATAAAGAAAAAAACCCACAGCAGACACAAAGCAAAGGAACAGAGACAGAGTGCAGAGTGACTAGAGGATTTCTTTTTTGCTAGGTGTTTTATACATGCAAGGACATCTGCATTGCATCTCTAGCTGTACTTGTAAACAATTTCTATAAATGCATAAGCAGCCACCTCAAAGTGGATTTACATTTAATACTAACCTTAAAGGGAACAATCATGTAGTCAGACAAAAATATCAAACAACCCAAAAAACCTGCACCTTATTTACAAATTTTCTGTACAGTTTTGCTTATATAATAATTCTCGCTTTCTCAGTAAACTGAACTGTGTGGTAAAAATAACTGGAAATAGGATAAATAGTACTACAGATATTATGAATAAACAGAGGCAGAAATGCTTAGCATTTACAATTTCTGTTACCATTAAATTAGGCTTGAAATAGAGGATTTTTATAGCCAGTAATTCCTCTGAGAACATTCCACACTGGTTAAGATCCACAAATGTTGAAGTGTTGACCCTGGTGTTAAATTTCATTTCAAATGGCAAATATTCAGTTTGCACTACTTGACATCTGCCATTCATAGCTAAATGATCTACACTGAACAAAAGGAACCTACTAGAGCAGATAGGTTAGCAGTTCAATTAAAACCAAACATTAACTACAGCAAAGCAACCACTCCCCATGGAACAACAAGAAAAAAATCAACAACAAAACACACACGCAGAAAAACACTATTATAGCTATCTGAAGGCTACATTTTAAGAACAGTTTCCTCTCCCAGCCAACACCTACTTTTTCCTAAGAAAGTTTTCCTGTTAGATGTTCCTATTTTCCTTTAGTTATCTTGCCCAAGTTATTAAACAAAAATAATTATTAGCCACAATTAAGTTTAGCTCACTTCTTATAGAGAGGAACTACCTATTTTCTACAAGTATTTGCTAAACCTATTTGAAGGGTAAGAATGAATATTCTCTCGCTAATCTCCACAAAAAAAAAGTACAGATTGCCAGCTAATCAGCTGACAGATTTGCCTACTTCCCTGCAGAACTTGTCTGTAACATCATCTATTAAAATCTTATTAAGCACTAGAACATAGCAGGTCATACTGCTCCTTAAATTATAATTTAAGTATTGTTTTGTTTGTGTACATACATCCATTTAAGGAACATATATGCTTTAAGCATATGCACAAATCAAAGTGTAGAATAGTTCTTAATTTATGTTTTTTGTACACATATAAAAAAATAATTTAACTAGTTAATCTTCCATAATTTTTGTTGCCAATACAGCCAAGCTTTTTCCTCTTCCCTTTACAATTAAAAACTGGGCTTGAACTCCTCATATCAACAAAGCAGTGTCAGGAAAAATATTTTCTTCTGGAAGCTTTAAAGATTTTGGATTCCAAATTAGCTGTGCTTTGGAGTTCTATGACGGCTCAGACATCCATCATTGGGAGCCTTACTTCCACCCTAGACTTCCTCACTGAAGAAAACCAGCATTTTAATTCACACAGGAACCCAGAGCTTCTCCTCTACTACTATATCCAGAAATAAGCCATGTCCCAGAATCAAACCCATAGATGTTGGGCCCCTCAATCTTACTCACATGTATATTTCAAACTCTCCACACTCCAAAACTTAGATACTTCTTTTACCTGGATACAGTTTCAACCAGACACATGAAATTATCTGAAGCAATATTTAATGTTTCTGAAAAGAAGGGATTTGTCCTAAAGTTCTGCAATGACTGAAAGTGTATTTCTGAAAATGGGGTGAAGTCTTTTGGAGGTCAGGAGTTCAGCACCAAAACCATTCAAAAGTTTACAGGTAAATCTTTCAGCAGATTGTCTCACAATGTTTGGCCAGATAACCTGTACTTCTAAACTGTCATGAAAAAGCCAACATCAAGCTTGAAACTTCCGTGCATTTTAAGACAAAAGTAAAGATTAAGACTATTTCACTTGGCTACCTGATGCACAAACAATAAGTTAATCAATGCTGCCTTTCAAGTATTTGCAACTTAATAGTAATCAGTCTGATTTGATTAAGGAACATAAAAGAGGAACATAAAAGTCTCAATTCTTTCCTTAGAAGAAAAAAACTGAAAAAGAGAGAAAAATTACTTATATTGTGACAGGGTCTTTTCTCCTATGTTACAAGCTATACATTTAAGACTGTTTCTGAAAAATATCATGTTAATAAAGCAAAGCTCTTGCAATGAACAGAGACCCCATGAAAAGTTGCTATACTTACATGGATTGTTGTATGCCTATAAGGAAGCTTTGTGTTCTCAATGCACTGTCCACTAGTGACATTCCAAACACACATCTCCCTGCCAAAGATAACTTCATATTATTCTCTGTCATTTCCACTCAATTGGCTGGAATAATTTTGTGCCACCAAGCTTTTCTTTAGTGCTGTATTTAAGTGCAGTATGGTCATTTATAAAGCTTTTTGTTACAGATTGCTGGGTAAGAAAATATAGTCATTAGCAAGGGATGACATACAGTATCTGTTTCTTTTTGTTTTGGTAATTACACCCTGCTGCCTTGCAACCAACCTGACTTTAAGACCAACTCTGGTCTACAACAAATCATAGGTACACTGCCATTACAGCTCGTCAACATGTCACAGTAACTATCTGTCACTGGAACTACATCCTCCTGAAAATTATTCATTTCACTGAACTTAAACCACACGTTTCCAAAAGCATTATGCATCTTCTCCCACATCAGACTTCAGTCCTTGAGAGGAACGACGCTTGTTAAGAAGAAACAGTGCCATCATGAGGCTGTTCCCAAAATCTGCTCTCAATACATTCAACCACCCGAGTACCTGTGCAACACTACAGCTACACTTGGACATATTTAAGGTTGCTTGAGGAAGACACTTTGGCACACCTTCCTTACCTACACATCATTCAACGTGCAGTGGGACTGGATTACAAGAGACAAATTAAATGAGGCTTTATGAGATATGTTCTCATAGCTCAGCAACTGAATGTTCAACTTCGATGCTTGTACATTTTATTAAAAAACAAACATGACTTCCAGAACTGAAACATTCATTTCATTATTTCCAAAATTACATGGTAAGAAATTTTCTGTATCAAGACTTGAAGAATATATTGGGGAGAGTATTTTATAAGAAATATTACTTAGTGATTTACATTTTAAGCTACCTACTTCCCCATTTGTGGCTAAACTCAAAGCATTATTTGTTCATATTTTTCAGCTGAGCAATAGCAGTATCAAAGTTGGTAGATCCAAAGTCAAAACTTAATTGAAAGCTTTACACTGTTTGTTAAACATTTCAGAGCACTGATTTTCTCCTTGCTTATCTCAGAACTTCACTGCTTTAGCTACATTACTGTCATACATACATACCTACAAACAGGCACAAATGAGACCAGAATGTAACTTCAGCTTCTGGATGATGTATTCAATTTACTGTGTGTACTAATAAGGAGTGAACAAAATCACACATTCCATAAACCATGTGCTGTAGGACAGGTGTGTCACTCATAGGACATCAGTGAGAACTCACGAATCATTAGAGATTCATTTCCAGACTTTCACATTAGAAGTCAAAAAAATAATGTTCATTGCTCGTTCTTCTGGAATCAGTCAGTTATAGAAACTCTGAAAATAATGTAGAGTGGAACAGGGAAGATTATCACAAAATCATCTTCCATAAGATTTCTTCAGTCCTCACTACAAGGAGATGGAAGCTTGGAAACAGCAGAAGTGAATTATTCACAAGCCAGAAAATGCATTTTGGCAAACCCTCCATCTCCTGAAGACAAGGATTCCTACTTGTAATTACCTCAACTTTGTGTTGCAATCATACAGGGATCAGTGATGCATGCTTTGCTCTTATGTAATACAGATGGCAAGTCAGCAGTAATTTGGTAAAAGTGAACATTTAAAGGGGCCAGAAGACAATTCAATCCTACCTATACACATCCCAACAAGTCTAAAGATCCCTTCAGATCTAGAACCTTTAGGATGTGAACATCCCTGTATGGTACATCTACAGCAATCTTCTCATTTGTTTCTTAACACTTTCCACAGCACTTGCTTTGGAAATACAGTATCTTTGCTCCCAGTATGATCTGGAAGTAGTATTGCACTAACAGAACTTCAGAACTGGGATGAAAAGCAGCTCCATCTCAGAACCCTTGAACAGAACTGTAGAAGGGCAAGACAAAGTTGGTTGTGTAGATCTCTCACCTTCTCTGCACAAACAGTAATGTTTACCACTACCTGTCTAGTGAGGCTGTCTAATCCTTCAAGATTAAGGAGCCTGAAATAGTTTTGTTGCAGTTTATCCCTTGCTTGTATACTCATGATTGAATGTGAGAATCAGACAGGGATCCTAGGAGCTGGAAAGGATAAATAAGCTAC
The DNA here is from genome assembly GCA_013396995.1 of Dicaeum eximium. Classification (NCBI taxonomy): domain Eukaryota; kingdom Metazoa; phylum Chordata; class Aves; order Passeriformes; family Dicaeidae; genus Dicaeum; species Dicaeum eximium. The sequence goes on from VWZP01009737.1 coordinate 356,363, forward strand.
TCAAGTGAGAAACCAGTAGCCTTAAGGTGCTGGAAGATACAGCTTGAAGGACAATTGACAGCTACTCTTCACAGAAAGCCATTTTAACAGAGCTGCCCTGTTAATTAGAGGAGATGAACCCAAAAAAGAGAGGGGAATATAATCAATCAGTGATACAAAATTGCTTAATAAAGCCCTTAAGGAAGTAAGCAGCTAGCCCTAACTGTTTTCAACACATGAAATCCTAAACAGAAGGCCTTCATACCTCAGCTGACAAGGTTAGCAAATATTCTTAAGTGTAACCTAGCAGAAGTAGTTTGACTCAAGTGACAGGCTACGTCATAACAAATAGCAGCAAAGCTGCAAGATCAAGGCCTTCTGAAAGGATGTTCCCCGAAACAGCACATCAGATTTAAAGATAGAAAAGAAGCACATATGCCCTTAATGCATGGCCATTCTGTGTTTCCATATGTACTGACTGAGGAACCATAAACGAGATCAGAGTACATTAGCCTCTTTTACTGAATCAGTTCTCAAGACTGAGCTCAGGAAGAAACAGAGAAAAACACCATTTTATTCAAATGCTATTGAGCTGCTGATGACCTCCAATAACCCATCCATTTGCCTTTGAATAGGGTCTAGCCAACCCCTTTGAATAATTCTTTTTTCTGTCTACTAAGTGGATATGTGAATCTGCTGAACCTTTCTGTTGTCCATGGGACAAGCTCTTGGTGGGACCATTGTATATTAACAATGTAGTCACTATCCTAAGTAGCTGCTATCATTTTAACATCATGGAAACTAATTTAAACATTTCTGCAAATGCATAATCTGACCTACACTTGACACACATTTAATGATTTAAGAAATGAATAATGGAATATTCAGTTACCTACCCATTTTCAGTAGCACTTACTACATATGGCTGTTTCTCAAACTCTCTTGCTTTTGCCAAACAAGTTACAGAAGCAGTATGGCCAAAGAGAATTTCTTTAGATGAAATCTAGGAGAATAATATAATTATCTTAGACAATTTCTGTATAAACTAAGGATATCTAAAACCAAGAGACTACTACTTGTAATATTCTATATTTATATAGAATCTATATCTATATTTATATACAGAATGTATAATTGTCAACCTGCTTCATATTCTTATGTTCTTCTGCCATGTTTCTAGAGTGCAGAAAGATGTGGATGAATGTTTAGGCAGTTTGCATAAAGCTAAGTTTTTATATTTACTGCATTCATCTTCTAAAGAATGTATGGAACATCAAATGTTATAAAACAGGCAATGTGCAGGACATTTCTGGCCTTCACCCTACAGCATGCAGCAAAAGTGGCAAAGTGAAGTAGAAACTGATAAACCAAAGCTCTTAAGCATGTGTTTCATACCACATGTTTAAACAACCTGATTATCATCACTGCATGCAAAGGTCTTAATTGGAAAAGGCAGACTAATAAAAGTGCAAACTTTCAGACTGGTTTTGAGTCCAAATGGGGCAACTAAACATAAAACAAGAATAGCACCATAGTTTTAGAAACACAGAACAAAGGAAAAAAAAAGGCAGGAACTGTTTTGACTCTGCTCCATTCTGAGGAAAACAAATACGAAATAAAGCAATAATTTACATCTTGGTTACATCAAAAATAAAAGTTTCATCTTGCTGCTTCCATTTTGGTAGACAGATTTGGTACTTTTACTTTAAATGACAGGTCACATTCAGCAATTCATTTACAAAAGATAAGACTTGCCCAATATAATAATCATGATAATGGTATATATTTACTTGCTGTCATTGCTCAGAGCACAAAGCCTCAAATTATAATCCAGTGGGCATGGTAATATATGAAAAATCCTCCAAAGGCTGCAAATAACAGGTTGCTTATATGGGCACTTCACTTTCTGCTTCATGAGTTTCCTTTAACAAATATCACACTATCTTTAAAAATTCATCTAAGTAAGCACAAGTCAGGATAATCCTATTGCCAATAATAAAAGATAAAACTCCAGTCTATTTGGCAAACTGTAGCACAGTGGACACAAACCTGTAAGTCTGATGAAAGATCCCAGAGACATATTTGTCCTTCTTGGCTCCCTGTGACTATGGTGCGCTGGTCATCTGTGATCATGAGAGCAGTGATGCTGTGAGAGGGAGCTGTTCTCCCCCACACAGCCACAGCCACTACTGATGTCTTCATGGTCCACACCTGAAAACAAACAAGTCATGATGATCCTAAGTAGGATTAAACACTAAAAAACAACCTAAAAAAGGGGGGGATGTAATCAACATCCACAAAGGGAAGCCATAAAATATTGCTGTAAGAAGCTGATGCGACATGGAAACATTTTCTTGCTGTTGCCAACATCACACTAACAATTTTAGAGACCAGTACTATCAGAATACTGAAACATCAGCAACAAGAGTTGTGTGCTGCCCCACACAGCCTGGCTTAGCTCTGATGGGCTCATTGTCCTCCTTAGATGTGGCTGGTGGACTACACAATGCTTCCCCTGTTCCCTCCAACCAGCAGTGCTGCTCATAGGCAGCAGCTTGTTGGTAGCCAACTGCTGAAGCAGAGGTGGCACAGGAGCAGGGTGTCAATAAACACTGTAATTTCTAGGAGGGTAAGACAAGAGAAAGATAAGATGGCCAAAAGGAGAGAACTGGTGGTGGGTCAGAGAGGAAGAGAAAAATGAGGCCCAAGATGGCAAAGCTCTATACCTAACTATATACCCAACCATTCTGTGGCATGTCCTAGAGACAGAAACAAGAAGTAAGGTGGCAGCAGAGTTGTAAGCTGGGGAACAGAGAACGAACAGACACTGCTGCTTGAGACCCTTGCCCAAAAAAATCTATCATCTAATAGATTTATCCCTACTGAAAAAAAATTGCTTTAATGGGGTTGTCCATCTGGCTGAGTGCAGGTTTGACTCCCACCAGCTAGGCAATAGATAGATTGACAACAGCTGACAGATTGAACAATGTCAAAATTGTTTGAATATGTCAACATGTTATCCTCAAGTGTCAGTGAACAAGAAGGAACAGATTTTAAGCTGTTTCAGGTTGACCATTATCTAAGGTCATTTACATATTTTAATTTTTCTTTTCAAAAGTACTCTATGTCACCTTTCTTTTAATCCAGACAACAATAATATGATTGAGGACATATTTCAGAGCAACCACTTTGCAGCCACAAAGCAAAATTCACCTTTCAGAGGTGTGCTCCAATTTGTCCTGGAGAAAGAAGAGACACCAGAGGCCTTGGCACATCCTTGGGAAAGATGTTCAAAATTAAACAAGATACAGTACGGTATGGCAGAAGGACAGTGAAGCCACCACCAACACCAAAGAAGGCTTCAGGCATCTGCTCTTACAGAGTAACCTCAGATCACTTCAGAAAGCTGCAAATATCTGCTCTTTATTGCTCCTCAGTACAAACTTTTAAACTCTTGATCTCACACGCACCCCACCTGTGTGTCCTCTACCCTTGTGTGGTTGGTCAGTGCCCCTCAGCACTCCCTGTCCCATCACCTCCAGCACCACTCACCTGTGTGACACAGCTGTGGCCCATCAGGGATGGGGCTCAGCCACAGCCCCACTCCCAATTACCACAAGCTGTGTGCCTACAACAGTCGTGCAACTGGGAGAACTCAATCAAATAAACATGACAGTAAAGCTGAACTTTTGTGAGGAGAGACAGGAAGTGGGCAGAACAAAATGCATGACAGCCAGTAACACAGTGAGTCAAAGGAAGTAACACAGGAATGATGAGAAGTGACATGAAGAGCAGTTCCTTGATATTTCAGAAAAGACCAGACCACAGGACAGAAATGGAGCACAGAAGCAGCCTTTTAAGTTATGCTTAAAGAAACCGTAACCCAGCACAACAGCAGTTGAAAGCAGGGACATGGACAAGAGCTATCTTCATGACTACTACTAAAAACCCAAAGTGACACAGAACTAAAGGAACGGTCTTGCTTCCTGACAAGAAATGAGATAAAGGGCTCAGCTACTGAGAAAAAAGGCTCAAAGGACTGGTATGGCAGACTATTGAGGTCCTGCCATACAGCCTTGACAGAATGCTGAGGGCAGAGGAAGAAGCATCTAAGAAAAAACTGAGGTCATGAGTTCATTAGGCTAAATCCCACTTAGTTTCATTTAAAAGCTCTATGTGGATATATAAAAATACTGAGACACGTTATTGCTCCCCACATTACAATCTGACTTTTCCAAAACTTTTCTTTTTTAAAGAAGTCAAATGAAGTTACTGGTGAACACTGAAATCCTTATATCTTGCAGTTTATGCCCTGAAATAAAAGCTATTCTGGACAATCTTTAATGACACGTTTTTAGTTATCAGGTAAGATAAAAAAGGTTGCCATTTTCATAGGTCTTATAAAGGGATGGCTGCCAGAAGAGTTCGTTAGGCCAAATCCTGCATCTTTAAAATGCATTTGCTTGCATATCATGTAGTCATTTATACTTGTACCATGGGAGTGTTCAATTAGTGTAAAACACCACAAGGAAGCACAATTCAGGTTTGTACTGCACTGAATATTGAATATGAAGCCATAAATTATATTTTCTTTAAGGGAAGCATAGAATCAAGCTCAATATTCTTAGCCAAAGACCTACTGCTGAGCAAGTGATGAGTAACAGAGAACTCAAATCAACAGATGTTAAAAAGAAAACAAGCTGATAGAATTTGCTAATGTGGACATGATCTATCTGCAGATCATTTAGCTACTCATGAGTAACATGAATCAAAAACTACTGCTACTGACAAAACACTGGTTGTAAGAGAATTAATTTAGACTGAAATGTTACATGAATATTTTTTATGTTTTCCTTTATATTACAACTGAAGCCCAAGAGATGGAAAGCAGAAGGCATATGAATTTTTGTATTAATACACTCCTTAACTTTCCCCTCCACTTGCTTGTTGGTTTTTGGATTAAGATATTTTGATGCACAAGCAGTTTGAATGAAACCTTTGCTTCTTAGTGTAGCATGACTTCACCAGTAATACAGCATATCCACATGGACACATTTTGTCTGACAATACTTAGCATTACCAAATTTTTTAGGGATACTGATGGCATCTAAAGCAAACTTTTTTGAAATAAAATCAACAGATAATTATCAGACTGTTCCTTTTTAAAAGGTAAAAGCTGTTTTCACAAAGTCAAATGTTGCCCAAGGCACATCAGAGCTGCATGTAGCTTATCAGCACATGTCAAATTCCTCCAGCTCTGCCCACTCAAGCATGTCTGATTTGCAGTATTAACCCATAATTCAACTTGAAATCACGTTTCTCAGTCCTACTGCCCACTTCTCCCTGCTTACAGCCTAATAAGCTTATGTGCTGTCCTGCCCTTATAAGCATACTGCCAAAGAGTGCTCTCATTAGCGAAAAGCTGTGGTTTTAGTTAAAACCATACCAGCCCATCTCACCACTAACTTGTTCCATATCTACCATTCTGTCTCTAGCTCCTTTTCACACTGAAACCACACCACAAACCACTTAACTTGCAAAATCACAAATTTTCACAGCTTCAAGGACTTTGGTTGTGCTACTTGAATAACTTTGGACCATTTGTGAAGTATTAAAGCTTAACTTGGAAAGCTGAGTACTCCACCTCTTATTCTAGAGGAGCCATGAGATATTTAAAAGTCTAATCAAAAGCTTTAAGAGGCCAGAAAGCCAAAGGTTTGACCTTGAATGCCTTACTAAGCACTTATTTATGCAAGGTCTTTCCCTCATCACTCAGCTTTTTTGACTAGGACTGGTCATGAAGTGACAAGAATGAAAAAGGTCAGATTACAGCACAAAGAATCAGTGCCACCATCACTTCACATATACTTTCCCGATATATACTAAGTGTATCTTGACTTTGACTCCTCTACTGACCTTAAAAGAACATGAAACAATTGTTAGCTTCTCTATTGGGCTCATCTCAGACCTTCCAATCACTACATAATTACTGCTTAACCTCAGGCACACATCCCTTCCCTGAGCTGCATTTTCTCAAAATAAAAATTACAACTTTAAAGCCAGTGGCCTGGGAACAGAGAGGGTCAGAAGGGCAGAGTGGCTGAGGTCTCAGGACCGTGCACACCCATGCACCCACAGTGAGCTGAAGTGAGAAATCTGGGCTCTGTTGTGCCCCACTGAAGACTGCAGCACACCTTCCCTATTACTCCCTGCATTTCCAGGGCTTGCTCAAAAGCCTAAAGGAAACTTTACTGAATGACACATCCTCAAGATATGAAACTATTAGCTACAGTTGTGAGAATGACATTTCTTGATAAAGGAAATACATACCCTGGTTTTTTCAATGAACTCAGAAATAACACTTCTGATAAATATATATATACACCAAAATCCTTAATATGAGGAGCTGAACACACCCCAGAGACCTAATCTCAAAAAGTTCACCTTCTGCTGGTTGTGACAAACTTCCTTCTCATCACTCTAACCCATAAAAAGCCTACCAAATGCAAATTTATGGTTTATTTATAGAAGGTGAAAGATGTCTTACAACAAAATATCACTTCACAGGTAACAGTTAACCTACCAAAACAACATTTTTGAATTTATAGCCATACTTATTTCATGTTTGGTACACATTCTAAGGTGTCAACAGAAGGTCACTTGCTTAGAAGTCCAGTTAAATATCTGCAACATTGGTTAGGCACAAAACAAAACCATGCAGCAATTTGCTTACAGTCCTGAAAATATTAAAATATTAGCAGAATTTAGCTGTTTGCATTGGATTCAGTAAGTTCCCCCCATGCACAACCCATTATATTCATCCTTGTAGTAAAGCAAACCTTAGGAAGTAAAATTTAGGCAGAGCCTAAATTTTTTCACAACCAGTTCCTATGGTTTTTGTGCTTCTGCTCCATCTCATTCTCCTGTTCCTGTCTGTTCTTTGGTTTTGCCTGACACATTCTCTTAGTTTCTACACAAGAAAATAAAACTATCAACATTGGTTTTACTCTTAGTGAAAAGCTAATAATTTTTCTTAAAAGAAGCTTTGCAGTCTACTGGTCCATTCTCTGCTGCTTTCCCGACTTTCTCTATTTTATGATGCAAATGTTGCACTCTCCTTAAGGATGTTGCCTACCATCTCTGGTAGTCCACTTGAAGATGGGATGGGACTTCCCAGTAGAACTGTTGGGCTACACCCTAAAGGGCTGGAGTCACTTCTGAGTGACACCCACAGCTCCCTGGGGATGGGGATGTCCTGCTCCTGCAGTCCCAGGGAGCAGGGCACTGGGACCAGCAATCGATACAACCCATTTTAACTAGCAAGAAGCACCTGGTAATACCTTGTTTGTATTTCTTGAACGAGTGACACAAGAAACACTTATTTCATTCCACACAATAATTCACCACAATCAGAAGGAGCACAGTAAGGGCAACACCATCTCCCAGCTGCTGATTACATCAAAGGTTTGCAGCACAAATTCAATTTTATGATGTTAATCTCAACCTGCCACTCAGAAATTTTCTCTGAGGGATATGACTTTTTTTCTCTGGATTTCATTTTAAGAATGATTTTCTTCTTCTACAATCAATAAAGATATGTTTTCATCAAAAGAGTCTATCTTGGCAGAATTCAATTGGCCGTCTCAAAACCTTTTGGTGACACAATATTAATTAAGATACTTTATGTTGCACCTAAGCTGGAAAATGGGGCAGTGAAAACATAGGAACTCAACATTTGTGCTTTTCACACTGTCATAAGAAACAGTAAAATAGTCTTCACTTCCTTGAAGTTTTTTTTTTACCTCATATACTGTTACATTATATTAAGCTCCCCAGAAAAATATCACAACATGCTTTTTTGCTAAGTAGACAAGTGAAAAATGTGTCCAAAAATACAAATTTCCACTTTTGTCAACAGTCACTAATGGTTTCAACAACATAATAGCTGTTTAAACACGTTAGACAACAATTAATGAACATGAGCTAGCAAATTTGGTTTTAAATCCCATATAGCAAGGATATAAACAAAGTTTAATTAAAAAAAATTATGGAAGCGTGTGTGAGGAGCTGTAAAAGACAAGCTCTTAAAGAAAAAAAAAAAAAACCAACTTACTTTTACTGTCTGAAATATGGTGTCTGAATGTCCTATCAACTACAAGAATGGATATGTCCAGGAAATGAAGCCTTGCTTAGGCACTAAGCAGAACTCCACACATGCAAGTTATTTGTCACTCCTAAAGCATCGAGCACAGAGAAAGTATCACCTTAGGTCATCTCCAGGGGAGTTACTCACATCCAAATGGGGAAATGCATTGCAGCAGCAGACTTTCCATCAGGTTTTAGGACAACCACACATCAATTCTTACAGGAAAGTACGTGTGACAGGAAGGGCCATCAGTCTCTGCAGAATGTAAGCTTTTATTTCTATGAAATTGCATCTTACTCAAAGATTATACCCTCAGTTTTACACACATTCAGTCATGCCTGGATTTATCAAAAATATCAGTTTTCCCTGCGAGAAAGTGCTCCATCCTTACGCTAGTAAAGGAACAGCTCCTAACATTTTCTTAATTAGAAATTGTTTTTTGAGCAGAAACACATTTATTCCCTTTAAAGAGTCAATGATCCCAACATAACCCCATGTGAATCAAGGTAATGTCACCTCCAAGTCTACAGCCTCCAGAACTTTGAAAGTGGAGAGAGTAATAAACTTAGTGTCAAAATATCCCACAGATGTAAGCAAATTCACCTGTAAATGACCAAAGCTTTGATTGACTTGCATTTTTATGAAGTATCACAAATTCTGTAATGAACTAGCCATAATTACAAAATTCATCTTGATCTATACTGTTTTAACACAAAAAAAACATGATCTGATAAAGTCAAGACACATGAAAGCTAAAACCAAAATTTACAAGTACCTCAAACTGACAGGGAGGGAATATGAAGTTTTAAACCAATAATTTTGTCTTCCTTAAGTGACCTTGAATTCATTTAAGACATCAAACCCTGATGATCATAGAAAGGTGATGTTTTTGGTTCAGCTACACTGTACTCTGGGATGTTTAAACAACAAACAAAACTGGAATCAGATGGTAAAAGTAAAACAACCAGAACATTTCACCAGGCCTTGTTTTTGCAATTGTCATGTAATAATCATTAATCAGTGATGTAAGCAATTACATCATAGTGAGGATTTCTAAACTCTGACAAGCTACTTTTTTTAGAATTTTACTCTTTGGATACTCTCAAGTAACAAACAGGTCTCTCTGCGGTGTTCTTTGCTGCAGGTCGTGTAGCTGTTCAGTGTAAACAATTACTTATTATAGACACAGTGTAATCTGCTTAAATAAAAAGACACTTTTATGAAGCAGGATTGAAGTCCAAAAGTTATTCAATGCATTGCAATGCATAGATTGCAGTTTTCTTTACAGTGAACTTCAGACTCTAGCACTGAAAAGTCTCTAAATGACATAAGCCTCTTATTGCCATGTAATCAATCCTACTGACACAAACCTTTTGAGCACACCCACTTCACCACAGCCATTTTTACAATGAGTAATCCCAAAAAGACCAAAGTTCTGTACCAGAGAGATCACTGACGTGTTAAAATTTCATTATATATTAAGACAACTATTTCTACTACTATTTCTAGCACCAATTAGAAAAGTAATGATGACACAAATGCCCCAAAACTCTAAGTGAGCCATCCTAAGTAATCCTAATTAATTTTTAATTGAGCAAGTCTGCAAGTCTCGAAAAAATCCCACCCTTTGACCACAACTATTTGCAAGAGAAACTGGGACTGCTGAGAAAAAAAAAAAAAAAAAAAAAAAAAAAAAAAAATTTGTATGCTAATACTTTGCATATACGTAGTAAGGAATACTCAACAACGAACTACTAAAATAGCACAAAAGCATTTTCATACTTCAAAGAGCTAATATTTTGTACTCTTTAAGTTCTCACATTACTAATTCTCTCCAATAAATGCAGTGAGCAGATACATGCCGCGGCAACTGACGGAATCTATGTAATTCACTAAACTCCCTGAAAACAGAAGTAACAGACATCTAACACCGCACACCAGAGCTGAAAGTTACAATGCTACACGTGCAGCAGACCAACAAAACCTCCCGACATGGATGAAATTTGCCCAAATACGACAGAATAAACACGGCACCGGCTAAAAAGGCTTCTCACCCACTCTTGCCGAGCCGGACCTGAGGAAGCGGCCGCACAGGGCAACCCCAGCGGGATGAGGGGCAGCTGCCCCGGCAGGGAAGAGGGGGAATAAGGGGCAGCTGCGGGAGCTCTCCTTACCTCCAGCGACTCCCCGGCACCGCACACGGGGCAGCGAGGGCGCTGAGGGGACGAGGAAGCAGCGGGGACAGATTTTATCCCGCTCGGGAGCGGCAGCACCCGGCACGGGCGGTGCGGGCCGGATCCAGCTGGCGCTGCTCAGCGGCACCGCCGCCCTCAGCCCAGCCAGCTCTCGGTGAGCGAAGGAGCTGCCCCTGCTGCTCTCTGCCCTGGCTGTTCCCTGCCCCAGCTGGTCGGGGCGAAACATTAGCTGTAGGAAAAGTACAAAGGGAAAAGGCGAGCTGCGGCCGCTGCGCTCCCCTCACGGGGCCGCACCCCGCCGGCCGCGGAACGGGCAGAAGGGCCCAGCCCGCCCCTCAAAGCCGCCCCGCCGGGCGATGAGGCTCAGGAAACTTTTACGCTACCCGCACTGCCTTAAGTGTGGTGAAAAGAACCTTTCAGCTGGCAGGAGGCGGGTGGGGCTGATTCCCCGCAGGTGTGGGACCAGCAGAGCTGTGGGGGTTCGAGGCCGTCGCCCGGCCAGCAGCGGGCGCACCTGGCGGCATGAGGGCCGCGCTTCGGCCAGGACGCGTCTTGTCAGTTCAGGTGTTTCTGTTTGAAAACAATTCATGAACTGCGCTGAATGAATGCCGTAGGAACCTGAAACGTGATGTGTGTTCAGTCTTTTTTTTTTCTGTTCTTTTTTTCTTTTTTTTCTTTTTTGTTCAAAGGTCAGTCCCAGAGAAGCTCAGGTCGTCAGGAGGTTCTTGTGAGGAGCGGAGCTGAATGGGCTGTGCAGTGTACAGGTGAGTTCATTTTAACTGCAGAATTCCTTCGTCACGGTCACATATAGGGCTGCAAACAACATCGTGAGACTCATTATATATATATTTAAAAAATCTACTCTCTAAAATCATGTCTTCCTACATTTGTTTGCCTAAAATCCACAGGGAGTTGGAAGGATGCCAATAGATATAACTACGTTTTTTATTGCCTATGGTTTGCCTATTTTAATATAATAAATGTAGCTAAAGTATGCAATGCTTTTGTTTTAGTATTATTGAATTCAGATTGACACCAAAACTATTTTCCCAAGATATCTGCCTTGACTTAAATGGTAATGTTCTCAAATATGCTAATGTGATTACAGCCTGCAGCAGTAAGTTATGTTTTATAGGTAAGTGAATGCAATAAATAAAGACAAAAGCATATAAAGTTTGTAATTTGTTGAAGCATAATTCTTGCAAACTTTTTTCCTAGCACTTCTGGAGTTTTGAGTTCAAAATATTTTTAATAAAATAAAAAACTTTGAAGATGAGACTTCTTAAATTACTTCACCATATGAATAATTTTATGTAGACACGTTATAAGTCCTGAAATTAGAGCTTTAAGGTAAAGGGTGATATTTGATTAAGCGCCATCATTGAACACTGAAAATATGGTATGGCACTTGGAAACTTACAAAGATACCTCTTTTTCTGTTCTTGCTTATGGAGATTTTACTAACAACCTTATTGAAGGCAAAATGTGAAGACACAAGTCAACTTACTTCAGGAACCTTAACACTTATTTTTCTCAGAAAATGTAACACTAGTGCTTTAAAGTCAATAGAGGTAACTGGAACCTCAGGTAAAATTTTTGTAGTCAAAAAATGCTATCAAGAAAGTGAAATAATTATATGAGACCAAGTAACCTAACAGATAAAGTAGATGTTGCTTGTGCTTTTTGACACTTCATGTGAGTCACAAATTCTGCCTGTGAACCTAAATAAATTATTTTGACAGCTTCTCCTTAATCATTGATACATGGAGGTTTCCATAACAGAGACTGTCACATATGTTTTAGCACAATTTGACACAAAGGGAAGGTCACACCAAAGACCTTAATTGCATCTTATGCTCAGACAGGGTCACAAAACTGTGTGATTTCTATTTTGTCTTTCAGCATCGTAATTGCTGCCTTGGGAAAACAACTCACTCCATAAAAGTAGTCACTTTAATATCATAGAAATACATTTTGTACAATCCTAGAATGGTTGGGGTTGGAAGGAGCCCTAAGACCATCTAGTTCCAAGCCCCTGTCGTGGGCAAGGATGACTTCCACTAGACCAGAGTGCTCAGAGCTCCTTCCAGCTGGGCCTTGAATCCTTTCAGGGATGGGGCATCCACAGCTTCTCCGGGCAGCCTCTTCCAGTGTTTCACCACCCTCACAGAAAAGGATTTCTAGTGTCCAATCTAAACCTTCCCTCGTTCGCCCTTGTCCTGTCACTACATATCCTTGTCAAAAGTCCCTGCAGCTTCCTTGTAGGCCACCTTCAGGAAATCAATAGAGACTTTAGCTGAAAATTGTACTGTTCACATTCCACTGTTCTTTTAAAAATAACGTTTTGGTTGTGAAAAAAAAATTGTATGACTTACCACAATATTTTAATGTGACACTGTTGAGGGTTTGGGAGCTCTGTTGTAATTTCTTTTAAGAAACTAGAAAGAGAGATTTTGAAGAATGTTTCAAGAACAGGATCGAGGATTTTAGTTATAATGCCAAAAAATGGACTTGTGTTGAGTATGAGGGTGAACCAATTATTGGAATCATTATTGCAACTTTTACGTGTTTTTTTGAGTGTTCAAATGATGTTCAGTTTCACTCTGATTTATCACTCTTCTTTTCCTGTGACATGTTGCCTTGCTGTGTCCCTTTCTCAATAATTCTGGTTTAGCCATCTCATTATTTCCTTGAGCAAAGAGAATCACTGAACAGTGCTGCTATGCCACTGAGAAATCCCCTATAGGACACACCAGTAGCAGAAAAACTTGAGGTTAAAAATTTTGATCCTTTAATTATTTTATGGTGTTCAATATTTTGTCATGTAGACACTTTAATATTTTTACATAAGTAAAAATACACATAGACATTAAGTTTTGTTTTGGCTTGATGAACTACTGCTGGATTCAGAAATGCAGTGTTGCACTGCAGACTTGAGTGTTCATCTCCTTGGGGAACACTGTGCAGCATTTACACATTTGCCCATCAGTGGTTTACTTTCCCATTTCTAATTTAATAAAAACTTATATTTACTTCCATTGTGGAAAACTTTGACAACTATTAATGGACAGCGCTTCAGAACTTTGAAAAGATCTGATAAAAATGTGAAAAACTGGGCCTGTTTCTTATGATCTGGGGTTGTATAGTTACCTGTACATTCATATTTCTCACAAAAAATAATGTTTGCTCACTATTTTATTAATCATTCAGACAATATATTAATTTCAGTCTCTGATTTTACTGTCATCATCACACTACAATTAATTTCTCTCATTTTCTTCTCTTCATCTTCTTTTAAAGATTTTCCTTTTTATATGAATGGGTGGCAAAGCAATTTCAATCAACTGAAATATTTATCTGGCCTCAATTAGCAATGAAAGCATGTTTCTGAGATGAGTAAGAACAATTAGTGGTTAACAACAATGTTGACAGATGTCACATACTGAAATATGAAACAGCATTAGCTTAGATTGCATTATGGGATAGTTGTCAAGTGGTGAGAATTTATTGTATTATCTTATGTATAATGTGATGAAATATTGATGCAAAAATGTCACATTTCATGTCAGTGGAGGTATTGTTTTGCAAAGATAAGCTATGGGTATGTTCACCATTGGCTAGACTTCTGGAGAATGCTGTTGATTAAATCAGCAAACCTTTATGAGAATAAATGTAATTTCACTAATTGCTGTCAGATAAAAGGGTGAGATAAGCCTATACTTGTTACATTGTGGAAATAAAGTCAGGCAGTGTTTGGTAATACAGAATTCAACCTCTTAATAATTTTTTATTGTATTTACAGACTGTAGTCTTTGTTTGAGTTTTTCCCTGAAAATTATGTAGACACTAGATCCGTCAATGGGGTAGTTTTACAACGTTATTAATTTTAAAATATTACTAATAAATACGAGTTTGTTTATTTACTGTAATTACCAAGGACTGTCATACTCAATTATAGCCACGAGAGGGAGCAAAGTGCAAACAGGGAGGAAGGTAAAAACCTAAATATTTCTTTCTGCTCGGCCTGTAAAACGTGACTTGTTATTGTTGAATTGCAGTTTAACGGCATTTGGAGCTCTCGGAAGTAATCTCCTTGTTTTGTCCTTCTCGTAAATATTTTCGAGCGCTTTTTCCTTACTATAATTCCTCACTTCACACTTTTGCCTTGTGATATTGTATGTATAAAATGGATTTATTATTCATTCTTTGTGCCTTTCTGAGGAAAAGTGTGGAAAGAGGGAAAAATATAAAGGAATTTTTGTAATAACTTTTCCCAGTTTTAAAATTTATCGTTGTAAGGATCATGACCATGCCTTTGGGGTATAAAGTAATTTTTTTAAAGAAAAGGGTGAAAAATATGAGCTATTATGGATAATTTAAAAATATTCATTTCAACACTTCTTGTGTATTTATTTAAATGATACAGGAAATAAAGAAGCCTTTTTTTTAAATTATTTTTGCTATGGTTTTATGGCTTCTTTTTAATACAAATATTTTAAAGTAAGCTGAAGAGAGGATTATGATCCTAAAAATATGGGTACAGAGCTGATATAGATCAACACAGTCATTGAAAGCCCCAGGAATTGAGCATTTTTGAAAGCATTAATAAAAGGTTTGATAAATTTGTAGCGTATGTAACTAGTAGTAGACTCATAAGATGATGTAGCTTAACGGGGTTAGAAAAAAATCTGCTAAATATCTGAGTAGTCAAACTCAAACTCTTTGTTTGCTTAGGGACTTTTTTTTTCATTTAAGATTGAAGAGAGAGGAATTACTGAGCCTTACCTAATTTTTTGGTAGGGGCTTCATTCTGCCACCCTTTTTCACATACAGAGCAATGCTACTGACACCAAGAGAGCTGGTTAGGTTCAAGCACTCCATTAAATCAAAAGTTCAAAGGAATGTGAACTGTTTCCTATGCTATGGTTTAACAGATGAGTAAGATCTGGATACCCATGAAGTTGATTTGGAAATGCATCATTGTTCTTTTCCAGAGCAAATCAGACACAAGCCACTAGGTGTCCCTAAATGTAAAATAAAAGGAGTCAAGAAGGTAGGTAAGGCTATGTAAGGACACAGCAATGAAAGAGACTGGAAAATATTTCCTTTTATAGGGAACAAACTGACAATCAGTTACTGAGCACACGTTTGATTTGGCCTCTGATGAGCTAAGATTCTTTTGAAACTTATTCCTTCTTTATTAATACAAGTACAGTTTAATTTCTGTGTGATAGCAAGCAATTTTTCATAAATCATACCAATGAGTAGCAATGCTAACAACAAAATAAAAAACTTTAGAAAATCTTGGTTAACTTAAAATAGATTGTAAAGAAGGAACACCTATTTTTACAATATTTATCTTTCCTTGCATTATTTAAGGTCACTTTTTCTGAACTGTCTTGCTGCACAAAGGGGTCAGTGCTTTCTGGGCCATGTGAGGTCAGTGGTCCAGACTACTGCATCATTGAAGAGGCAGAGGTCGCAGTGGGGGCAGAACTGTACCCAAATTTAAGGGCCATAATCACATACTGTGTGAGCAGTGATCCTCTGCCCAGTTAGTGCAGTGGTACCATGACAGGTTTGTATATATTCAGTTTCTATTTATGCAAATAGATGACAGGTTTGAATATATTCAGTTTCTATTTATCTTTCTTTTCAATGCATTCTTGATTAGAAGATCCAAACCCACTGTACAGATACTAATTCTGACACAATTTGCAAAACATAGGTAAGTGGTAGTTTTCTAAGTCTTTTTGAAATTGAAGTCAAGGAAGGAGAGATGTAAAGTGACATGCAATATTTGTATGCAAAACCCCTACGGTTAATATATGAATAATCTATTTATTTCTAAAGTTTAGGACCAAAATAAAAATTATATGGTCTTCTCAATGCCTCTAAGTATTCAATTATACCATTTTAAATTTGAGGCACTTATTTTTAGTTTGAATACCACTTTTCTGCAACATAGTAACAAACCTGGGAGATAAGTCTATTTTTATTCTAACAGCCTACTATCTCCTGTGACTACCACAAATATAACAGGTAGAATATGAATCTATGACAGGTAGGATATGAATCTTGTTTGTGTTAAAACTTTAGGATTTTTTTATTGCTGTGGCTTGACTTCACTGCAGTTTTGGAGATTAATAACAGATACTTCAATAAAATTTATACTCTTGATGTTTAATAACACTTAACATTTTGAGGGAGGGCCCTTCATATGTTTTCTCTTGGAAAAGGGTCACTGAAGTGCTTTGAACTCATTTATCAAGGGGATTCTTGTGGAGCCCACAGTACATCACCAATTATCCCTAACCATAGCCGTGTCTATCTTTTGGAGGCAAGGACAAAACTGATCTAATTTGTAGTTCCTATCTTCAGTATTGCTCATGGTATTTCAGGGTCAGAAATCAACAGATTGATTTTCTGCTTATCCTGTCGCTTTGATGATGTATCTCTTGATAGCATATTTTGTTACAGAGTTCATTATTTCTATCTTTTATCACTTATGAAGTCTACTGAAAATTATAGTATACACCTGGGAATGCACAATCTATATTTCTGAAAGGTAGAAATGAACTGCCTGGGAAAAGTGACTTCTTTTTTTTTTTTTTTTTTGCTTTGCTGGTGGAATTCCTGTTTCAGGTTTCCGTGTCATAAGGATCACATAATTATAATGTAGCTATTTATCTTTGAATTTGATCAGAAGAGTGTGTAATTTTTTGCCTCATACTAGACATACTAGACAAAAGTCTTCTCCCACTAGTAGTCATTTTAAGCCAGTGACTGGCTTCAAGGGGAATGCAAAAAACCACTTCATGACCTACTCTTCTCAGGTGACTGGCATATTTCTTCATGGGCAAGTGTTAAGGAGGTTCTGATGAATGTTGATCAGCTGAAAAATTCACTCTCTGACTTAATTTGCAAAGGAGCAAATTTGCTTTCTCCTCAAGGGAAGAATTTCAGAATGGAGATAATTTAAATGTTGGGGTTCCAAGGCCATAAATTCTTTAAAGCCAAATATGGACCAACATAAAAAGAGCCAAGAAAAGAGAGCTTCATGATGGTCTCTGACAAAAATATAGGGATGCAAGGAGACTGTTCCTACATTTTGTATTTGTAGTAACAATTGAAATTTGGATTTTTTTTTTCTCACCAGTGTTTTATAAAAGATATTCTCTTCTATAACTGACATATCTTTAAACAACAATAAGCTGTGTTTTCATTTTCCTGTGAAAGTTGGGAGGTTGTCTGCCACATTTTTTTGCAATCAGTATTCAAATGTGCTCTGCTTTCCTTTTGCAAAAGAGCATATTAGAATTTATGAGTACATGACCTTAGTTATTTCATTACAAGTATCCTGTAGAGAATAAACTTCCTGAAAAGAACAATATGTAGTTTTAATGCCAAAGAGGTGAATCATCAGAGTTTAACATCTTAATAACAGCATTATACCTAATTACTCTCTTTTATGGAATAGAGTGAATTGAAGCTATAAGCAGTTTTGAAATAGTTTAGTTAAAAATTGCAATGTAAACAATTAATTTTGCCTTTTTTTTTTTCCAGATTTCTTTCTACATTCTTGATTCTGCGTATAGGTTGGTGATGTTGGGACCTTTTAACTGAAGTCACATATAGGACTGAAGTGTTATATCAGGCATTAAATAATAACTGTAATATTGAAAGGGGAAAACCTTGGGGAAGGCATGGCTGAGTAATAGGGTAAGTACTTGAGGTACTAAAGCCTTGATTTTGTCCTGCAGCTTCTACTTCTATGCCCTTTAGCCAGACACCATCTTGACAGCTTGTTCCAGCACAGTGCTCTTCACTATTCTTTTCTTAAATGTAATAAATGCTTTTTCCAAATGAAAAAGTATTTGTGCATGCCCTGTTCCCAGTCCGCAGTGACCTTCTGCCTATGTTCTCTTCTTATTCCTTACCATAAAATCATAACATCTTTCTGAATTGCTTATGCAAAAAGCAGTCATGGCATCGCAGTAAAGTAAATGAACAATAATGGCCACAGTTGCAGCTGCAATCCAAGGATTCAAGGAAGAAATCAGCATTCCATATGATGGGCCCTGGTATCTGAGAATGGGCATGGAAGAAGGGAAGAGCCAAGTTTGCGCAGTTCCAGATGGATACAGATATGCAGCTGTGTAAGTTTGATTCATCTGAAGGCTTACTGTGAACTCTACTTACCTAACCTTACTAAGCAGTGATTAGGTTTTTGTTCCAGATAAACATTTTTGTTTGTGTGATCCAAATGCAGCCTTGGCATCAGTGTCTCATCCTGCATGTACCAGACTGGCTTTGGTAACTTCACTAGAACTCCATTGTTTGCATAAGGTGGAAACCTGTCTCTAAGACTATCAGTCTGCGTGGGAGGCTTGTTCAGAGCAGAACTCAGAAGAGAGATATGCAAATATATTAATCTAAAACACGAGACCAAAATGTAATAGGTTAACAACTTCACATTATGGCATAGTAGCAAGACCCTGAAACAACATAAGTACTTCTTAAACAGTTCTATGGAGGGAAAAAAACTACACACATTATGTATAGAGACTGTAGGCTTTCGTGATCTCCTGAATTAAATTTACTTCAGTGTCACACTTAACAGTTTGACCTTGTGGACTATCACAGAATCACAAAGAAGGAGACTCTCAATATCATTTAGGCCAACATCTCTGCTTAAAACAGGGTCAGCAAGAGCAGGTTGCTCAGGATTGGGTTCAGTCATATTTGGGATATTTCCAAGGGCAAAAACCTTCCACAGCCATTCTGGACAACCTATTTTAGTGTTAAACTACCCTCACAGTAACAAAAAAGAGTTTTCTGTTTCTGTGAGTTTCAGTTTGTGCCCCTGGCCTGTTAACCTGTTATTAGATAATAATCAGAAGAGTCAGTCTTGTTTGCACCTCTCATCAGGTATAAACAGAGATTAAACCCACCCCACTTCCCTAAGCTTTCTCACAGCCCAGCTAAACAATCTCAGCTCTCACCTGTGTTTTGAGGTGGGCCATCTTCCAGACTCAGCTTCTTCAAACTGCAGACAGCCACTCCTGAACTCCCCTCTGATCCAAGGACACCCCCCTACTTGAATTCAGGACCTCAGCCTTCAATTATAATATGATGGACACTCAAAAATGTACAAAGTAAAATATTCTGTGGCTGTGGAAATACATATACTGTTAACCACAATTGGAAACAACAACAAAAAAAGGGCAATATAATGTGAACAAGTAGTCATAAACACCAGGGTTTTTGTAATAATTTCAGTGTTGTTGAGTATAATAATTTGAATATTGTTGTAAAATGTTTTAGCATTTCATTAGAATGTTTTTTATCTTATGAAGTGCTGCAACAGAATGAGAAATTTATTAGGTATAATAAAATTCAATTTTTTGTGCAATATTTTTAATACTATTTTATAAAATTGCTTATGCTTAGCTATAGCATAAAAAGTGTTCTCTGTGGCTCTACAGTAAAAGAAAAAAAGTCTTAAACTTTCTGTCTTCCAGATTGGTTGCTTTGCAAGTATCAAAATCAAAGATTAAGAGCTCCAAAAATATGTTCTTAATAAAATATTTTCACTGAATATGTTACTTCTGGAAAAGATGGTATTTGGAAATGTGTTTAGACTAGAGACAGCTGCATGCAGCAGATAGAAGCTGAGGAAATGAGGGTAAGGAAACAGTTGTAATATTTCTCCTTTCCTCTTCCACGTCTGGTGTAAAGAGGGAAAAGCAATTTGTCATCTCTGCTCCATCAGTTGGTTGGCTTCTCTCCATGTGAGCCATGGGAGGAGCATGCTGCAAAAGTGAAACACACATGCAGTGAGGGAGCAGCAGCAGAAGAGTAATTTAATTCGAGCCAAACTATTTCTTTTCCTTTCGTATAAAAACCCCCGAATTTCAATGTGTGGTCTTTAAAATATTTTTCTGCTGGGATGGAACTTCTCTCTGTAAAAGGTAGGTTTTTCTTATTGAGCTCTTTCATCCCTGTGACAAGTATTTAGTACGTAGCTATAGGAAGTAACTTCAGAGAGTGGAGTTGTGCGTTGCTCATTTATGTAGATGAGAATATTTCTTGCAGTATTTCCTTCAAGGGAAGTGTGTAAATTGTGCCCTCTCACAGTGCAGTTGAATTGCTGCAGTGTTTGGCCTCTGTTTGTAGCTCAGCAACCCTTAGGCACCTCAGCATTTGTGTTGAAAGTTTCCTGGGTGTGAGACGTGACGGAATTATTCAGGCTGGCAGACATTCTGCAAATATGGTGCAGTTCCATGGAATTCTTAGGGATGTTTAGGGAGAAATGAAAGCAAGAATAAGTAATAGGAAAGTACAGGTGATTAAGCAAATGGAAAGGATATTGGAAAACAAAGGCAATCTCTTGGGAACCTTTACATTGTAAAGTTGTTTTTGTTTTATTGGCAATTG
The DNA here is from genome assembly GCA_013396995.1 of Dicaeum eximium. NCBI lineage: Eukaryota > Metazoa > Chordata > Aves > Passeriformes > Dicaeidae > Dicaeum > Dicaeum eximium. The sequence goes on from VWZP01009737.1 coordinate 377,123, forward strand.
CTAGGTCCTAAGTATAGCAGTAAAGTATGTGAGGTATACATGAATATATTCGTAGAGCAGGTTTAATTATTGTATGACTACAGTGATGTTTCTTTCAAATTAAATGGAACTGTGCTATATGTATTGACATGGCAAGGAAATTGAAAGAATATTTAATAATGCTTAAAAGACTAAATTTATTGAACTTTATTGGTCAGACACTTGATACAAAATTATGACCAGGTTAAATTTTCATGCCTATGACTACCTGAATCACAATCCTGTTAGCTTCAGAGTATTTTTCATTAATGGAAGAAATACCATAATGTGGAACTTTAGGTTGTTGAGCAAAATCAGGATTTAAAATGTTCACTTTTTATTTGGTAAGGTGTTTCCTCAACTATGTCCTTTCTAACAGGCAGAATAAATACACTGTAATAAAGGATTTGTTGTAAAATGATAAAAGTTATTTTAGATTATATACAGTCAGTCAGTCTTCTGGGACTATTATTTGGAAGAATTTAGAACTGGCATTATGAGGTGATGAATAATAAGTATAATACCCTTCCTGGACACCTGACCTCCATTCTGCCCTCTGTACATTAAGTTCCTGTAGAGTACATAGGGTTTTCACATGTTTTCTTTCCCAAAGATTTCCAAGCAATTATATTATCTTCCCGCAGTGATACTTTTTTAAGATTATTTGTTCTTATTTTTGGTTGAGTTTGTTTATACCACATAAATCCCTTAGATTTTATTTTTCATAAAACTTATTGGAAAACAGTGTTAAGGTAGTGTCTGAAACTAATAATATGGTTTGTTTGGTTTTTTTTAATACAGTGAAAAAAGGAAGGTTGGATAAAACAACTGGTAAGTCTGGTTCCCCCTTCAATTTCTTCTTTACAGTTTTCTTTCTTAGGCGTGGGGTTCTCTATCACAATGAAGAATCATTTAAGCTTGGGACTACTTTGACATGTTGGATCAACAGTACGGTACAAAATAAATATGTAAAGAATTATGCGTGTATTTTAAAGATCCAATTATCAACCGAAGTTGTGAGCTGAAACAATTTGTAATTTTAAGTTATGAAATGTTATTGTCTCACAAACCACTGATATTTACAATATATTTCCACTGAAGCAAATTTTTACATAGTTTTATGACCTAAATGTGTCATTGCTCAATAGAAACCTTTTTTAAATAAGGAGAGTGGAGCACTTTAGCTTAGCCAAGGTAGGGAAGAGATGGTGTCTGAATTTTTCCAGTGAGGAAATACAGACAGGAGACACTCACTGATGGACAGTTAGAGCAACCAGGTATATACCCTGGGCAATAAACATGAGCAAAACCAAGCTGCCCAGGTCTACACAAGTCTGTCCCCAGGACCAAGACTTAGCCATGGTGGAAATGTCCAAACATAGCCAGAGGTTTCTCACACACAAGTAGAATGTAAATCTAAGGCCTTCAAAATGTTTGTAATTACTCTTTCTCCGGAGAAGCTGATATACGACTTTATCAGTGCAGCAAAAATTGCCAGTAGATGTCTGACTAATAGATGTAAGCAAATTCAAATTGTTTACAGTTATCTGTATTAAAGAAAGGTTACCTGAATGGATACAGGTAGAACTGCTAGTTCTTCTAGCAACAGGCTATGAAATGTATATGCAAAGTATAGACTGAAAAGTCTTTTCTCTTTCACTGAGATCCTAATGCAATCAGAAAAATGTTATAATGTTCTATTTTGTTAGTACTCAAGAGGTTTACAGAACATGATTATCAAAATAATTTAATAAAATATAAGTAACTCTAATTTTCCTTTAAATGCTGTTGAAGTCTTGTTAATGCCATAAGTAATGGCAACGAAATTTGAGTGGTATATTCTTTGATAATTTGTCATGTTTCCTTGGGCAGAACAATTCTGTAGGTGGTAAATGAGAGCAGACTTTGAATGCCCACATTTCTCAAAACTTTGTGATTCTCCTGTAGTATATTTACTTCTTTGTGTAAGCTGCTCTCCCCTGTTTTGGGTTAAAAGCTGAAGATATGAGCAGGTGGATATCCTGCCCTTTTCACAAAAATTGCATTATGTGTCTCCAGTTTTTGACAGGTAAAGGGTTGGAAGCTGCAATAATGGCTTTGTGGAAACAAAACTTCTTATCATTTAGTAAAATTGACAGCTCCTTTCCACTGCCAGGCTATTGTAATAATATTCACCCTTGACAGTGTTATTCTTCAAGGAGGTTACATATTCAGTTATTTAAAAGGTAGAGTATCTACATTTTCTTATTTGACACAACTCATGACATTTAAAGAGGGTGAATTAGTCAAAAAGCACTGAAGGGTAAGATTTAGATGCAAAGAGCCAGAGGCCAAGGAACTACTGGAGAAATAGCTGTTTTAAAAAGCAGATGGTAGGGTTTCAGGTAACACTATAATGCTGGCAGTCCAGGATATTTTTTTATTTTTCATGCTAGGAAAGGAGCTGCAGAACGATACCAGGTGATTAGGTTTGATCATCTGGTGAGGCACACACTAACGTGAAACTTTCAAATGGGAAATAAATTAAAGTTGAATATGAAATAATGCAGCAATGAAGGAGACTACCACTAAAATTGTGGGTTAAGTTTCTACCTTGTAATTTATTTCATTTGAAAGAGATACCTTTTAGTTATGAGGGAGGTTGATATTGTAATTTTAATTTACATGGGTGCTCTAAGTGGCTCTAAAAGTTAAACATTGTAGGTTGCTATTTTTCAGCCAAGCAATTTTGCTTGAGAAAATTTCTCGAACTTTGAATTGCAAGTTCTCCCAACTATAAAAAGGTTTTGCAACTACTAAAGATTTTGCAAATTTTTTGGTTTGTTTGCCTCAGTTACACAGAATGGTGGTGTGTGAACCATGCCTTGCTGATGCCATTTCTCACAAATAAGTCACCAGACTCCTAAATTCATATTGACTTTGTCACTTTTTCAGTATAAAAACAAAGACATGTTTGAGAAGACTGGTGCAATGAGTTATAGAAAATAAATAGATTACATTGGCCTCTGTTGACTTTTTTAATTTAAAAAAAAATTTCCGTTACATGATATCTTTAGTCCTTTGTCAAATATTATAATCAGTCCTAATCAATAAGATCTACATCCAGCATGTACACAGCCAACACTTCTCCTTCACACCTTTTGTTAAGTGGAGTGTAATTTGATACAACCTATTCAGTGATCTCTTGTAGACAGTGACAGCTTCCCTCCAGCTCCGAGTGTTTGATTGACTTGAGGTAATATAGACAGTTCAAAAATTCTGTTCTTGACTATGTCTTGTATATCTGTATTTTGTCAGTGGTGGTATTAAAAAAAGAAGTCTTTTTTCATTCATGTGTCAATGTTGATCCTTGCCTAGGATGCTGGAGGGTTGTGAAGGATGTGATACATGCATGCAAACTAAAAAGCCATGTTCATTGAGATGATAGAATGTGCCTTTGCAGCAGATTCCTGTGTCAGGTCCTGCAGGATAGAGCTTTCCTTCAGTTCTTTTGCTTTTTTCTGTCAGTGATATTTTCAAGCACTTTGAAATTTTAAAGATTTTATTATTTTTGCTTATTAAGTCTGATTTTATGAATACTCACACTGTGCCTTTACAGAGGCATTTATAAAAATCTATGAGTTCATTTGGGACTGTATCTGAAACCCATTTTGCTGCTACATTTATACACAGAACTCGATTCATGCACAAAGACTGAATTACGTATTACATACAAGTCTATGGCCTTGCCTTAATTGGACATAAAAGCCCATTAGCCAGTCCCCAGTATTACCCTATCAATTAAAAGGCAAAAAAAAAAAAAATCCTAAACCTGTACTGGTTTCTTGTGAGAGCTGCCAGAGAGATTGACAAACAGTAAGAAGCTGTGTCTGGAAGCTGATCTTTCAAATACTCACACTTAGGATTATGTTGGCTCCCACCTGTCATGGGCAGAGATTTTCCTGTCATAGTCCTACTAAAACTAATAAGAATTTCCTTTTTCACATCCACGTATTTGACCCACACCTCTGAGTGGAGGTGTGTATGAAGTATGAGTTAGATCCTTGCTATATGGTTGTGTTTTCATCTTCTGGAAGGAACTAAAGTGGGGTTTAATGTGCTGGCTATTTGTTTTTCAGACACATCCAAAACATACGTTGTTTTAAAAGTCCAAAATTTAAAAAGCACTACAATAGATAGAAGAGGAAGGGAGCCTTGCTGGGAGCAAGACTTCATGTTGTAAGTAAAAGGAATTCTTATCAATTGATTTTGTTGTATCTTTCTACAGATGGTTGAAATATGTTTACAGAATTAAACATTTAATTTGCTTTAGTTATTTTTATGAAGAATGTCCTTTTTACAATTTTAGTTTTTTCTCGTCCAAGTATTTTAATGTTTTGTTGAAAGAATGAGTTGTTTTGCATAATTTTTCCATACTTTCTGGTTATCAAACGTATAAATATATTTTGATTGTATGCTGAAACTGAAATTTTGATTGAAATAACTCACTCCTCCCTAATTTCACGTTATTCTGCATTAAAAATAGAATTTCTAAAAGCTTCTTCAATTTTCCTTCCTGGTTATTTCACATAATACACAATGTTCTTAATCTCCCTTTAGGGCCTTATCTTCATCACAGGTTTTTTCTGTTTGATTTGGGAACATTCTTTTGGTTTCATGCAACTGATTTGTTGACAGCTGTAGCAAACTGCTGTCTTGCTTAGCTGGAGACTCTGAGTTACTGAAGAGCATTAGGTCAACACATGTACCTTCTCTACGTGCCATTTTCTGCATAGATAGAAGGACATATCATAGAAGTCATCAAAAATTCTGATTCTGACCACATCAAACTAATCTTAATCTGGGGCTAACTCCCCCCCAGCACTCTGGTCAGCAGGCATCTCCAACAGACTGTTCAGAGCCACAGCCTCAATTAACCAAAGAGGAGAATCATAGCTGGCTTTGAAAATGTTAAGGAAAGTTGTCATCAGTAGTTGCCCTTTTTCAACACCATTCTTATACTGCAGCTTTCACTTGTAGAAAAGATATTCATGTTTCAGTGTAAGAGGAATCATTGTTCTATGATAATACTCTGTTATTATGATTATTTCAGAACTTTACTGATTTAGACATAATAGTTTTATAAGCCATGGGGCATGGATTGGATGGCAGTGTAAAAATTTCTCAGGAAGTAGATCAATTAAACTTCAGCACTTGCCCTGTCTGTTACCTTTCAGGCAGGAGGCAATCAAAAATATTTTAAAGTGAGTGTGTGTAACCTAACTTCTAAATGTTCCTGAGGAATGTGTTATACTATTATTTAAAACATTCGATTTAAATGCTTTTGTTCATATTGTATGCAAATGAGTGTTCCATGCCATCATTAAAAATGACCAATTTATTACTAATTTTTTCTTCATTTGAAGTATAATAATTACCAAGGAATACTAAACTACTTTTGTAGCAGTTGCATTACAAGGTTGCTCGGGCTCCATCTGCTGCCTACTCATCTATACAACGCAGCAGACTTTGAAAAGGGATTATAAAGAAGCATTTACAAATATATTTATCTAGATTTTGATAAGTATACTATTGTTCATTATCTTAAGGACTCTCACTCCATGTCTGCCAGTAAAAACTGTGTTCCATTACTGGCAGATATTACCAGCTTGCATTTTAAAAGTTGCATATTGCCTAACCTTTCAATCTGCAGTTTCACTGTTCAGTAGTCAGTTTAAATGTTGTGGTCCAAAAATACTAGAAGATAAAAATTTGCAATTGGTCTTCAGTAACATATTTGTAAAGAGAGAAGCTGAATGAAACAAAAATTCAATATACCTATTCAACTGTGTAAAGCAAGCACAGCAAAAAATTAGACTAATGCAGGATGGTCTTTGAGAGCAATGTGATGATTTAAGTAGCTGTCTCAGAGGTGGCACCTGCCATTCTCTGATTTCATTTGTGCTTTTCCTGATGACTTCAAGTACACAGTAATGCTCTGTGGTACCCCACACAAATAAATTGAAGATGAGTTTTACTACTTAAAATTAACAGAGATTGTGTAAAATGAGTCCAGCGGAGGCACCAATACCTATTTTATTATATTGTCCATATTTACAGAACTGGTCTGTAATGGGGAACATTCCCTGAGGACATTACCTCTCTCTTAACATTAATTCAATGCCATGAGAGAGTGATATGATTAAATTTGATTTTAAATTCTTGCAAAATAAGGTTGTGGTATGGTATTTTTTTTTGGTCAAACCCAGCTAGTAATAAAATGCATGTATCCTATAATTACAACTAAAATAGGGTCTAGATCTGCAGCTTTTAAAGGTGAGAGATGTTTTCCCATGTTCCCCCAGAACTGTCCTCATCATTTTGTGAGGGCAATCCTGAGCAATAAGACTTGAGATTTGGCTTGTTCAGTCTAACATTTGTGTTTATTCTGCTAGTTTGTATTTTACAAGTATACTAAAAAACCCCCACCTCTGTATCTGCTGTAAGAAGATAAAAATAAATTACTGTGATAGATTGCTGAGCAGTTGAGATTACATTTTAATTTCAATGATCTCTGTTTTCATTCTTTATAGTGAAATCCATGCTGATGGAAAGGGCTTCATTATAGAGCTGTGGAAGAAAGGCTTGCTCTGGGATAGCATTTTAGGAGTTTTATGGATTCCCCTTGCCACTGTGGAATATGCAACAGATGTAAGATGACTTTCTGTGGAAATATAAAGCACTGAGTAAAATCCAATAAATTTCCCATTCTTGGGTTCCCCAAATACTGTAACAACATTTGTGATCAATTTATACTTCTAACTCCTTTGCTTCAATGGTAATATTAAGGCATAATGTACATGTGGCTCTCAAAGTGACAATTGATACACATCAGCCATGTACCCTGGAGAAACGACTCAGATCCTGGGCCAGGTATAACACAGAAAGGGAGTTAGGGTTCAGCAGCACTCAGGGACAATTAGAGAGGCTGGGATGTTTAGTTTATATCATTAGAGTGAAAGAATTTTAGATCAAGTTCCATGATCTGGCTCTTCATTTTGTGACCTTGGGTAAATCTCTATTAAAATGGGCAAAATACTGTTGTTCTCTTTCTCATGGGAATTGACCATTTTCTCAAAGAGGAAAATAGAAATGTGCCCTGTGGTGCCACAGAATAAATTAATAGTACAGTGAGGACATAGGAGAGGATGAGTGGGGAAATTGGGTCAATACAGGAGTTATGTATCCACCATAGTCACTTGGCCACCAGAATGACTATACTTGCTTTCAGTAGGGAGTTCTTATTTTATAAAATAAAGAAGAAAGGTTTCTGGGAGTGTGGAAATACTGAAGCAAACTGCAATTGCTGCCAAATTTTCTAAATTTGGAAAAGGTAAGAGGTATCCTATTGTAATAATCCACAATTCTCCCAATCATAAATATGCTTTCATATGCATAGTCCATGGAGGCTATTTTTGAAGAAGCAACTGTGAATTAGAGAAGATTATTTAATCTTTGCAAATAAAAATTGTCTGCCTTCTTTAATATTTCTAAAACATAAAAAAGGCAATTGAAGATGGGGTAAAGGTAAGAAAATGAGAGAATAACTTCATGCAGTATCTCTCATCAGACTATAGCCGTTTCTTTACAGGAACTAATAAATATTAATATATATATTGAACTGACATTTCAATGATTCTTCTCAGAAAATGGAAGCAGAGGAAGAAAGTAATTCCTGCTTAAATTAGAAATGGCTCTGTATCACAGCTGCCAAGTGCCATTTCAAGCCCCAGGGCAAGTTGTTCTGCTCTGCTGCCCAAGCTGTTGCTGAGTTACAACTTGCTGACACAGAGGCTATGGCTTACTTGTAAATACTGAAACTTTAAACAAACAAAGATGCAAGATAAGAGATTGTTTCTTAATTTCTTCAGATCCTCTAAACCTTCATTTATAATTAGTCCACTGTGGAACATTCCTAGTTATTTATCTTCCTGGTCTTAACCTTGCAGTTCTGTTCTGGGCTTTATAACTCAGAAATAACCTACAAGGGAGCATTACTTTAGAAGCTTTTTTTTTTTGGCTTGGTTATTAACTTAGATGGATTGTTCCAGTCTTGCTAGAGTGTACTTGTTTGGCACCAATTCAAAGGGGAAAATCTCAGTTGATAAGAATAATTTTCAATATTCACATTTGTTGTGTCCTAATCATCTGACAACCTTAATGTCTTTTTGTCTATATTGTTGTGCAAATGTTATATTTTGAATTTGATGAATGAGAAAACTTGAAGTCCTAACTAGTATGTCAACAAAAGCTGGAAAATACTAAAATGGTGCTATAAAGGAGCTCCTATTGACATAGGGGAAACTTCATTCAGTAAATGTGGATAATGCTATAAATTCTGCCCAGGTGATTTCCATAACTTGTTTTTCCTAGGAAGGTCCGGGTTCCTGGTGGAGATTGCATTCTGAAGTAATAAAAAATGGACGTGAGATTCAAGGCACAAAAACACCAACTTCTCATGAGATCTTACTAGATATCTACTTTGCATTACCATTTGGTGAGTTACAGATTAAGGTCCAGCATTCCAGCCATTTTATTTTTCTCTAAATTCCTGTAATTTCACCCAAATTCCTGAAATACAAAACAAATAGTATTTTTTCTATAGAATCCCAAATGTCTATTCATCACTGGAGCGTTGTCACAATGGATACTGGTAATTGTTACTGGTAAGTAAGAACCACTTCCCACAAGGAGCTGGATGAGCAGTTCCAGTAGCTAATGGTGATCCACATGTGGATTGCAGAGCTAGTACTAGAGCCTTTGTGTTACAGCTCTGCAGCACATCAGCTTTCAGCAATGCACAATGTATGTTTTAATAAAACCCAGGCCTTCACAGCATATTTTGCCTTCCTAGCAAAGGTTGTCTGCCTTTATTTTTAGTGCATATGAAGATGGAAACTATTTCTATTTCTATACATATGAATGTAGTGTATATGAAGGTAGAAATGGAAACTGAACTTCAAATAATACATCACCAGACATTACTTCCAGATATACTACAAAGAGATTGACTTTACTAAGGTTATCAATCTATCTATATGACATAGTCTATCTCCAAAAAAGGACACAAACATAATTTAGCTTAATGTTTTACTCTTTAAATAAGTGAACCATGTCTGAAAATATTAATCCTAAAATTTATGCAAGAATAAAGTAAAAAAAGCAAAGTGTGAATAAGAAACTATATGAAAAGGAGGACTAGAATTTATACCAATAATATGTTCTTTGATTATCTAATTTATTTTTAAAATGCTTGTCTTTGGTTAACCTTGGTAAATTGGTTTTGGGTATAGTCTGCATGATTACACTCCTGTTAATACATCAGGTGGAATACATATCTTTTCACAGAGTGACTGTGGACTATTTTAGTTTCTTATAAGCTACAACATGGTTTACCTTTTTTTTTTCCCTCTCTTTTTTTTTTTTTTTTTTTTTTTTTAACAAAATTTACTTCTTCCTTACTACTTGGCCAAAAAAATTTCAAAATATAACCTCTGCCCTAGTTGCATTCTGCTTTTTGTTTGCTTTGGTTTTTTGAATTAGCAGAATGTTTTAACTATGTCCTTACATCATTCTCATGTCTAAAAACCTAGTGTAAATCTGGCATAGGAACTCTAATTGTGGGTTTACAATATGTAAATTCAGATTGTTGGTTATTTCAGGCTGCTACTTGGAGAGGATGTTGGTTTGTATGTTGAAGCTTGTATTCTGATTTCAAACAAATATATTTGAAAAAGTTCCCAAGACAGGCCCTGGTACTGTAGTCACCGAGTGCTGTGAAAATCCTGTAGAGGTCACTCTTATGCTGTAGTTTTCTTCAGAGAGGCAAGAATTTAAAAGCATTATGTCTTGGTTATTGAGAAAGCTCAATAAAGCATTATCATCTACCTGGGGTTTGACAAGGGCATTTTCATTGCTTGTCCTATTGAATGACTCAGCTCAGCTATGACCACCTGAGAATCTGTCCTTGACTATTGGAATCAGTATAGCCTTTTTATTATGACAAATTACACTGGAAAGGTAGAAGACTGCAGTTACTTTTGACAGTTCCTGAAAGATGTTCATTTGAGAATGCCAGATAATGGGCAGAAATATAAGAGCCTCCCATGCTGCTTCAATAGTATGACTTCATTTGGACTTGAAATCCTGCACGTAGTAACATGGAAATGTGCTCTCATCAGTAGTTCAGTGCCTTTCCTAGAAGTATCTAATGTCAGTTGTGGTAGCAATAAAGTTGATGTTTCACCATTGCCAGGTAGACTGAGCTCCATTAAAAGGCTGCTAAGTAAAATGGATACCTACTGTACTTAAAATTCTGCAAGCAGTCACAATAATAAAATACTGACTTTAGATAAACACTACAGTTGAATTACAAATGTCTTTCATGTCTCAAAAAGTCAGGTTTTTTAAAGAGTAATCAGGGGTTTATGAAATAAAATAATTTTCCTTCAAATTTTTTAGGTCTTTCTTGTAAGAGACAACAGAAGAAAATTTAAAGGACATGTCTTACTTTTTGCCTTAAATTCAGCATTAGAGATAGGTAGCTTGCTCCTTAATGTTATTATACCTTACATAAAGAGTACAAGCTAAAGAAATTAAAGATTATTTTACTGAAGTAATTGGTAATAGCTGTAATTTGGAAAATCATTTGTGTGTCTTGGGAGCTAAGATGTCACTTTGCAAAGTAGCCTACTGAAAGTCAACAGAACTTTTACCTTGTTAATAATTTTGGAAAATACCATGCAGAACTCACGTCCTAGGCTTGGTTTAAATTCAACTCATTACCACAAATTTCATATACATTAATTAGCAAATGAAGTAACAAGAATAAAGTAGCAATGATGAGATTTAATCCCTGTTTCTGCATTAGTCACCATACTAATGCTCTGATACACCAAGGGATTAGCAAATGAGAATATTAATTGTTCTGATACAACTTTGATCAGCAAAAACCAAAGTCTCAAAAAATCATAATAGACTGACTGTGAAAACTCATGCATCACTGTATAGAATTCTAAGTACAGACCACTTTAGTTAGTATAATAATTCACATATACTTACAATTTCAAAGTTTGCATTAACATGTGCAGTGGGAAAACAAAAAGATCCTGTTTTCCAAAGTGTTACCTTTATCTTTGGCATGTTTCACAACAGTGTTGCATTCACTTTGAGGAAAAGATATGACATAAATTTCAGGTAGCTTACCTAGTGTTGGTAAACACTGCAATGGAAAATAAATCAAAGCATCGTTCCCAATCTGTAAGCAGAACTTTAAAAATGGAAAAAAGAGGTGGGCACACAAATTCTTATCATCATCATGGAAGAAAACCTCCTCACAATCAGGGTTAGATCATGAACCCTTTCCTCTCATTACAGTTAATAGGATGATTTATATAGCAAAATGTTTTGCAGGAAATCAGTTTGTACCTTCAGTTGCACAATCGTCCTATTTCTCCCAAGAGCCTAGAGCCTGGGGAAAAAAAACCCCTCAGTTCTAGGCCAATAGCATGTGGAATTAAAGTAGAGCCTAATTCCCTACATAAAGCCAACACACAAAAAGCCCCATAGAACCAAAATCCAACCAAACAAAAAAGCCCAGATCTCAGAATGCTGGGCATGGACCCATAAGAAATACATGGCAAGTTGAACTGGAAAATTTAAAAAAAAAGTTTTCTTCCTAATCCAGCAATACATAGTTTTTAAACTGTAAAATTAACTTTGTATAACAAGAAGGTAACTGGTTTAGACCTCTCAAAGTTTTAGAGTACCAATCAGAAGATCATCTTGGAACTCTGTCTGCTGTTCTTTTTATAAGTGATTTAATCATTACAATGTTTGCAATTGATTTGGTAATTCCTTGTTGCTATAGATTTAATGAATTAAGATAATTAATTTTATGTGTACTTCCTCTTTTAGAAGTAAAATGGGCTGAAAGATTCCTAGCAGCTTTTTTCTTCTCCACAGATATCCACACAGATTTAGATTGCAGAGGTTGGCACAGAGAGACACCTCTCCAATGTGCAAGACATTCACATCAAGATACAAATGACAGTCAGTCATCCATGGAAAGTGGGCTCAGCACACAAGAAAGCAAACTCAGGTATTTTATCTTGTCACATTAGACATTTGTTATATCATTTGTTGATTTTTTTTTTTAATGTCTGAATGTCAGCATGATACATACAACATTATTTTAATCAAGAATATGTAAGTTTCTTAAACTTGTAAAGAAAATGCAGGTGTTTATTAGCTTTTCTATGTTCTTTTATGGGAAATACATGTACACCTGTCCTGTTCTCACCCCTGGGCATGTGTCTACATAGGGTTCAGCTATTCCATAGTGACTTCCTGAAATATTAAGAAAGGAAGAGAAGAAATTCCCGACATGATTTGGGTATTGTAACTATTCTATTTCATCTGGAAAGCAGGAAGGACATTGGATTCCATTTTTGAAGCTAATGTATTTACCTAGACAGGCTGCCTGCATTTCTGGAAGTTTTTCAGAAGAGAATTAATATTTTCTATCTATTTCTTTTGAACAAACAAGAATGCAGTGAAAAAAAAAGAGGGGGAGGAAAGATAATTGCTGTCTTTCTGCTTCTCTGAATGTGGAAAATGATGATGCATAATGGTGGAAGGGGCAAGGAATAAGGTGGCAACAACTGTATTATTTCTCTGCCATTACCTTCTGCTGAGTGGAGTTGAATGCTCAGGAGGGAGCCCAGTCAGCCTCTAAGAACACTCAGCAGTGGTCTCTGAGCAGGGAGCGCTATCTCTGTATTGGAATAATCACTTCACTTCTTTTGAAAAGGAAAGTGGTGAGAAAAAAAAACTTCCCTCTACTGTTCATTTTGGCTTTCATAGCAGCTGTCACAGACTGTATTATATTTCATTCATGGTGTCTTATCCATAGCAGTGCAGGAAAGACACTGTGGGCAGTGGACACTCCAAAAAGTGTTCTGCCTTGATCAGGGGTAGAAAAGGCTCTTGGGAAAGGCAGCAAGAATATTTGGTGTGCCAGGCACTTTGCTCCTGTTTAAATCATGTCTAGCAGCAGTGGTACTAGAAAATTAGCTCAAACATGAGAGAAAATACAATAAAAACTATTACATTATTAAGTTATATATTCTCTGAGGCAATAACATCTTGATGCACTTCAACAGCCTTTTAACATTCTTTAAAAAAGCAGGGTCCTGGTGCATGTAACTTCTACACAAAATTAGGAAATAAATGGGTCTACAAAAAGCTCAATCTCGGGGATGCAGTCAGAGACTGCACACAGACAGGGTGCCACAGCATTGCTTGGGTGCCTGTCAGCCTTACCCTGTTTACATTTCCGAGTCAGTCCTTCCAGGGTATTTACAGAGAAGTACGAGTGCTTCCTCAGGGTGAGAGCTGTCAGTAATGGCAGCATTCAAGAGCTGTTTCTCTGTGTTTTTCTAAGCACATGTCCAGTCATTAGCATATCATCTGTGCTGACTGTCATTTTCAACAGAGATCTGAGCATCTGAGCAGGTTAAGCCAAACCAAAAGAAGTTAACTCAATCGGACTATGGAATTCTTTCCTTTGTACCAAATAATTTTATTGAAATTAAATAATCTTTTATAGGACTAAATTGAGAGTCAGCACTAAACATTTTTAGCTGAAAAGTTCTTTTAAGTAATAATAGGTCTTTTTAAAGATTCTGAGCAGAAATATGATTGTTTTAAGAGATGTGTATTTATTCCAAATAACTGCACTTGTACTAAAAATCTGAAAAATTAAGGACATGGATGAGACTATTTCTTTTTAATAGCTATATTAAACACCAAAATTAACTCTCCTGTATATTTAAGTATTAATATGTTCCAAATTTCTTCCTTAAGTGTTTCTTTAGACTGATATTTATTCATCAGTTCTTTGGTTGTGTACGTAAGTGGTGTTTATGGCTTCTGAGTTAGGTGTAGACTGATGACTAATTAAGTGTAACTGAGTAACATTTTCCCATAAAGCAAAAGCTCACTAAATCAAAATTTGAAGGATGTGGTAAATTATTAAGTAACCTCTTATTGGAGCAATATATTTTTTCCTAGAGGCTTAAAAAAAAGGACAGGCAGAGAAGGGGAAAATACTAGTAGAAAAAACCCAAAACCCATAAATCATCTGAGGTTTTCTCTAAATAATGTCATTAATGAACGAATAACTGTGAATTTTTAAAAATCAGCAATCAAGTATTTATTGTATACTTCATTGCACCTCTCCTTAGTAGCCATAGGGTAAATCAGCTGGTTCACTCTTTTTGCATTATTAGTATCCAGTGCTGAATGCTACTACTTGCAGGAATAATGATTTCATGGTTAATCTCTGTGGTACCACTGAGGTAGAAATAATGTTGCTGTATAACCAGAATAGCCAGAAATGTACAGATATACCTGTTATTCATAAACTAAAGTGAATGGCATAAAATTGATTAGGGGCATTTCCAAAACAAGGAAAGTGGAGCAAATATGTCTTTTAAAAACAACCAACTAATCCCAAAACCTAAAGAAGTACAGCAACAGGGACAAGGATCTTTCTTTTTAAAGGAATATTGATTTGTCCTGTGATACTTGTTTTCTATGTAGAACTGTAAAACAATCATTGAACAAGGAGAAAAAAATTTATTACATTAAAAAAGCAGCTAAAAATCCATTATTTAGATGTGTAATAAACAATATATGCTTATTTTTTTCTACCTATGTAGGCCACATGAGTAGATGTCATATATACCTACACAGGAAGAGAAGTCTACAAAACTATGCTAGACCTACATAGATTGCATTGACAAATTTGGGGTTGAATATCTTGTTCTGAAGTGTTTGGCTTTCATAGTGCTTCCTCTTTTCTAATGGTTTAGGTACTGTAACTGCTCTGTTAAAAGGAGATATATTACTAAAATTGGACTTAATGACCTGCAGCCACTATTGAGTGATAGTAATATTCTTTAATTGATTTTTATGTAATATTAATTAAACTGATATTAACTAAAACAGTGATTTGTGACAGTAAAATGCATATTTATTTTCAAATGGATGAAAACTGAGAAGAAAGCTTCAGTGTGATAGTATTACAAGTTTCTTAATGCTTGAAACATCATGAGTATTAAATGGCCTCTTAAAATAACCTTTCCTGGTTTTCTGTACAGAGAGAAGCAAACAATTGCTGAGGTCAAAATTAATTTGAGGTGATCAGTTTACAGCCATTTTTCCAGTAATCTGTTTCATTACTCATGCCTAGATAACATAAAAAAAATTGTAGACTAGCATAAAATTATTTCTAAATCATGAAAATTTCCACCTCCAACTCTTGGCTACAGGTTATGAACTCCTTAAACTTCCATGCATAGCCATCTGTTTAAACAGATAGTGTTTGAACATATACATTTGTTTTCTGTTGTGATCATTCAGTGAGAGATTCCTCAAATTTAAATTACAGAATAGGTAAGCATAATTGATCTTCTATAACATGTTATTGCTTCATATTTACTCCCAAAAAGAAATAAGGTCCAAAAGAAGAAAAGAAAGAGGCATTTAACAAAAGATGTCTGTCACATACAAGGCTTTTGGCTATGAACATCCCCTGGTTCCCAGTCTCAGAACTGGCAGATAATTTTCAAAATATAAAAAGAGGTTGACATTATAATTAGTGATGGGTGGTTTTGCATTTAATTATTATGCGTGGGCTGTTCTCTAAACTGAAGCTGGTTTAGCTCATGTAACCCTTGTGTGTTCCAAAGGCAAGGTAAAAGGACTGTTCACATCCGAACCCATGAACCAAGAGACTTCCCTGAGTCTGAACTATTTTCACATATTAAAGAGCATTCCTCTAAGCTCTTTGGTTTCTTGGACAGCTTTGTTCTGTTTGAGTTACAGAAAGCAGTGTGGGTAGGAAGGTATTCAGCTTGAGGTGATGTTTATTCTTGTATAATAAATCAGTCATTTAAAATGGTAAATAAATGTTGTTATTAGTTTATATAATTACAGTAAGGCAGACCTTTCCAGTAAGAATCTTATGTAAAATTAAACCCTTTGTGTAACAGCACAGTGCTGAGAGTTCATTCCACTGTACCCCAGGCTTAATTCTCATCTGTCACTCAAACTCACATGCTCATTGATGATCCTTCCTGCTCTGCTGCCCTTTGCTATTTCAGTTCGCCTCTCTTGCCTTTCTCAAATGTGTTTCCTTCGGATCTTCTGTGGCTTAAAATGACTGCTCTTGATTGCATTAAAAGTAGTAATTTTAAAGACTACTTTAAAAATGTTTTTAAGTAATTTTAAAGACTGTTACAGCAGCTCTGTAGAGCAGAGGAAATACAAAATTTAAAATAAGAGATGGAGAATGCTAAGTCTCATACATACAGTGAATTTGAAGTTTAACCAATTTTTATGGGTTTTTTATGTCTCTAATTTATAACTATGACAACTTTACAATTGTTACCAATTTAATTATATATTTTAAATTGTTTGAGTAAAAAAATGGAAAAGAAGGTAAGTTAGCATTTAACAATAGAGAGAAAATATTGTACTTGAAAGAGATTGAGAAAAAGGACACTGAGATAACTGAGAAAAATTTAGGGAGTTGAAGATTGTGTCTGGAAAAAACCCCCAATTAATTGCATATGAAATTGTTAGGAAGTGTAGTACGGGACAAACCAGATTTATTTTGCAAGGCAATTTGCAGTTTAGACCAAGTGATGGTGAGCTGATGCGACATGTTGATGTACATTTTCTTTCCTAAAGTTATCCCAAATAGATTTTATGTTATTTTTGTTTCACTGGTTTTGAAGTTAAATGCTTTAATTCACATCCTGAAGTTCTCAGTAAAATGTACTTAAAATTTGTTAGTAACTATGAAGTATGCAGCTATGAATCCAATCTTTGTGGCACATCTGAGAGCCAGAATGTTGCTACCTAGCTGGGTGTGTACAAATGTGCAGGATTGAGGCCGTAGGTAAGTGAGGATGAGCTGCTGCTCCCCAAGGGAGGGGCAGTGAGGCAGGGTAACACAGCCGGCAGGGCAGGGCAGGGCAGGGCAGCCAGTGCCCCAGGCACACCTGGGAATGGCAGCAAGGGTTAAACAGCAGAGCAAAAGCCTGTGCTGGTGGAACAGCTCCCACGCCAGAGTGGCAGCTCCTGGAGCTCAGGGTCAGCGGGGTGCGGCCAGGGCAGGGCACAGCAGAGAGCACCAGGCAGGCCCATAACAGCACAGCAGGGTAAACTCAGACCTGGCAATGAGCCCAAGACTGGAGGTCCTGCTCGGTGGATCCATAGGCAGAGCTGTGCTTGAGCCAGTATTCCAGTCTAGGCATGACACAATCTGGGAAAAACTTCCAGTAGAGGAGGCATAGTATCTAGCTCTGGCACAGAAGATAGAGCCAAACTTTATGTCCTGCTGTATATATGAAATAACCTACAAAACCCAATTATAAAATAGATTACACATTAAAATAAAATGCAAATATCTTTGTCACATAGCAGAAATTACTCTTGGTTTCTTCCAGTATCTATCCCCACCAGTCCATACTGTTTCAGTTCTCCCAGTAATCAGATGTTTTGAGTTTTTTTACTTTCAGTCTTTTCACAAGTTTCTGTTTTGTTTGTGGTTATTGGGAGTGCTCTGATGATTGTTTTGCATTCTGATATGAACTGCTACTGAGCTTTAATTGGCTTCCTTATTAATATTCATAGTGTTATATTGTTTGCAGTGGTGACAACTTTCCATAATAAATGAGAAATCATTATGACTCTCCCTGAGATTCTGTGTAATGTAACATTATTAATAATAAATTATTTAGGCTTGAAAGGAACAGGAAAGATTTTGAAGTTTTCTTTTACCTGGATTAATTAAATTCTATGCTTTCTTAGAGGTTCCTGATATAATGTAACTCTATTAAGTTATGCTATACTGTTTTGCTGTTATCTTATCTTGGGTTCCCAAAAGGTTAACTTGCTATAAAGGTTAACACAACTTACTTAGACGTTACATAATAGTAAATTTTTAAGGTAACTTTGTTCGCTTCTGGGAACTAGTTTATCTAATTAATGCTTATAGCTGTGTGTAAAAGATTGAAAAGATTCAATCTCTGTGCAAGTATCCCCTTCAAACTACTAGAAAATTTGTTCATTTACAGAAAAGCTAAAATAGTTGTCAGGTATCAGTTCTTCTGCAGAGAAATTCCCTTTCTCTGTATGATTTGATCTCTAAAAACAACAGCCATTTCAGGTGGGGGCATAAGAACTCTACATAAAGAGCTACACAACAGGAGGAAAGAGAGTTGCCATGGGAAAAGCAGCAAATGTTTATGAAAAGTTTGATTGGGCTCCTACTGCTGTGTCATACTTCATCTGTACACTGCTACCCTGAAAGATACCATTATATTCAGAAGCAGGGTAAACTTCACTGGAATTGGTTTACCATACTTGCAATTTAATTTGTTTGTTTATTGCATGCATATTCAATCAAATACTTTTATAATACTGATTTTGATGGCTTTTTAATAAAATTGAAAGATTAGGCATTGGTTATGAATAGAGAGATTCTGTAGGAGAAAATTGAGTTTAGTTGATTGAAGAAATATATCTTTCCAGTATATATTTGGTGAAAAAACCCCTACATTTTTAATTTTTGAGTTGGGTATGTTAGAAGAAGAAAAAATTGTTTTAATGATACAGCATTGA
Source organism: Dicaeum eximium (assembly GCA_013396995.1). Classification (NCBI taxonomy): domain Eukaryota; kingdom Metazoa; phylum Chordata; class Aves; order Passeriformes; family Dicaeidae; genus Dicaeum; species Dicaeum eximium. The sequence continues at coordinate 395,876 of VWZP01009737.1, forward strand.
AATGAGTGAGAAATTGGAGACTAACAAATAGCTGCAGAGTGGCAAATCTGGGCAAAATCTGGAGAAATTCGTAAAGTTTCCCTAAGTGTCAGATAGACATTGTTTGCTTTCTGGGAACAATCCAAGATGACACTTTGACAGATTCAAGATTGATTAAAAGCTGCAACTTCACTGGACAGCAGAACAATGTCTTGATAATGTGTTATTCACATCAACACGTGTTTCTTTGTGTCACCTGTCTCCTGCCATAGCCTTTGGTCTTGTCAATCAGCTTCTGTCCTAATTGCATGTTCTTTTTGTTCAGATAAACATCTTGCAGTTTGGAAATCATTGATGTAGCTGCTACAGCACTAAGGAGATAATGTATCTTGTGGGAGTTTCTCAGGTGGCAGCATTGCATTGTAATATCTTTATATCCATCAGAAAAACCTGGAAGTTACTTTGTAAAATGTTGATTTGCTGTCTTGGCAGGCCTTAGAAAAATAGAATCTTTGTTCAAAGCTGCTGCTCTATGGCAGTGTAGGGGGAAATATGAGCTGTTATCTACTGGCACTGTATTAAGTGTAAGAAATCAGTATCACAAGCTGTAGTTTTGATAGATCTGAATGACAGTCTACAATCTGAGTGGTAAGAACTGCAATTTTAAAAGTTTAGGTATGTGTTACTGTACATCTCTATTTGCACACCTTTTAGCACCAGGCCTGCAGTTGTGGTGGTTCCTTAGAACAAGTCTTAATAGAATGGAATAAATTCTTCCAACATAATGAAAACAGGATGCCACCCAATCTCGCAAACCAAACCTTTCAAGAAAGGGACATATTAATGTTTGAGAATAATAGTTAATCAGATAACAAGAAAATCCCACAGTGTTGAATCCAAAATGGCTCTACATATTTTGAAGTGGAAACATTTGAAGTGGCCTAAAATGTAGAAGTTTAAGTAGTTCTTCCTTTTCCCAGTACTCATTCTCAGCTACACAGAAGAGTTTGCTATTTCTCTATCTGTGATGAAAAAAAATATTTTTGGGGTCATATTTTAAGTCAGAACACTAAAATAACATTACTGCAAAGTAATTGTTAAAGCAAGCTGGGACTTCCTGAATCAGTTTTAGCAGAGACAACAACATCCCATCAATAAGTCACACTATGATCAGACTTAAGACCCACCTAAGGAGTCAAAAGACACAAGGGAGAGGAAGGTGCTTTCCTTGCACCAAACAGTTAATTGTGCCCAGGAAGGGGAGTGGTGGTCAGGCTGCAGTAATTGATGGCTTATCTTTAGCAGCTGTGCAGACTTGGCTTGGAGGGTATTTCTAGAAGCAAGCAGGAACAGATCTTTTTCTTCAGGAAGACCAACATCAATGTGAATTATGCCTATGAAAATCTTGTGAAGAACCAGAGAAAAAAATTAAAATGGAAAAAATAGGAGTTCTGTTATGATGATAAATGCATAGCTTTGGACTTCATTAATTTGCTCTATGGGTGAGTCAAAAGATGTAGCCCTTATAAAATACTTAAGTTCTTAATGATTAGGTAAAGTAACCTGTAAAAGAGTGCTGGAGGAAAAACTGAACTAAAGCAGATATGTAAGCATATTTTAGTTTCTGTTCATGCATTGCTAAATTTTTGAATCTGAATGGCTAGAAAGCAGATGTTATTGCTGTACAATGTGCTTTAGAAACTTAAACCAAGTTATCTCTAAAAAATAAAAATTTTTTTTTCATTATTGTAGTAATGTTGTTCCCAAAATAAAGACTGATAAAATTTAGTACCTTGACCCAAAGAAACTAGGAACTTGCAATTTTAGTTTAAAAAAACACCAACAACTCAGAACTGTAAACTGAAGTGAAAGCCAGCAGTAATATAAATGTATGATTGAAGATGATAATATAGGTATGGCAGATTACTATTTTAGACAATAAGAAAGCAAAAGGAAAAGAAAAATGTGTACTCAGATTTAAAACTAAAATTTTACTGTATGGATGAGTAACTAGTTGCTGAACTATACTAAGTTTTATTCTCTGCTCTCTTAGTTTAAAAACTAAATTTTCAAGAGCAATTTGAACATCTGTAAAAGGGAACCTGTGTAGGGGCAGAGATTTAGTGCTACCAGAAAAACTATCTTAGAGGAAACTGCCTTCTTTTGCCCCTGACACACAAAAATAGCTATATGAGGCAATTGGGTAATGCTAAATTGTATTAACCTATGCAAAGCTTAAAAAAGATAAGTCTTACTGTGGTAGAGTTAACTTAATTTTCCTTTGCAATTTTACCATATCATTAATTTCCTTTAAATGTGATTATGGCTAAGATGGACAAGTACTGCCTACAGTTCTTACTGTTTTACTAAACTGCTACTTATTGCACAGCTTTTTAATGTTATAATTCTTTTTCCTATACTGTATAATTGAGGCCTATGAAAAATTTAAAATTTAATTACAGTTTTATAGTCCAGCAATCTTTGACAGGATACCATTTCTATAGTTCCATATCCCATGCATATTTTCCAGTAGGAATAGTGTGTCCTACCAAGTGCATGAATTGACTTCAAAGCTAGTGTTGTAAAACTCCTTGTTTTCAGCTGAAAACTACTTCAGTGCAATCAGTGTCAGCTAATTAATGACAGGTGCTGGAGCAAGGACAGCCTCTTGTAGCCCAGGTGTATGTGACATTGCTAATGTGGCTTTGGCCTGCTGTGCAAGACTTGTGGTAGCAACTGCACCAACAGATATTCCCAAAGAACTTGTGCTGCTGCAGTCTAAATGAGTAATAAGTGTGTAAATCATCACAAAAAAAAGTTTGGGGTATGTTAAAAACTTACTTCCAATGCATGCTAAATTGTGCATATTTCAGAAGTTACAGCACTGGAAGTGATACACTTGAGAGTACCATTCTTGGTGTTCTCAAAAACAAAGAAGCTGTAATTCATCTTTCTTTCTTCTTTTCTATCCCCTTTGTGAATTATAAAAGAATACAGAATAAAACTCAAAATTGTCATCAGCCTTATCCCATATTTGCATGAGAATGAGCATTAACGGAATATTCTGAAAAACACATTTAAAGGAGAAAAAAACCCAAACATTTTTGTGGTAGTGTACTTTCCAAGTATAAGTCTGCTTGATATGTCCACTGGAGATTGATTTAAGCACATGATGTTAGTTTCAGCCTGACTGTTGCCAGTGGGGTGTGGAAATTGCCAAATAAAAATGTCATAATAGAGTGTAATTATTTCAATTTTTCTTCCACAGTTTTGTATATTCAAAGCTGATCAAATTTACTTTAGTGATGAATACTTAGAAATGAATGCAGATGTTCAGGATTGCCTATTACAAGCAAATAAGCATTTGGAAAATGTCTTTTTTTTTGTCTGTATGTGGCCACACTGCAACTACTCTATAATTAACTGCCTTACAATGAAGATTAATTTTACAAGAGGTACCGTGAAAATGCAAATCATCACTGCAATGCTAGAGCCATTTTAATGTATTTGGCCAGCAAAATTAAGAGTGAAAACATCTATTAAATAAAAGTGTCAATGTAACTGCTGTTTTTTATTAAAAATCCTTAGCTTTTGATAAACCAGACTGAAGAGCCCTCGTGTTTATCTAGCCTGTGCATTCCTTTGCACATACCTGTCATTGGTTGGTAAATCACTGCAACAAGATTGCTTATTTTGATCCTTCTGGCTAAGAGATGTGAAAGCCCAGTGAGTTTGATGCATGATGCATCAAAACTTTGACCTGGGCTGCTTGCTGAGCTCACCAGATCTGAATATTTGTCCTGCAGTGTCTCTTGTAGTTCTTCTCATCTTGTTGTTCTTGTGGCCTGCACAGCATCAGAGACCACAGCTGGGCATTATGTTGTAGGGGTGGTGAATCAGTATGAATTTCAGGCACTCTTAAGCCATTTGTCATTTGTTTTTAAACTTTTTGTTGTTTAATCACTGGCAATATTATGCTCATCTAATTATCATTTTATATCATTATTATCATATTATAGCACTATTATTTTGTACACAAAATTATAGTAATGCATTTGCCTGGCACATATGTTCTTTGTGCACAGTTCAGTTAGCAGGACTGGTCATTCCCAGCAGTATCTGGTGTTCAGTATTAATAAAGCGTTTTCTGCTAGGTAACTAATTACTTTCACTAGATATGAATAGAAAATTCAGCCATTTGTCCAAACTGAACCCATCACTGTGTCAGCAGGAAGTGGACAGGTAGTAACTGCTCCTGTCTTCTCTCTGTGCTCAGTTTCTAAGTGGCATAAGAAGTGAATTCAACTGCCTCATCTGATTGCTCTGCTCAGCAATCTGCAGACCAGTTAACCAGTTTTTGGACCCCTCTGTACATTAGGCCTCAAAATTTAAGAATACTCTTTTTCCTACGTACTCGTAGTTAAGGCAGAGAAAGCTGTTTCTCTGTTCCCTCTGAATCAACAGTGACAACCCAATCTCAATCTGACCTTGAGGTTAATTACCCTGGTAATCCCTAAAGTTAATTATTACCCAGTATTTTCAGTCTAGTTAACAGATGTAGGGTGGGGTGGACCAATTGCTAGTATCACTTGGTTGATTTATGTGAAAACAAAAAACCAGTTGTGAAGAGGAGAAAAGCTGGACCTGCAAACGTGCAGCCTCAGAGATGAGGGCAGGGGAAGACAAGCCTCTTCATACTTAGTTTGCATCATGTGCACTGAGCTGTGTGTATCAGAGGGAACATTTTTCTCCTCAAATAAAAGAGCACTGTTCCAAAAGTCCAAGATAATTAAATAGTAATGTGTAGACCAAGGGATGGCACACTGAAGTATAATATAAATATGCTGCAAAAACTTTACTTGGTAAACAGGCTTCTACTGTCCTCTGTAGATTTTATGTGTAGAATTTTACTGTATACTTTTATTTTGCAACTTAACTGGTATTGCAAAAGGTAGTGGCTTTTGAATTAATTGGAATCTTGCAGGAGTGGTGGAGTCTACTCTAATTATTTTAACCTGTGCTTAACAGCCATTAATGGAACTAGTATTTTTCAGTTTAAACCAACATTCTTCACAGGTGTGGTGAAGTAGCTGAATAATGAGCCCTAATTATAATTGGCCTGTGCAAGTGTGCAACTTCTGTGTGAGGGCAACCAAATATGCAACAGATTGTGTTTCAAAGATTGGTTGGAGTAAATGTTAGTTTTTGTTTGGTGGTACTTGATTGGTAGGGAGTGAGTATTGTTTTTATGTTATGGGGTTTCTCAATAACTCCTTTAGTGCAGTTGGCAAAGACTTGGTGACAGTGTCTCTGTCTCATAAGGATATGCCTTTACTGAGGAAATTCAAAGGTTTCCTTTTTTTTCACTGTCTTGGTAGTTTGGATTTTGTTGTTGTTTTCTGCCTCTCCTCCTGCCATTTGATGTTAAAGACCTTGTAATCCTGAATTATGAGCCACTATAACTGGGAAATGTATTCCTTTGCTAACGTCCTTTTATACCTTGATAATATGAGGAACAGGGATCATGTCTTTTCAAGCAAGTAAACTATAATTGAAACCCTCTTAATCTAAAGGTGATATTGCAAGTTAGTGATGGATCTGACTTTGATCCACTCATCCATAGATTTATCAGATTTATGTAATTATTTACTTTCTGTTCTGAATGATTCTCTTTTTTTTTGCCTCCTTTTCTCCAGGAGAAATACAGACCAAGGTAATGGAGGTAATTTTGCAAAAGCAAGATGGGCCAGGGCTATCCAGAAGGTAAGAACTACTCTTGAAACTACTGATGTATCACTGTAATTTAAAAAATTTTCTCAGTGTCAAGGAGAATTTGAGTTTATGTAAACAGGACCTGAGGATGTGACTGCCAAGTTTCTGGTAGCTGAGACAATTCCTTCCATTGGTTCTTAAATCTGTGCAGTTCCCTCACCTCAGGATTTTTTTATTCTGAGACAGAAAAAGGATGAGATTTTGAGACTTTCTTTAGTCTCAGAGGAGGGATTGTGGTTTGGCCGTTTTACAGGTGTTGCATATTAATCCAGATACCGTAACATCAGACATCTTTGTCTAAATAAGTTTTGATACTGAGCAAGATCAGTACTTCATTGATATTTAATAAAAAATTGTTTAAAGAAGATTTTTTCCTCGAAAAAATCTTGGAAATTCAACTGATGATACCACTGCCTTAACATGGATTTTTTTATTAGGTGTGATAATTAAGGGAAATGAGTATTATGATCACTTGGTATCATTATTGACCACGTAAACAGACCAGAAGTATTTGCTTTCTCACTATTGCTGTCAAACTGTGCAAACCACTACCTCACATGGGTTGTTGGGAATTCAGATGTTGTTAGTTTTTGCCCAGTCTTGCTGCATTGACTGTAGTGCAGAACTATTGTTGATAACTTCTGAGAAACACAGCATTTATAACTTTGTTGTGTACAGTGACCCATGAGAAACAAAAGTCATGGACTTCCTGTTCCATTTGTGCATAGGCCTTTTGGAAATACTGCTTATTCTCAGGTAGTGTGCTGTAAAATATCACTTCTGTTCTTTTATGGCACAACCAAACCTGTTTGGTGTAGATAGGAGTCAAACCCCATCTAAAATGCACCTTCATCAGTTCATCTTGAGCTGGTTTTTTTCCTGCTGTTTGGGGACCAAGTCCTATTTCTTTTTTACTGAATTCTCTTGTCTTTATGATAATTCATAGACTGTGTCTGTGAAAATAGTGGTGGGGAAAATCTGTTTATGCTGGGGTGCTGTGGGAAGAGCACTCATCTGATTCATTTGATCTCTGTTTCTGCATCCAATTCTGTCACTGCTTTGATCTTTTCCTTTTTTCTGCTGAATGGTAGCTCACTGAAGGAGACAGGCAGGAAGAATCCTGGTGTCTAATCAAACACAGTGGTCAGACCAGTCAAATAGTCCAGTTTTTTCTTGCAGACAGAGGTTGCAATAACCTTAATATAAATTCTTCTGTGAAGTTTTCCTTCAGTGTGTGCTTAATTGCCTAGTCAATGGGGTAAATTATGAGTTTAAAACCAAATAACTTATGCCATACAGTCAGCAACTTTGACTTGATGAATCAGCTGAATTTCATTCAGATGTTCAAAAAGTATTTGAAGAAAGTAATATTAGAGTTGTGCTTCTTCCCACTGGTGTTCCTCAAAGTAATTTTGAGGTTAGGAATTAGAAGGTGGTAAAGTAAGCAAGTTAATATGCATGAGCTGGAGCATTGGGCTGCTTCTGTGCCATTAAGTTGTTTTTTATATCAAAGTAGTCAAAATACCTTGGTGCAATGAAATAACAGCAGATTGCTCAGCAGCTAATCTAGCATCTGTATGGGGCTGAAAGATGTTCGCAAAGTTATTGTGAGACTTTTAACTATTTGAAGATCAGATGGATGGGAGATGTAAACACATACCTTATGTGAAACTCTTTTTGAAGAGGAGAATTTCTATAAATATTCAAAAGGGTAATTTAATTCATGAGTAACTATTTTATTTCATTAGAAATTAATTTGGATAAGGTTTTTCTTCTGATAAAGTTATTGTTCCTGAAATACAGTTATGTCTTTAGTCCTTTACACTTCAACCTTGTGCGTTACCTTGGACTTTTTGCTTTGTCTTTCCTTTCTGAAGATAAACTGGTTTTCAGAAACAGTACATTGGTATTATCTCATCATTGATTTAGCACAATTGATGTGACATTAAGTGCCATTGTTTGCCCAGAAACTCTGAGAGGCATGGAGGATGAATGTCTGCCAATGCCTAATCAAAATACACTTTTCACTTGCAAGTATTACTGGGGCTAGAAAAGGCCATCAATATAAAGAAACCCTATGCAGCACAATAAGATCAGAAGACTAAAAAATCCTGACAAATGTTGAAGAAGATACAATACTCACAGAACTTTATATTGGAGGCTTGCAAACAGATAAATTAAGTAGTTTTCCACAGAAAGCAATCTCTATATGTAGGTAACTGCTGTAAGATAGTACAACCATATGAAGGGAACTGTCTCTATCCATAAGGAGTTGGAAAAATAAAGAACAACCTTGAGTAACTATGAGGGAGATTTTTAGGCATCAAAGCAGGCTTAAATAAGGAATCAGTCCCTAGAAGCTTTTAAGAACAGACGAGTAACAATTTCGTTGGCTTTTTTTTTTTTTAACTTTGCTTGGAGGTTTAGGGAAGTAGGTTTAGCTTGCAACAGGGGGAGGGGGAGTGTAGTTTGCTCAGTTGATGACCTTCAGGTATTTCCTTACAGGTGAAACAGACCTGAATTCTTACTGTAGTAGAACATATATTGGTGGCTTGGATTGCAGTAATAATATTTGGAATGTATGCTTTTAATGATAATCTATGGAAATATGAAATTGAATTAGGCTGTTCTGATCAAATATGAGATGACAGCCCAGTGATTTACCAGAGGCATTGTAGCTGATGAATATTTACTCAAACATTGACTAAATAGGAAAAGTGCCAAATTGTTTTGGAGAATGTTTGTTTCTTTTTAGATAATAAATTGCCTTGGTGCATATTTGAAATAGTAATAGTTAAACCTTCTTGCGATATATAAGATCTAACAGTGCTGAGATAAGCTTTAGAGAAATCCTTCCCCTCTTTGAGAGGGAGGAAGAATTAAGAATTTGAGTTGAAATTTAATATCAGCAATTAATAGCTTTTTAAAAGACAATGCAAAACTAGATAGGGTCCTCTAATTGTGCTTCTGCTAATTGATTTTAAAAAATCTAAACCACAATTCTTTTAAAATAATCCAGTCCCAGTGTCTGGTTTTCAGTTTTATGTTTATTGTATTTCAGGAATAGTGAGGCTTTTTTATTTGTCTTAGTTTTCTAACAGCTTTGAAATAAGTGCTATGAAGTATTGACAATAATTATGAAAAGATGCAGTTGGAGAGTTTGTTTTTCCTTTTAACTCAGTGTCAGCCATGAGTACAATCAAATGGGTTTTCCCCTCTCCCCCCTCCTATCCCAGCTGTATATGTCACTTTGATTATATCTTTAGTTACTAATCCCTAGTGAAGTAGAGACGGTTTTGCTGCTGAAATATTTTAACCTTGTTAAATGTCACCTCTCTGAGATGGATATGCTTTTTATTGAGTACATAACATAGTAATTCATTCCTAAGGCAGGACACTACTCATGTAAGTTACCCTTTGTATCATTCCTCAACTGTATTTATTGACAACAGTGAGTGTTGGAGACAAAAAAACCAGTGACATAGTGGCACTGTGTTGACTGGTTTTATAATCTGGAGATCAGCAGTGAGAGTGGCACAGATCTGCCTTGGTGAATCTTCCTGACATACATTATTCTTAACTTTGCACAATGAGCACAACATATGCATAGATCACTAATTATTCAATAAACAAGATATATTGGTGTGTTATAAAGTTTAAAAAATACTAGGTAGAATGAAATATTCACTGTGGGTTGCTGTAATGCTCTTCTTTGTGATTTGTGGTGAATTACATGATGGATGCAGTGGTGATGTTCAGTATGAGAACACTCACTAATAGAGAAGTTATCAGCAGCTTTGTTTTGTCAGCTCTATTGATTTAATGTCTTATTCAGAAACAACTTGATAAACTAATACTAAAGCAGATATTACACAATGACAGCAGTAGGAATTTAAGGGTGGGAAAGCAGAAATCATTCTTTGTTTAGGAGCCATGCAGCTATGACATTAATGCCAAACTTCTCTTTCAAAGATATCAATAGGCCCAAAGAATTTTTTTTTTTAAGAAACAATCTTTCAGTTGAAAAAAATTTTAACCTTGTATTCCAAGTAATGCAAGCATGTCTTGAAGTGGAAACAAACGAATGAGTTTGTCATTAGTGCAAATTGTCAAGCTGCAGATATTACTTCAGATATTATTTCTGAAGAAAATTACTGATGGGTTATATCAAGCAGACCTACTTCTACAGTACAAAGAATTTTGACTATCTTGTGTCTGAATTGTGAGTTTACATGAAGAAGGTAGAAAGGTCAGTGTGGAGCAACTGCACCAACAGTCCCGAGATCACTTCATAGCTGCCTTTAAGGCTTTCAAGAAGCGGTGTTTAGAAAGTTTACTTTGACAAAAGGGGATACACTGATAAAGGCGGAAGTTCAAGATTGTGTTATGCTTCAATTCTGAGCAAGTTGGTTTTGTTTCTTCTATTTCCTCTCATTTCAGGTAAACTTTTTTTTTCCCCTTTTCTCTCTGGAATGACATCCCCTGAAAGTTTTTCAGGGAGAAAATGTTTCAAATTTTGATATAATAGTGAATAAAATAAAATGGAGATGTCTTTTTATCTGAACAGAGTTACCATTAACTTACTTAAGGACTTATCTTCCTCTGGTATTGTGAGTTTAGATATTCTATTATTTACTCCCTGCCCTCCCTGCCTTACATCAATGTGAAAGTTGAAAATTGCTTTCTTCAATTAATTGAAGGTATTAAGTGTTATGGACCCTGGGCAAAACCTTTATGAGCTGCTGTATCATTATTTAAGGATTCTGTTAGGCAAGCTCAGAAAAAGAATTATCACTGCTTTTCTCTTCAAAAAGTGAGATATGATTCACAATCATTATTGAGAGGATAAGAAATCTAAGCTTTTGCTTTTGACCACTATTACAGAAAACCAACAAACAGGGGTGTAACGTGCTCTCTTCCACAATGAAACTTCAGTGCTCTCCTTTGCTTCAGAGTTCAAAAGGGAACCATTGTAACATTTTTTCTCTTCCTGCTGTTTCAAGTAACCATGTTTTAGCATTTTGCAGGTTGTTTTTGGACTGATGTTAAATTATTTATTACTGGTTTCATTGGTAACCTGTGACTAATTCAATGTGTTATAGAATTATACAGCTCCTGGTGCACATCTGTAATTGAATTTTAGAATGTTTTGTGAGCATTTGAGGGAATGCTTTTAAAAAATGCTTCAGAACACAAACTCAACAGGGTTCTCATCAGAGAAAGTTAACAAATGATAATCAATGTTTCACATAAACCAGGAAAAATAAGCCAGTTAGTTTGAATCAGCTAGGCTGTTCTTTATGGGCATCATGCTGTGGAGGCAAAAGCTGCCTTTTGGAATGTAGTGAAGATAAATAGGATTGTGAAGGCAAGAATCCATTCCATCAGAGAGAATTGGGGTTGTTAGTTATGAGGATTGGCAGAGAACCTCTCACAGTGCAAGAAAGGGAAGCAAACCCTAGGTGAGGAGAGAGAAATACTGGGATAACCAGCAATTATTTCAGTGGGAGATCTGGGATAGGAGAGAGAGCTGAGAGCAGCCAGGAATGGGGCACTGATGAACTCTGAATCCTAGCACAAGGAATGACAGGTCATACACTGAAAAGGTAATGAATTATATTGATGGAATCTAAGCAGTAGCTGGTAGGGGAAAAAATATCCAGGAGAGTAAATTACCTTGCTTCCCAGTATATTATAAAAGATGTAACTTCACAATTGTTGCAATCACTCATTTTCTTGAATCCTTGCAGCATCTACCTTAGAATACTTCATCACTATAGATCTTTCTTGTGGTCTACCTCTCTTTACCTATTTTCAGACTGGCAGGGTTGAATGTTTTAATTCACTACCAAGTAAGTTTTTTTCCAAGTTTGGTGGTGGGCTCTTTTTCTGAATCTTCATATGCTGCTGCCACTCTTGTCAAATCTTGAAATGGCTCCTTTAATTAGCACCTTTAGTGGCACTGTTAAATATATACTTGAGTTTAAGTATGTGGCTGAGCATTGTATTGAATGGACATGCTGTACCTCTTCCACTCTGTCACTTGTGTTTCAAAAAGCTTTACCTTATTATTACGGTTTAACCCCAGCCAGTAACTAAACTCCACGGAGTTGCTCATTTGTTCTCCCCCAGTGGGATGGGGCAGAGAACCAGGGAGTAAGAGCGAGAAAACTTGAGGCTTGAGATAAAGGCAGCCTGCAACCAGTTCCCCACATGACAAGTGGCAACTGAGTCAGAATCTTAATTTTTAAAACATTTTAGCAAGGATTCTACTTTCCTAGACAAAAAGACTAAAGCAGTTTCTAGAACGAACACATTCCTTGAGAATGACAACTAACAACATAGTCATAAAGGAAGAACACAATGGGGAATTAAATTTCAGCAGTAACATACATTGTTCTTAAGTTACCACTTCAAATACGTTGCATTTCTTTAAGTGCTCAATAAATCTGAATGGGGAGAAAGCTCACTTTTCCCTCCTGGGTAAAAGAAAAAAAAATTATTGGTGTTTCTTGATTTGTTCTTCAGTTATTGTTGGGCTTTTGCCCCTGTCTTTGCTTTTCAGCTATGATCCCATCTTGTCTGAAATCAGGACCAAATTTTGATTAAATTGCAGCTGGTGAGAAGCAATTTTGTTTTTGCATTGGTTGCCTGTTTCCTGTTAATTGCTATTTTTTAAAAAATCTTCAATGTGATTTTATTTCACTTAATAGAATTAAAACTGCATAATTTTATAAACTTAGCAATTGGCTAAAAAAAGTCTGGAAAATCTTTAATGTGGAATAAGAAGTAGCTTTAGCCACGTTAACTTCAGAATTTCCAAAGCATTTTTCACAGTCATCAGAAGTAAAATTTAAACCAGCTCACAGGCGCATTATGAAATACAACAGCAGTTATTTTGTCTTTCTCCTTCTTATTGCGAACCTTCCTTTTTAGAAGGAAATTGAAAAAGGAGGAAATTGAGCTTTACAGTAAAGAAAAATACTCAGTATAGAAGACAGAACCTTTACGAGAAGAGCCGCCGTAAGCCCCGTGCGTGCCCCGGAGCAGCGGAGCGGCCGCGCTCGGGCGGTTCGGGGCGCGGAGCGGCTGCGCGGCGGGGCCGGCAGAGGGCGCGCGGGGAGCGGCCAGCCCGTGCGGCCCCGCGGGTGCGGCCCTGCGGCTGCTCCGCGTCCTTCGGGCGGACAGCGCGGTCCGGAGCTGTCCCGTGAGATTGCCCGCTAATTGACGGATTGCGTTCAGGAATTGAGGGTTATTGCCTTCCTTTGATAAATGGGGAGAAATAACCATCCCTTGAGCAAACTGGGGAGGTGATGTGCAGGAGAAAGATTGCTTAGTTATGTGACAGCTTTTCCAACTTTCAGGCTGGAATCCGTTATGAAACACAAACTACTTCGAAGTCGTTCTATCAGTTTACAACTGTCACCATGCATTATAGGTATTACAGTAGAAATAGTCAAATAATATCTAAAATAGTTACGTGTTATTTAATGCTGGATTTAGTACACAAAAGAAATGACAGAAATTACTGAAATATTTTCAGTGGACAGACTTTTATTTCTAAGAACTCAAAGAATCATCTCTGAAAGTCATGATCAAGTAATCCTGGAAATAGGCACAAAGAATTGTTGTTCTCTCCATGCAGGCTTATAGTGGCCCATTGGGGTTTGGGTTTTTTCTTTGGGGTTGGTGGTGATAGTGGTTTTTTTGGATGGGTTTTCATTGCTTTTCTCCCTTAAGCTACAGGGTTTGGCTGGGACTGTGTAACAAGTTGCAAGAACTCTATGCATATTGTATATCTACATGTAATTACATGTATTTCTTCTCTTCCTTCTGTGTGTGGAAGTTATTTCTTGAACACTCTGTTTGGGAAGTAGAGTAAATCAGTGTCAATCCTGAGAGTTCTTCAAGGCCAGCTTCATCAACATGTCAGGTTACTGCCAAGTAACCACTACATGGGGTAGTAGGGCCCACACACGCAAATTGCTCCTTTGTGTTAGTTTTCCAAAAACTGCTGTGGATGTTTTCTCAAGATGCACAGGAGTTTCATTCCAGTCACTGATTTAGAACTATCTGGACTTCGAAAACTGTGAGAACTTCAGCTACTCTACAGAATTAAAACATCTGCTCATAGACTTTAGAAAGTCACCAACATGTTATCTATGTGAGAGGTGTGTGAACAGAGGCACAACGTAACTTTGTTATAAATTTGGGTAACTTCACTTTTAAGTAATTAGTATGTATTTATACATGACATTCCATTTTTAATTGGTCAGTATCATTACAAACAAAGTCACCGTATCTCTGGCTTGGAGAAGTTCTACACAGAATTTTAACTCCAGGGAAGATAAGCCATGATGAGTTCTGAAGGTCTTTGGATTGATGTTCGCTTTTTTATTTCCTTCTGAAATATCAATTGAATAATGCATCTGAGAGTAAAATGTCCTACTTATGATGGATTATCAAATAAGTTGAATAAGTTCAGTGGAAATATTCAGCAAGTGGTAACACAATGGATGAGTATAAACAGGTTTAACACTTAGGAACTTCCTTGAAGATGGCAACATTAATCCAAGCATTCTGAGTTAATGTTATTGGCAAACACATTTTTTTATTAAATGACAAAACCTTGTATTTTTCCAAAACAATTCCAATATTTACTTGTTTTACTGTCTGTAGTCTTAAGGCTATTTGTTTAAACTTTCTCAAACTGGTACTTATTTCTAGGTGTGTGATTACTGTGGGTGGGCATGCTTGACTTGGCTGCCTGGTTTTTCCTTTTTCATCCTTACATAAGCAATCCTGTTGATTTTGATAGGCTTTATTATTGCATCTTGTGTAGTTAGGACTATAGCACTGAGTATTGATATCAGTGGAGTATTTCCTATTGTGCATTTACAAGAAAGTTTTATTGTATATTTTGTTGGCATGCAATATGGCAGTTTTAAAGAATAAGTTGGATTCAGTTTAGACAGAATATTAAGTAATGGCTGCAGGCTAATAACTACAATAAAATTTGAATAATCAAGCATTCATTCATCTGGTTCTTAACTATAAATCTGATTAATGGTCTGTTTGTAGGTTGTATTTATGTCAGCAAGACATAATAAATATAATGGTCCATAATTATTTTTATAATGATACGCAAAAATCCAAAATATTAATTTATAACTGTAGATAAGAGATCTGATTCTAGCAGTTTTCCGTTTATAAATTGTACATAAAACAGCATTCCAGGATGACAGTACTAAAAATAGTACCAGGATTGCAGAAAGTGAAAGCTACAACCAATATGGTTAACTATTACTAGAAACTGTTAAACACTCTTAAGTGCTGCCTTTTACTCAAGGTATCATTTGAAGGAAGTAACTGAATTACAAGCTTCTCTGTTACAAATGTCAGGTCTTACAGACTATTCAAAGTTTGAGGGTTTAATTTTTATATGGAAAAGATACATACTTCGGTATTCACTATGGCATTCCAATATGCTGTGTCCCAAGATTAAGGAGGATAATCCCATACCTGTGGGTTTATGCCTGTACACATGTTTTGTGAAACATTTACACTCTAGCTGTGTGTACACTTTGTAGAATGGTTTATATAGGCTCATTCTGGATGCATTTCTGTAGTCCTTCATGTGTCAGTTTTAAATATATTTTCAATACATGTAAGGCTGCATGTGGCCTTACACTACTAAACCTGTTAACATTTGAAAAAACTGATGTGTTCTGTGCAGGATAATTTACTAACTACATGCACAGTAGTAACCCATTCTGCTATTTGAATTGCAGTAAATAAATGACTGAGTCCTACTGCCTAGGTATTATCTGGGCACATATAAGTGCTTTTCATGCAAAGGGAGTGATACATTTCTTATTATGTGGAGCACCCTTAAATCATCATGGAATGATAGCAGTTATGAAGGGTATGAGCAGATTCATTACAAATACTATCAGCTGTTAATGAAAACACTGCTCTAAGAAACAGCTACACGGTCGTTTCTCTGGGTCATGTCAGACTGATAAATAAAAGGTTGGGGTGGAACACGGCCCTGCCAAGCGAGAGATGCTCTCTCCCGCTGTTAGCCTTGCGGGCAGGGATGCGCACCTGCAGCTCCCCCGACGCACTGCATGTGCTGCGAGCGGCTCTGCGAGCAGAGGGGCTGCCTGCCACGCAGGAGGGCTGTGCCTATTGCAGCGGGTGCTGCATTCGGGAGCAGTGGCAGGAGAAAGCAGCAGCGGGGGAAGTTCCCGGCACAGAAAGCCCCAGGATGATTACTGTGCTCTCGTGTTGATGTTGTTTTTGAACGGGAGTAGGACACTGACTTCTGCTCTGCTATTACAGAGGAGAAACAACCCTGAGCTGCAGAATGAATTAGTAGCTAACATCACGATTACTCTTAGCTGTTAGCACAAGTTGTAGGAGGGGGGAAAAAATGGGGGAGGAAGGAAAAAAAATCCGCATTTAATGCTGCCTAGAGAATACCGTGGAATTTAGAACAGATACCGTTGCAGACTAGCAGCATGCCTGACTGCACTTGACTTGAATCACTGGGAAGCAGCCTCATGGTGTATCATTTAAGGCTGAAGGAAGAACGGCAAAATAGTAATGGATTTGTGTACGGTGTTTCTGCATAAATGGAAAATAATATAAAGATGGTGGTATGTAATTTGTATTTTATTTTTAAGAAGAATTTAATCCAGGTATGTATGCTCTTTGTATTTTCATCTAGTCTACATACAGTTTTCTGTTTCCTTTGTTTCCTTTGCTTATTTTCATTCTGAATGTACCTCCTGCTGTTCTTGCTAATGTAATGCATTGATTTGTAACTGATTTGCTTTCTAATGCTATAATGTTGACGAAACTGTCTGGGCTTCTGGAATTAACACTTCATTAAAAACTGGGGGAGGTTATTTTGTAAGGCTGGTAACTTCACAGTATAAGTTGAGTAAGATAGTATGGTGCTGGATTTTTCAATGAGTTGGTATGTTTAAATTGATATAAAAATATAAACAAACTAATTATACGAAAACACAGTGAAAATATAGTATGTTTTTCTTATTTATGTCAGTATCTTTCTCCTAATTTGTGACAGGATTAGTAATGAATTGAGCTTTATGGATGCTTATGTATTTCTGGGTCTTGATTAATCTCCAAGATGAACACCCTGCAGCTTTCTTTTGAAGAGGCAGCTTGCATAGACTACGTGTTTGATTCTGTTCCACAGCTCAAGCTGTGTCTTAGAATACCTTCTGTTATGTACTTTCCTCAAGCCACAACCTAGAAAACCACCATAACTATTTCATACATTTTTGTCCATCATTTTAGATTCAAGAAGATAACATTAGTATTTTTCCTTCTGCAATTTGAGAGGCCAACAGTAGCTGAAACTAATTTCTTACTATGAGATTGATGGTTCATTTTGCTTTAAGAGGAAGAATTATGCAGATATAAAAATATGACTGCATTCTTTAGCCCTCACCTTTCTTTAGTCACCTGGCTCCTTTTGCACTTTCTTATTAATATATTCTTTAAGCTGACATGTAATAAGTGAAATAGAACACAAAGCTATGTGCCCTTAAATTAAGGACACTGATAGTTGTCTTGTAATGTCTAGTAAAAATGTATTAAAACACTTAATGCTTATTTGATTTTTCATTGGTCTTGAAATATCTTAAGACATTCTGTTGCATTTCTAATTTCAATGCAGCCTAGTTAGAAGTAAGTTGTTTTTTTTTCTAATAACATGTTGATCTGAAAAGGTTTAATATTACTTCCAGCATCAAAATACTGTTGTTAACCCCTGGCATACAGGAACTCTCATGCCTTAAAAGCATTCATTGGTGTAACATCAATAGCTTTCTGATATGAAAGTAAACTGTCTGTAAAGTTGTAGCTATTTTTCACAGAGAGGGTGACACTATACTTCTTTCCTGTCAGTGATTATATAAAACAGATGCCTTTCTTTAGCGTAATACACAACTATGATCTGGCAATTGAAAATGTAAGGTTACCTGACATATACAAATGTTCTAAAAGTCAGTGCTAAATCTTATCATCTAAATCAACAAACAGTGAGAAAAGCAGTGAGAGAATGCTGTTACGTCTAAAAGCACTAACATGAATAAAAAGTAGAATTTAAGGTTTAAAGCATGTATCATTCTTTACAAATTCCTTTTATAAGGGATATAATTATAGAAATCATGATTATGAATTAAGATTAGCTGTCATCTCAAAGAAAAAAGCCATGATGCAAGATAAATGACAGTTCTGTCAGGGAAATATACACAACTTGGAGAGCTGTATTAAGGTTTTCTGTCACTGTACCATTTGCTTGATCCTGCAGTGATGTCAGCACATTACCATAATGACTGTATGTTGCTGTGAAAACACTCAGGAAATCTCAGGTAAAGTACTGGGATTACAGAGTGTTACACAGTAGGAGAACACTCACAGCTCAGAATATTTCCCAATTGACTAAAGCATCAATGAGGACTGAAAATTCCAAATTTTCCTTTAACTGTAGTGTTGTGAAAATCCAGGAAGAATGTAGTATAATAGCTTCTGCCTTGTAAGACCATTACAGCTCTGAAGCATAAAAATTCTTTGGCACCTAAGAAGGCTGTTACACTGGTTTTGTTTTTCTCATTTGTGTCATTCACTTAGGTTGGTAGCAGAGGTTCTTGCTTTCAGGTACAGATCTGAGTATCACAGTTGTCAGCATATCGAAGCAAAGATAGCAGAGGGCTTTTTTTAATAAAGTTTTTGCAGCAAATTTAGAAACATGTTTAATATCTACCATCCTTATCAATGAATGTAATTTCAGGTGTTAAGCATGGTTTCTCCCTGTGTCTGCCTACTCATCCTAGTGTACGTTATTGTCAATAGTACTTGTAGTCATTTGTGCTTGTGGTATTTTTCAAATCAAAAATCACAGATGATTGCTACTATTTATCAAATGCAAGACCACTTCATCAAAAACTTTCCTTTTCATAACTTTTTGTTCTAAAAGTTTGATTTAACTATTAGTTTACTAGATTTTAGAAAATATGTAAAATCTCTGTGTGCAGAGGAATGGAATCCAGAGGGCTTATTTGGCCCATATAAAGTTGCCCTCTTACTGTAAACATTTCACTCGGAATTTTTGTAAGTAGTTAAAAAAAATGCCCCAAACTCTAAAGGAAGAAAAAATATCAAAGCTGTAGAGTGATGTAGTGCACGCATGGTCACAGAGTTCATGGTAAACTGTCCAAGAGAAATCTAATTCAGGGCAGTGCATTGCCCATTCCAAGGCTCAGGCCAGTACTGGTTTTGCCCTGAATGAAAATGGGGGGGATTCTTTGGTTTTTTAAATTATATTTTCTGATGGAATTACTATCTTCAAAAGTTGCTGGAATTTTTGAAATGTTAGTATTAAAAGAAACTTTGAATACACTCAGTATACTGTAAATGCAGTCTCTGTATATGTGTATATTATGCTTCAGTGTAAATTAAATCCCTTGGGTTCCCAGGGTTTAATGTTAAGAAGACCCTTTATTAAAATACAAGCAAAACTAGGGACAGAAATGAGATTAAGTCAAAATGTATGTTGATACTTTTTGGTTTTTAATAGGCACTAAATTGGTTCAGATTATAATACAGTAGCTCTTTTATTTATGGTAATCTCATATAATAGCAAGCAGGTAATAGTATAACAAAGCTAATATGTCTGGTGCTGTCTTAGTTATACAGTAATCTCCATATTGTCAGCAAATAACATTTCCCTCCCCATGTTTTCCATTCCTTTTGTAGTCTGCATTTAAACAGAAATGAACTATTTGGTGAAATTGTCTCAATCTTAGCCGTTTTTGGACAGAGTATTGAATAAAACAAGTTTTTATATAGGACAGCATATATCCTGTAAGAGGGAGAGAAGGTCATTATTACCTTACTTATATACTACAGTGTATGTTTTTAGTTGAAAAAGTAAAAAAAAAAACCAACTAGAAACATGAAAGAGAAAGAAGTCAGTACATTTAGTCAAATAATATTGAAGTTGTTTTCCAAATCATCTGCAGTCTCTTATTCTTGTGTGCACATTGAACTGGCCTATGTTATCTCTTGCTTTCCAGATGGGCCACATTTTACCTTTAGAAATCCATTTTACCTTTAAAAATCTAGAAAAAGAACCCCCTTCTTTTACTGAACAAAAAAAATCCTCTCTTTCCATAGTGGTCATAGTAGTAGGGAAGCAGTAGGGAAGTGAAGATGACTTTTCTCTCCAGAAAAATTACTCATCCAAGCCTGCTAGGAATTTACATTTTCTTCTAAGCTAATCTGAAGACAATGTGCTTCAATACATTACAAAGTAGTTTAATTGCAACTGCTTAACTACTAAGTTAATTCACTAATGCAGAAAGTTCTATCTATGATTTCTGGGTTAGATGTTCTAAATCACAATGAGCCAGTCAGGTTTAAGCATATGCTGTCAGCACCTTTTTTTCTTAAAGTCTACTAAGTTGTATGCTGACAGAAGAGATACATAATAGATATGAATGACCAGTCTTGCAATATGACTTTTAAATTTTTAGATTGGAAAATTCTGTCGTGTACCCCATGAATATATGTGCAATGTCCTCAGGACAGCAGTAGGCCTTGGGGGTTAAAAAATAAGCACATTGTAGGCTCTTAAGACTGGGGTTTGAATCAGCAGTTTGGTGGTTAGTTTTACTTTTTAGGTTCTCATAAATAGAGAAGGCAACACGTTCTGAGGGTGGTTAGGTATGCATAAATAGCAGGATCCATAAAGCAGTTTTACCAGGTAAATAAGCCAATGTAGTAAACTTTACAAATAATTTTGAAGAACAATAGGAACAGCTTCCTAGCCAAAGGGTGAGAGTGCTGATAGCACTCCATGCTCCTGTATGAATGTTGGAGGGGCTGAAGGGATAGGGCAAAGCTCTGCTGCTGTGAAAACCTGAGGAATTCTTGGAACACAGAGTTAATTAACCCAAAAGAGAGAGCCTCTTCACTGCTCTCATCCCTGCCTTTGCCAGGGTCTTTGGCCAGGTCAGCCACGTTGCATATGCAGTGATAAGAAAATTGTCATTTTTCCTTAAGAGACTCACAAATCACACAGATGAAAAATGACAGTAGTTAAGACAACAATGAGAATTTAGGAAGAATATAGAGGAGCAGATAAGTGCTCTAATTTAAGTTCTTCTGAATTGGGTCATCTGAGATGATTGTCAGTGTAATGCTCCTGTTATAGTAAATTAATGAAGCAATGTGAGTGTACACTGTAACACTTGTCAAAAGGAAGGGAGCGTAGGTTTCACCCAGCTGACCTGAGCTGAGAGCAAGTACACTTATGTCAAGATAACCTTGTTCCCAGGCAAGCATAAGGCTAGTAAAAGACTATAATTAATAAATCTGTATATCTGAATTCTATTATTGATTCCTTATGTTCCTGAGGGTAAAAGAACCTGTCTTAACCTCAGTTTCTGCAGATGCAGGGTAGACTGTTTACAGCTTTTTTTTTTTATGTTGAATTAATTAATTTCTGGGGAGTATTTTGCATATCACAAAAATATGTTTCTGTCTATAGACTCTAGTCACTATTTGGCAGTAATACAGACTGGTATTGCTGCAGATGAAGACTTCTTGGTTTTGTTTTGGCTCCCCCTACCATCTTGGTGTTGTGAACATGTACTGTCATAGAGTATTTTATAGAGAGAAACTGCACTTTAGTCTCATCTTACTGCCTGCTCTCTTTCAATACACACAGACCTCTTGTAGTTGATTAATAGTGTGAATGTTAAATAAGGCTGTGGTTCTGCCTGGTTCTTGCTTTATAAGAGGACAGTCTGCATCCAAAAAGCTACCTCCTACTGGAGGGAGCTGCTGCTCTGCAGCTTCATTTACTAGGGTCTGAACAGAAGCTGAGCAGTGATCTAGCTATTCTGTTTAAATACTGAAATTATATTTTGAAGATTATTCACTTTTCTTTTTTTATAAAAATAAAGGGCTGGATTTGTTAAAATATTTTTTTAAATGGGGGTCTGGTGTTCAGATATATAACTAAAATACTCTGTTTGCATTATTTAAAAAGCTATCATCTTTAACTCTGCCCACTCCTCCCCCTTTCTACCTGACACATTAGTTTTAGACTTGGAATAAGAGCCTTTGAAAATAATGCTTCCAACTGACATTTTTATTTTGACAATGCTTTGATATCAACAAATCCAGCTGAATATGCTTGAAACTGGTCCACATTATCTGTTCACCATCAAGTTGATGGACAAAGCTATTTTCAGACTTGCTATGGTCAAAAGTTGATGGAAGTGTCAGTTTGTCCTTTCTTTATAGAAGGATCCCATTAACAATTTATTTTAGTTCTAGTCCCACAATCCATAACACTTTGCAGTTTCCTACTCTATTACCATCTAGCATAAAGTCCATACCTCCCTGCTGTAACATTTCAACATGATTGCTTATGCTTAGAATGGGTTAACCCAGTGATGTTGAACTTCATCATAAAAATTGTTTTCATTCAATAAAGAAGCAAAGTGAGAATTTAAAAAACTACATCATACTGGTCTATCAGGAGACCTGGATAAAACAAGAAAGTCTCCAAATGAGAACTTGCAGCTAATTCAAATAATTGACTTAGTTCTATGTTCTTCTGGAAAGACTTGCTTATCTTACAGAGTTTTAACCTTATGTTGATTTAAAATG
This sequence comes from Dicaeum eximium, assembly GCA_013396995.1. Lineage (NCBI taxonomy): Eukaryota > Metazoa > Chordata > Aves > Passeriformes > Dicaeidae > Dicaeum > Dicaeum eximium. The sequence continues at coordinate 418,343 of VWZP01009737.1, forward strand.
TTAAAAACAGCCTATGCAAATCTTTACAGAAAGCAATGGATGAGACCTGTAATGACTCAAACTTGATTCCATGTGTAGACATACTGTTGTAGAAAATGAGGTTTTGACAGAGCACTGGTAGGCTGTAAACTGATTAACAGATCATATGACTAATACAGCTGAGATGGAATAGAACTCGCATGAGAGAACATAAATCTGCTCCATTTAGCAGATCTCCCTGTGTTTGTAACAGTACAGCTTTTAATTCACTGTGGCGTTGTCAGAGACCGATAACTTTCAGTTATCTCTGATAAAAAGCATTGGTTAGACACTGGATAAAACACAAACATACGTATATGTATGTATATGGCTTGCTATGAAATCAAGATTCTTCTACAATGAAGCATTAAACCTTACTTAAAGTGAATGAAACTGTTCCAGATTCCAGTGATAACTTCATTATTTCTTGATGCTTTTTAGACTGAGACAGGAAACAAGCCTTCTGGCTTGTTTATACATTCTTGATTTGAAGTCATTTGAAAAATGTCCAAGTCATAGAAGTGAAGTTTATGTAAGAGGGCATTTAAAAATCTGTGGCTATGTGGGCAAAGGAGGTAGGCAATTACACTTCAAATCTTGTTCAATAAATGGTTACAAGCATACAGTGTAAGAGCTGAATGGTTAACAAGTGTTTCTACATCCAGAAACATGCCTTTGACATTGAAAAGTGTCCCAAGATGGTTCCTTTCTCTACTAATAATATGTGAAAACAAGGCAGCCTTGGCTCTAGTGAAAACTTCTCAATATTCTGAGAGATGTCATTTGCATTCCTTGAAAATTGCATGCAGTCTCATTGAGCATTCTTTTGCTTCCAAATATTGCTTGCTCTCAATTCACTCTTGATACTTTAGGCAGAAGCCTATAAGAAAAAGAAGTGGCATGGACCATGCTGATGTATATGTGTTAGAAATGTGATTCATGTCCCACGGTGATTTCACCTCTTTAAAAAATAATAGCCACTTTGGGAAGAGTGAAGAATGTTTTCTATTGTTCTGCTCACCCTGAATCCCAATTTTGTTATAACTGGAAAGGAAATGAATCTGTTTACATCCTCTGTTCCAGAATTCCAGAAGTCAACCAGGCTTTTAGCAGCTTTGCCTGTGCTCTGTGCAGCTGTATTTTGCTGCTGCAGTATTTATCAGGGGTTAGTGTTCATTATTTCCCATTACATATGTGTATATAGGTAATAAATAAATATATAGAGTATAATAGTAAGGTCAATGAAGACAAATTATGCAATGCAAAGACCAGATCTTGAGGTGTGTCATTGGACCATGATGTTTCATAGAGTGCCAGGATGTTTGTAGACAAGGACAGTTCATATTCTCCACTCCTCTTAAGACACCGCAGAGCAATTTTTAACCCTTTATAAACCATTTAGCTAAATAGACTTCTTATTCTGCCAAAGAATCTTTAGCTGCTTTAGAAACCAAAATGGCCATTTTAAGAACTTCTTCTTTGATGGATTTTTCAGAGCTGGATTTTTCTGAGCTGGTTGCCTTCTTTTTATTCCATAGCTATGAAACTGGGAGGTAAATGGTATGCTGCTGTGCAGAAGAATACATTGACATGTTTAAAATGTATTGACTAAGTTTATATGGAGTACAAGCTTTTGTTGTACAGAATAGAAACTTCCAGATAACTCATAGAAACTTTTTGGACTTCTTTTGGATCAAATAGCTTTTCTGTTCTAATGGCACCTGTTTATGTCCTGCAACTTGTGAACCATGTTTTGTGTAGGTTTGGGGGGGTGTGTTACTGGGGAAATGTCAAATTTAATAACCTGGATGAGAATTTCCATTAGTTGTCGTTGTTTTCTATTACGTTCTATGGGTTATTTTAGTTTTACTTCTTAAAGAAGAGAAACCAAGAAGTTAAGCCCACTTTTGAGTCCTGGCTTATCATAGCATATCAAAGTCTGGTATCAAAGCAACTGTTTCTCAAACCATAGTCCTGTACATCAATCTCAAGATAGAACAACACTTCATGGATACAATACTCACTTGTACCTGAATCCTACCTTGCTCCAAAAGATAAAGCAAGAGAGAACTTTCTACTTCTGTTTTACTAGCTAGTAACCATTTGTTACCCTGTCAGTTTTTTGATCACTGCCATTTATCATATGGATCTAAACTGAAATGTCAGTACTCTGAAAGAAAGCAGAGAGCATTTAAACTGAGTATCTCTGTTAAAGTAAAAGAATCAAACTGTATGAAGAAACCTGGAAATAAGTATAGCTTATTAATTTTTGTTAACAATATTGCCTAAAACTGTTTGCAGCTTCAATTAGTCATGAAAAAAATCTAGTCAGACAATTATGGGGAATTGTCTGTGTTTTCATTGTTACCTAGTTAAAACATCATCAGTGTTATTGAATTATAAGTTTGCTTGACAGCCATTGTAATGTCATTCCCTCCTTTTTAGACACTGCAAGAAGCCATGTGCAACAGAGTGAGATTTTGCAAGACATACAAAACCTCTTCAGGATTTTGTTTCAAACAAGCAGATGTGTGATTTTTTACAAATTATTTTTCTGTCACATTATTCCAGAGCATTAGTAGTTTTTATGGCTATAGTCTCCATTGAAACATTTGCCAATGATCCTTTTGGAGATACAAATACTTCTCTGGATCAAAAACTCTGTTTTGTGGAAACAGCTTAAAATAAATTGCACTCCATGGTTTCTGCCCTCTTCAAGAGCCTGATCTCATCTTATATATATAAGATTTGCAAAGGAATGTTTACAAAGAAATCGGGAAATAGTACAAAAAGGAAAGAGAGTTATCAGAGCAAAAAGGAACAAGACTTAAGTCAGATTGGACAAACAAAAAATCCAAAATTTTCAAATACTCTAAAAAGCACGGTTAAAAAGATTGCCAAGTGCCCATCTGCTCGCAACTTATCAACTGAAGAAGAGGAAAGCAATAGAGAATTTTCACTTTCTCCAACATTCAGTTACAGAGTCGCTATTGCCAATGGACTGCAAAGGCATATTTTTGTAGCAAACACTAATAATGAAGAAATAGTTCAAGACCTGTCTTCAAATGATAGCTCATGTTCTGAGTCATTAAGTGAAGTAAAAACTAATAGCAAGAAAAACGAATACTTATCCCACACAATGCCTGTGAGACGCAACAGGAAAAGCCTGAGCAGCCTCGCAGCCTCTGATGGAAGTTCGGATGGGGAACGCACTTTACATACACTGAAGCTGGGAGCCTTACGAAAACTAAGGAAATGGAAGAAGAGCCAAGAATGTGTCTCATCAGACTCGGAGCTAAGTTCGTGGAGGAAAACATGGGGATTAAGAAGTAAATCTCTGGACAGAACTGGCCGTCACCAGAAATCAAACACTCTTGAACCTGGCTTTAGTTCGACAGGTTGTATTAGCCAAACCCACGATGTTATGGAAATGATCTTTAAAGAGCTTCAGGGAATAAGTCAAATTGAAACAGAACTCTCTGAATTAAGAGGGCATGTTAATGCTCTGAAACAATCAATTGATGAAATTTCTAGTAGTGTAGAAGTTGTGCAAAATGAAATTGAGCAATTGCGAACTGGATTTGTACAGTCCAGAAGAGAAACTCGGGACATACATGACTACATTAAGCAGATAGGCCACCCAGGAAACAAAGCAAGTCTTAGGTTTCTAAATGTGCCTGAAGAGCGGCTTGAAAAAGCTGAAAGCATAGTTTACAAAATATTAATGGAAAAGATGGGATTCTCAGAGGCACAAAGCACTATTAAAATTGAGTTTGCCCAAAGGCTTGGGCAGCAGAGAGACTGTCCAAATGCAAAGCCAAGACCCATTCTTGTTTACTTTGAGTCATCACAACAGAGAGATTTGATTTTGAAAAAGTCTTATAAACTTAAGGGAACTGGCATTGGAATTTCTACAGATATATTTTCCCATGAAATAAAAGATAAAAGAGAAAGAGGACTTCCTTCCTCTCAGACATATGAAAGCATGGACATGAGACTTTTAACCGTGGAGACAAAATCTAAAATGCATGACTGGGAGTCACCTGACAGCGATAAAGACTTAGAATCCGATATAAATAAGAACAGTTATGCAAAAATATCTAAATCAGCACTTCAGATAAAAACAAGCACTACAAAGGGGACTACTGAGTCCCCAAACACAAAAGACCTTGACAGAACTGCTGACAATAGCACCTTTTCACACAGAAGAAGTTATGACAATCAGTCACCAGAATTTGACACTGTGGAAAAACAATCAAAGACCTATTATTCAGATGTGACTCCTTTATGGCATTTACAGAATGACTTTGCAACACCAAAGCTTAGCCGTTCAGAGTCAGATTTCTCAAAATTGTGTCAGTCTTACTCTGAGGATTTTTCAGAAAACCAGTATTTTAGCAGAACAAATGGCAGTTCCTTGCTGTCTTCCTCTGATCGAGAGCTTTGGCAGCGAAGGCAAGATGATTCTCTGAACTGGTATGGCAGTTCCCAGGAACAGACTTTTGCCCAAGACATGCAGCAGTATCCAGAGCAAAATGAAACAGGGAACGTAGAAACCGTTGATAGTGCAGTAAGCAATGGAATGATCTGTGTATCTGGAGACATAAACCATTATGATGATAGTCAGCTTTCTTTACAGGATGATATTTCCCCATGGAAAAACTGGAATCAGTTGGAACAAGGGGCAGATTTGGGCCTAGACTCATCCACGCAGGAAGTTTTTGTGTATGATATGAGCAGCCCTTCAGACCAACAGACAGACTTTGGGAAGGGCCAAAGTTCTGACCTCCAGTATGATACTGAAAGCTATGATTTCACTCTAGATGGTACTTCTCCATCATGTCCAGGCCTTGACAGCGAAACACAAAGTCAGTGGACTGGTCAATATGATGATTATCAGGAAACGAATTCTATCTCCTCTTATCAGAATCAAAACAAATTGCCTATGATGTACCGAAGTCAAAGTGAGCTACCAAGTGACGACTCAGAGGAAGCCGCCCCTAAATCATGGCACAGCCGATTAAGCATAGATCTTTCTGATAAGACTTTCAGCTTTCCTAAATTTGGATCTACGCTTCAGCGTGCTAAGTCAGCTTTAGAAGTAGTCTGGAATAAAAGTACACAAAGTTTAAGTGGGTATGAAGACAGTGGATCATCTTTTATGGGAAGGTTTAGAACGTTATCTCAGTCTACTGCAAATGAATCGAGTACAACACTTGATTCTGATGTTTATGCTGAGCCTTATTGCTACAAAGCAGAGTATGAGGAAGAATTAATTGAACCATCTGGAGAGAATGAAACAGACTATGTAGAAGTAATGGAACAAGTCCTTGCTAAACTAGAAAATAGAACTAATAGTAGTGAAACTAGTGAGCAGGTCCAAGAGTATGAACTGGACCAGTCTTTGTATGAAACTCCATATGCAATGCTACCAGAGGAACAATATGACACACAGTTTGACAGTGTGATCACTGAAGAGATATTGGAAGTTGAAAGTGACATGGCTCCTGAGGTAGAAATAAAGGAGGATGAAAATCAGAATATTCCAGAGATGATTACTGAAGTTATTGAAATTCCAAAGAAAAAAAGAATACGACCATCATTTAAAGAAGCTGCTTTAAAAGCATACAAGAAACAAATGAATGATTTGGAGGAGAAGATCCTTGCTGGAGGTAATAGTGTTTTAATACTGTCTTTTAAGTAAAACATTGTTCTCATTAGAGTTGGACACTGGTTTTTGTATAGTACGTTTTCTTGCTCCCGTTGGATTAAGGAGAAAAAAATTCTGCTTATGTCTGGTTTTGTTTAGAGTGTGAAACAGTTCACTAGAAATCAAAATATTAAATTTCTCAAGTTTTTTTAAACAGTTTTCTGAACATGTTTAGTCAGACATGCTTGTAAGTGACTGTATTTCTTTGAATTTCAGTAACTTGAAAAATTTCACAAGATTTAACTCTTAAAAAGAACTAAATAGTACACCGTCTTTGGTTTCCTCATAGTTTTATAAATGTAGGAGTAATACAGAGTGTCCAGATATTACACTCTTGCTTTCTTCAACAGTTTTCGAGGTATGGTTCGGTATTCACCCCGATGGGCAGTGTTCTCTACTCCCTATGCAACCCATAACTTGTTATATATTTACAAGAATGAAAGTCTAAACTGATTTTATGTCTGTTCTTACTTTGATTCTGTCCTTATTTGTACTCCCAAAAAGCTCTCAGAGAAGTAGTCAGTCCCCAAAATGGGGTGAGAAGAGTGTGGGAGAAAGACAAGGGTGTAAATGATAGCATCCATGGATGAAGAAGTTCCTTTAGCAGGGAACTAAATTCACAGGAGGATTTGACACTGATGTTTTCATGATTTTTTTCTTTCGTATTATCAGAGTTCAAAGCAGACAGTCATATATATGGCTTTAATAATATACAAAGTAATTACTGGTAATAGACAAAGTAATATACTAGTAATATACAAATATGGGGATATGCAATGTAAACATTTACTGTAACTCTAATAATATTTGTTATAATATTGCATGTGCATTTAATTGGGAGCATCATAATGACACTAGCTAGCCAGATGGTAATTGTCACCTTGACTGAATCTTTCCTTTATCTGCCTTGGAAAAATAATCATCTGATACATTCATTTTAAAGATGAGAAACTGTGCCTTTAGCCAAAGACTGTGTTCAGTAGTAATGAGCTTGAGCTACTATGGTGTTTCTTTTGTACGTGAGCAACTACTTTTACAATAAATATATAGTCAACTTGAAAGTCAGTTACAAATGCATTTAAATTTTGATAGTAGTAGAGTTTACTTTAAAGTTTATTTTACATTTAAATAATGACACTGTTGTATACTTGTATTTTGCAGGGAAGGGACTACAGTACTCTGTTAGATAACAGGTGGTGTGTATATGAATGAACAGCTATCAATAACTAGGATTTTCATGACTTTTTCCTGATTTTGTGAGGCATGGGAGAAGGGAACAACATTCATTTTACCTAGCCATTGTACAATAGGAATATAATGGTCTGAGGACTTAATTAAAGAAAGCGCAAAAGGAAGACCCCAAATTTTGAAAGCCAAATTGGTTCTACTATTTAAAGTCTGTGTGTTTGTGTCATTGGTAGATAAGAGGTTGTTAGAAAATGAGAACTGACTTTGATACATCCCATGCAATCCTTTCTAGGAATTAAATGTATGTTCCTCTTGTAACCCAGCAGGTGAAACACTTCTTACAGTCTCTTAATCTATTGACATTTTTTCTTCTGAATAACTGAAATGTTTCTTATATTTACAGAGAATCCATTTGACACCAAGACCTGTTTTTGAAAATGTGTTATTGGGTGTAGTCTATGGGGCAAAGTGTCTGCATGGTTACTAGATGTCATAGTAGGACCTCCACTTATGTTTCCAAGAATAAAATAAGATAGAATATTATAAAGGAGAAAGAGAAAACATCAGGAGGTTAAAGGGAATTTACAAATTAACTGCTACAACACACTACTTCTTAGCTTATTCTGAGAACAGTGTGCATTCACTCTTGAGCAGCAGTTCTGTTTCCTCTTCATACTGTGTTTTCCATGCCATCAAGGAGGAGGTTTCAGTCAGGGATTCTGCTTCAGCAGTCACAAACTGGTTTGTTACAAATGGATCTTTGGGTCCTGTAGCACACCTAGCAATACCCATTAGCGATGCCTATCATCTTTCATGTGTTTATATCTAATGGATGAATATGGTATTCTTACCTTTATATCTGTCTGCAGAACACTTAACAGTTCTTCAGAATTTAAAACTTGCAAAATATATTTTCAAGCTGGAGTAGTCTACTCAAAGAATGTATTACCTGAAAACTATTTCTGCTAAGTGATAGGTAGTATTATTGGAGCAGAATCTTTGTTTATTTTATTTTCAGCTTACTCTCAGTGAGCTGGATAATGGATATTACACAGTCTCTTCACAGATAATCAAGTCCACAGGTGGGACGTCTGTCCTTGGAGATAGTCAAAGTCCATCTGGACATGGTTCTGGGCAACCTGCTCTGAGTGGCCTGATTGAACAGGGTTCTTAGACAAGGCCTCCAGAGTTCCCTTCCAGCCTCAGCTGTTCTGTGATATGGAAATGCATTTTTGACTACTTTGTGTGCAGCCTTTGAAGAAGGATGACTTCTTAATGTCAATTTGGCTGCTAAGACAAAACACCTTTGATTTCTGTTTATTACTTGGATGGCACATAGTCTAGGAAAAAGCATTTTATAAATCAGTTCTTAAAAGAGTTCTTCAAAACTCCTATGCTTACTTTTGTAACTTGTCATTTTTGACAACCTGCTTTCTCTTTTTTATGTGTGTAATTAGGTATGTCCAGAGAATACTTAGTTTGTCGTTTAAGCAAATAGTAGTTTAAGGTATTCAATCTTCATTTTAATATTTGCAGGAGCAATATTAACTTTTTGAAAAAGCAACTAATAGCTGTTCTAGGGTTTACATGACTTTTATGATATTTTTGGGTTCTTCTTACTCTTACCCCTGTAAGTGATTCACAGTCAACTTCAGATTTCTTACTTTTAGATGGAAAAGTACTAGAAAGAGAACAATTTCTTTGAATTAATCTTCAAAAACATAACCTGTTCTTCAATGAATTGTTTCACTCCTCCATGTAAGCAGGAGTTGTTAGACAACAATCTGTCCAAGCAGAGGTAGAACCATATAATACAGTAGTGTTAGTTCTCCAGTTTAATACAAAAGAAGGGTTTAGAATGGTATGATTTTTATTCTAGGAATGCATAAGGTAAGGTCAATAAATCTTTGGTACACAAATAATTTGTTAGTGCACAAGAACCCCATAAGATAATCCTATTCTCTGTCACTCTCTGGAGGAAAAAAATACACTCTGGGCTGATTGCTTATATATTATTTATTAAAAAATGTTTTTGGAGGCATACTGGAATGACTAGGTTATAGAAATGAGAGGAGACATGAGCAGTACATGAGTAATCCTCAGATTTAAAGTTCTGTAAGGATATAGAGATATTGCATGGATGCATGTATATTAATGGAGGGATTGGTGGCTTGAAAAAAAATCAAAGAAATGTGACCCAGTTGTTTGTTTCTTTGTGCTCTGAAACTAAGAATGACTTAATGCTTTTATTTATTGTTCTAGCCCTCACTTGTTATTTTCTAGCTTTCTTTTTCCCTAGTGGCTCCTTCCATTCCATCCCTATCTTATCTTTTACAGGTGCCTTAGCATAAATATGATTTTCCATCCTGATGAAACTATGCCTCTGGAAAAGATTCCAGAGTTGCATGCACTCTTCTCAGTTGCTTTTAATGATAACATAGACTCCTTCTATGAATGGTAGTTTGTGAGCAGTAACTTATTGATCCAGTTGTTGAAGATCTTGGTCATCATTTGATATGTCAGTTTTTAAAAACCATTCTGATTTTAAAATGCCTTTGATCTGAATTTTCAGGCTCAGAGTAACCTCTAGATTGTTTATGATGTCAAGATGAGTGGACTCATCTAACTCTATACCTAGGTGCAGTGGCAACTTAAGAGGACAGGGAACAGGGATTGGATTTGCCTTTTTCACAGCGCAGGGAAGGGGTGAGTTGTGTTTGGGTGCGTGTGGGGATTTCTGTAAAAATAAAGTTCCTTCTCACACTGCTGGTGCAGACTGGGGAAGGGAACGATGTGCTAGACAGGTGGCAGAATTTCAGTTTAGTGTTTAAAATACTAAAGCAATTAATAAAGATAGAATATGTATATTTGCATATTTTATGCTGAACTGAGATGTCTATTCTTTCATTGACCAGTACTAACACCTAATGCCAGTCTCGTTCATAAAATAGTATAAAAGATGTTGTTGGTAAGTCATCTTTTGCCCTTTTAAATCAGACTGCTTTTGTTACAATGAAAGTTAGTTTTTCATGTTTTGGGAATTCTTTGAAATCTAAGCTCACTCTGTTCTCATTACACCTTATTTCTTCAAGTATTTTGTTGTTAAAAATTAAATATATATTTTATAAAATAAATAAAAATTAAATCTGAACTGTCTTGAACTAACGCAGCTTTCAGTTGATATAGTATGGTTGTACTTCATACAGTTGAGGTGTGTGTTGCTGTAAATCCAGATTCTCCCAAAAAGACCTGAAGCTGAGTTGTGGCCACACTTTAAGTTGCCTGGAAGTTTAGCATCACCTTGTTCAAAGTCATGAATCAAACACTTTTTTATATGATCTCTTTGAGATGCTTTTCCTGCACTCAGCCCAATGGTATTTTGCATCTTTCTGATTTTAGGCACAGTCTGATGGGGGGAAAAAAAGTGACTGCATGAATGCAATTAGTCTTGGCATCATTGGGAAAGAATGGTCCAGACAGAAACACTCATAGTTAATAAAAAGTAGCAGCAGTAGTACCAAGCCCCAAGATTTTTTCTTGTGTTTCAAAACACTGGAGCCACAGTATTTAGTGATAAAAGGTTTATTTGTTTTTCTCACGTCTAATTTATTTATGGTTTGTTTGGGTTTTTTTCACAAGAGTGATAAATTACTTCATTAATATAAGGACTGATTGTGTATTCCATGTGGCTGATACAGTTCATCTGCAATGTTTAAGGAAAACTAATATATATTCACCTAATGTGTCATCTATAAAGAGATGGATTTGGGGACAGAATACTTTTCAACAGAAGGTGATTAATCTATTGCAGTTCTCTTCATATGTAAGTAATGTAAAAAAGCAGATTCCAGATGATTTTCATGTGTGACTTCCCTTCTCTGTTTACATCAGAAGATGGTCACAGTGGAACAGATGTAGTGTGTAAGCTGGCTGGGAAAGAAATGTTACTCTTGCTATACATTTTAATAGATGTGTGGTACTGAGGAAAGAAGATTACTGCCAGTTACAGAATCTATTTTGGTGCTGTATTGGGAATGATAATGAACCACAGAAATTTAATAATCCGGTTTTTTCAATTGTCCTGGTTTTCTTTCTCAACACCATGTTTGTGTCTGTCTTTTCATCAAGTAAACAAAATGATGGATGTCTTTAACTCTTTTGAGGGGGGGGGATGGGGAGGTGTTGCAATAAGAAGCTGTTGTTGTACAGGATAGGAGGACACAAAATACATTTTCAAATGATGTGGGTAGAAACGGATAAGTACAATATTCCTGCACCCGAGTTGGTTAGCCACAATTCCTTTTTCGTGTGTGAACATGTGCACTCTGAAAAGCCTCCACTAATATTACAGGAGGTAAAACAGTGTTCTAAAGAATTCGTAACCACTCTGTAAATTCAATCAGGGTGGTGCTGATGAACAAATGTATATGGATTTGACTCAGCTTCGTATGCTTGTTTCATGCACAGGAGAGTGTATGTGTTTTTTTCTTGCTAATGGTTTCACTGGGTCAGGCATAAGTCTTTATACCCTTCCCTTCCTATTTCTTTACTGTCCTTTGATGGAGAAAAGAGATATCAGAGTCTTAAAATAGAAAATGGCAGTCTGTCCAGCTTGAGATTAATAGATTTGTAGAAAGGTTGCTTTTGAAAAATTATGGCAGGAAATCTAATCAGTTAGTCATGAAGATGATACATCCATCTTTTTGTCTGTGAAGGAAAAGCAAGTAGTTACATTCACCACCTACTCTAAACTTGGGGCTTCATAAAAGGATGCTCTGTGTCTGTTGCTTGCTACACATTTGATCTGTACTTTTTCCCACTAGTTTGAGTGAAAGGATTATTTAAAAACTTCTTTCATATATCTCCCAGGAAACATACTAGTGTTCTTCTGGCTTATTGGGTTTTAGTTCTGTGTTACAGCATTTGTTCTTATCAGAAAATCTTAGATTATAATACTGGGTCTCTTTGTAAACAGGATAGCAACCAAATAGATTGAAGAGCAGTTTACAGTTTAATTTAGCATAGTAACTCCTGCTAAATCAGTGTGCATTACGTCAGGGAAATGTGTGTCACAACAACATTTGTGTAACAGTCTCAGATTCAAAAAATTCTACTGTTATCAGATGCCTTTGCCTAGAATAGCTACACCTATTCTTTAAGCATAAAAAAAGAAATAAACCAACCAGGCAAACAAACCCAGACAAAACCCCAAACAAAACCAAAAACCCAACCAAACAACAACCAAAAAAAAACCCAGAACAAACCACGCCCCCTGCACGCCAACATCCTTAATCAGTAAGGTTTAGCAGAAATACGCATTTTGGCTGTTTAATAAAAACAAGTAGACCAAAAAAAAAAACAACGAAACAACGACGTACACCAGCCCAAACCTCTTCTGTTTAGAGAATTACTTCTGTTTTTAAGAAAAATAATTTGGTAAAACTGCTAGTTTCCTCCATAAAAAAGTCTCTGCTACTCTACTCCTTACAAAAACAGGAAGCTGTTTAACACTGTTTTAACTGACTTTAGAATTAATGTAGATTGATAAATATTCATGCAGTTTGTCCACTCTTTTTGAGGTTAAACAGATTTAAAGCTGCTAGAGCTAAGAGGAACGCTGACAATAAATGTCAGTTCCAAGGGGTTTTTATACTGGTTTTGCTGGGAAAATGAACACAATATTGTATCATCAAGATGAAAATTTTTTGTTTTATTTCCAAAATATTTAAGTATTTCCTTTAAATGACTGTGTTTTAGAAGTGAAAAGCATGCTGCATAATTTTTGAATGCAGCTTTGTGATAAAAGGAATATTTTTAAAGCATCAGGCTGAAAAAATATCGAGACATTACATTACATTTAAAAAATGTAATGATTTGGAAAACGTGAATTCATAAATAGGCTCAAGTCTTCCTCTGATGTATTGGTAAAGTAGAATTACAACAGAGTGTGTAAGAGATTGTCTGTTTTGCTGTCAAGGGGAAATTCTGACTACTCCCATGGGACAGGTACCAGGTTTCTTCCTTGTGCACATTTTCCACGTGATCAGCAGAACATGTAGGCAGTTGTCTCTCAGAAACTCTAAATAGAAGGAAATACCTGAAACCTTTCCAGTTATTGCTGATGCAAAATAATTGTTGATACTGACAGAGTTTTGTTAAATGAGGATTGTTTCTTTGAGGACCTGAGAGTATTCTAAAGATAGCTTGCAAGATAAGAAGTTTTAGTAAATCTGAAAATCAAGACTTATGGTTGTGTTGATGACAGAGCCATTTAAAAATATCTTGGATGCTATGATAAAGAATATGATGTGCAAAAGATACAAGGATACAAGTTAGCTAGAAAAAAAATCCACAGAAAATACTATAATCTGTTTTTGCTAAATAAGTAGTGGCAAAGAGCAATCTGCTGACTGATGTTCAAGTAGCTTCTCTGGAGCAGATTATTGGAGCAGCAGCAAGTGATTTGTCAGTGCTGTCACAGACCCATAAACTATGTATAGCTCTGGGTATCACCAGTGCAACTGCAGTATCACCAAAGGAATTCTTGTCCTTCAGCTGCATATATACCAAGATGGAATAAGGACAGACAGATGTGATGGATGTACTGTTATTGAATGTAAAAATCAACCAGCAGAGAGGAATATTTATAAAATGGATGAGTATACATTAAAGCACTTTTTAATCTTATTCTGTAGCTCTTGTTTGATTTAGCACAAAGAGGATGGAGCTGATGCTCCTCAGCATCCATAAGGCAAGGAGGGTACTGCAAACATAAGGTAGTGGAATTTTCCTGAGGAACTTATAAAGGCATGTTGGATGAGATTTTTATTTTTCGAAAAATCCGTGTAAGTAAAGGACAAGGAGACATGGCTTTTTCTATTAACTATAAAAAGGGATTGAGGAATTCAGAAAGATTTATGCATGTCCTACCAAGCAAAAAAGTCCAATAGTACCAAAAGTCATCCTTTGAATTCCAGTGTATCAGTCTATAGCTCTTACCATCTGTGTCTCTTTGGTATTTAGGCATAATTATTCCAACTTATTATTTCAAGCAGAGCCAACACAAACTTTAATTTGATTTTGAGTTTACCTATAGCATAAAGATAACAGTAAATAACCATTTTTAAGGGTTTAATGCTAATCATATTACTTCAAGTATTTTTCTCCTCTTGTATCTGTTAAGCTAGTTTCTTATCAACAGAAGAAAATCTGATATCTTTGTCTTATCTCAGTAAGTGATATTAGCTTGATGTAATCTTTTTATTTTGTATGTGATTATACATTGACTCATTTTTTCTTTCACTACTGTAACTCTTGAAATTAGCTCAGCTTATCTAAATTTTTTAACCTTCTAGTTTGAAGGTTCTGAAGATAATGTTTAAAATGTTTGAGACTCTTTTAGATAGTTCCTAAACCTTATCTCAGAAGTGGAAGCAACTCCACAGAAGAAACAACTTTGTGCCAACAGCAGCTGTGAATATCATACTCTGTGAAATATGTGGCTGTTGCCCAGACACTACATTCGGATTCTTTGTTCCTGATCCTAGCTGTACATGTTGTTCTTGCTCTTTAACAGTAGTATATTTATATGACTTATGGATGTGCCATCATTAGCATTTTATTTTACAACAGGGCTACGCTTTTGAATCAAATCTTTGTCTTCCCAGTTCGCCACATTTGCTCTGATGACTGGAATGGCTGAGTAGGACCTATGTGTTTTACTGCTGCAACCAAGCCAGATGTTGCTTTTCAAGATCACATCTGAAGTGCTGAGCAGCTAATGGGCTTTCAGTCATCAGAGCCAAAAATAGAACCCATATGAAGTAAATGCCCCTGAACCATTTTTGCTGTGAGCACTTGTGTCTTTGTCACCAACTGCTTTGGCCTTCTGATCCGCTCTTACGGCGCTCAGCTCTTTGCTATTGCCCAGTGTTCTTTGTGTCCCAAGGTGCACAGCAGCTCACCCCTCTGTCCCAGGCTGCCACCAGACAGCCCTGCTCTGCTGTCACTCCTGTCTATGCTGCCAGGATACACCAGCTTGCGTGTCTCAGTGCAATCCTCCTGTTCAATGCAAGAAGAACCAAGGAACATGGTTTTTGTTTGAGTCCAGAGGAGCTACTCTCGCATTTGTTGTCCAACCAAGGGGCTGTTGCTTGGATTTCTTTGGAAATAATCCAGTTGGACTTCAGATTGCAACTCACTATGTAGTGATCCAAGGCAAACACTTTGTGGCATTGTTAGCTGTGTCATGCAGAAAGATTTGCAATAATCCGTTTGTTTTCAGAGCAAGTACTTAATGACTTGGTTGCATGTACTGTTATCACATGTATTGAGGGAGATAAAATACTCTTTTTCATCCTTTTTGGATAATGTATGCCTTATCATTTTAATGCTTTCTGGGGTCAGAAGAGAGTGCTTAAAATGCATGCTGACTTGTACTTCCTACCACCACCCTAACAAGCCAGAGATTGTCAAGAGACCCCAGTCTTCAAGAGAACGGTAATTTTTTGAGCTCACCACATTCTGTAATCAAATAGTTCTCTTGACGATCTATAACATACTGTTTTAGAGGTAAGTTCTAGAATTTGGTAGGTGTCTACTAGCTGTTGAAAAACAATAGAAAACAAAACCATTAGAAGTCTAATGAGACTCAATTTCTAAACACCAGAGATGTTTTTGAAGCACGTCCTTTTGTTTCAGATTTGCAGACCACGTTATTAACAGAGGCACAAATGTAGTTTTCATCTTCACCAAACTGACCTCCTGTTTTGACTCTCCATGTATCCGCTAGTAATTTTTCTACATCACTGCTAGTAAAGTGCTACCAGCGATTCTTCTATTTCTCCTGTCAACCAAGCTTTAGTCAAGTTTGACCTTCTCTTTGTCAGACAAGCATCACTCATCTCTTATGATGTGCTAGCTTTAATATTTCAAGCTTTATACACTATCTCCCTAGAGTAACCTTCCGCAATACAACATCCTCTGGGCTTGCAGAGTGTAATGTTCTGTTCTCTAGTGGCAATAATAGCTTCTGGGTGCAGCATTTATTATTTTAGCATGGCTTAATTTATGTCATTGTTTTGGCCAATCTACTTCTTTAATGTCCTGCTTCTGTTTAAACCTGGTTTTCATCTGTTATTTCCCTTTCTCGGTAATAGATGCTAATTAAAATTGTTCACCTCAGACTTCAAACTACTGACTGTGGGTACTTTACACATGTTATTTTCATGGAACAGCTGTATTGTTATCTAATTCCAGCAAGTATTTTGTCTGAAGGCTTTGCTTCCAGGAGCAACATAATTATCAGTCAGTTTGACATTCTTGCAGCCATTTTTTGGAATTAAATATTGAAAAGGTACTTTGAGAGAATAATGAACTTTGATTCTTTTTCCTATTTGGTGTTGTGCAATAATGCACACTTACAAGAGTGGAAAATCAATGTTCTGAATAATTTTGATCCTAGGGTTTCCTAACAGTTTAGATTTTTAGAACCTTGTTACAGTTCTTGAGCTATGGCAGGGAGTGGAGAACTGAATTTTTGCAGTCATTAAGGAAAGTGGAGTGTATTGGGACAATGTTCTGCTGCTCAGAAAAGTGCAAAAGTGAAATAATGACACAAGACTTCTGAAGGAGGGTTATGACTGGGGAGCAGAATCACCTGAAGCTCTTTGATAGAATTACCTCTGCTGACAGACAGGGCCAGTTGTATTTCTGATGGTGTCACAAGCCACAAAAGCAAAGGTTTGTCTTGACTTCCATATCTTCATTGCTAATACACCCTTCATGCTGGAAAACTCTGCCTTTTCAGCATCCTTTACAGATTTTTTTCTCCTCAGAAATTTGGGTATAGAAACTGGTTGTCTTGAAGGATTAATTTCTGTTTTGTGTGAGAAGTTACAGATGACAATATTGCTAATAGAATAAATAAATTGGACCATGATTGAAAACTGAAAACAGTTGATAACAATGTAAAGTTAAACTTTTCTAAGATCTGTTAATTGTCATACCAACTTTGAATAGCAATTATGCAGCATTAATAAACACTTTTTGGAAATTTTACTTAGCCTACATTTAAACTGATAGGTCGATAGAAAATAACCAGGGGCCTTATTTGAGGGTATTGAAAAAATGACAAGCCCCTCTCACTTCATTCCCCAGCCATCCCCATATGTAAACCACTTTCAACAGAAGCCAAGATTTAATAGCTATGCTGAGAATTA
This sequence comes from Dicaeum eximium, assembly GCA_013396995.1. Lineage (NCBI taxonomy): Eukaryota > Metazoa > Chordata > Aves > Passeriformes > Dicaeidae > Dicaeum > Dicaeum eximium. Next base: position 435,479 of record VWZP01009737.1, read on the forward strand.
TACAGCTTTTTAATATCTGGAACTTATTAAAGGAAATTTAAAGACTAATTTTATCTAATTTCCTGCTTAGTTATCTAATTAAATTTAATTGACTGTCTTAAAAAATAAAAAGGGCTTGTGAGCATTTTCCTTTTGCCTTCAATATTTGACATTAGTGAAAAATAATTTTCAGTAGTATGCAGATAGATGATCACCTTGCTCTTCATCATTCTGCTACATAGGTTTGTAAATATCAATGTGGACTGCACTGAGCTGAAATAGCAACAATTAAGGAGGAAAAGGAAGTTTCCTATAATCCTAGGAAAAATACCTTCCTCTTATGTAAAATGGCCTGTGGTATAAAGACACAATCTGAAGGCTATTACTGGTATTTCATAATGTAGTGAATTTTCAGTTAAAATTTAAGGAGAAACAACTAATTTAAGTAAGAAGGGTTAGTTGTATGAACCAGTGTTTCCACTCCTCCTAGATGCACTCATTACTTTTTTAGTTTAGTGTTTTGAATGTGTGCATGACAGAAGTGAGTTATATGAAGATAAGCTCTTTCAAGTAAATCATTGTCATTCAGCAGTATTATCTGAGATGTCTAGCCTTGAATCCCTTGAAAATACGTTCAGTGGTCTCTTACATAATCACAGTTCATTTCTTATCTACATCAAGGAATGCTGCTGTCTGTTCTGGTAGCCTAACGACCACTAAAGTGAATTGCTTGGTGACTGTACACTTCCTGATTTGGTGCACTCATACATGCAGAGAGCACTTCCACAGCTGAGATTATTTCACTCATGGTGAGTTCAGAGGAAGCAGTAAACAATGAACTTCTCAAACTAATTTCGTCTCTGAAGATGCACTCATTTGTTACAAAGAAGAAATGTTCTTAAGATCTCTTTTCTGGGAAATTTGCGTCAGTTGTCTGCTTTATGCAATTTCTATTGAGAAAAGAGACCATTAGATGGGTGCATTTTTCTTTATATGCAGCAACTGCAAAGAAAAGCAAATTAAACCAAAAACATACCTTTCCTAATTTTGATTGTTACTCTCCTCACCAAATTCAGGCAAAATTAGTTTCCAGTAAAAGAAATGCAGTGAAATTAGATGAAGTGGGCTGAAACCAAGAGAGGTAAAGGAAATTTTATATACCTATCTGTTTCTCATGTTCTGAAAAAAATCCATTTCATGTAGAAGACAAGTCTCAAATATTTTTAATATAAGTTTTTTTTAAAAGTGCATTAAATGAAGAATTCATGTGATTCTTTAGGCATCTGATAGCAAAATATCCGCAAACTATTTAAGAGTTGCCTTCCACATAAATAATACTGAGATTTATTCGGTGCCTTTGTGTCAGTAATACCAATTTTGTTATGATGACATATTCTAAAAGAAGGTGCAGGTTGCATGAACAGATTGTGGTGAGGCTTCTTAAATTACAAGTAGTGTCTTGCTTAAAACTTCCCTCAGTCCCCAGATTTTTCTTTGCCTTTTGGACTCTTCCTTTTTTACAAGTTCAAGAATCGATGTCTCTTGTCTCTCCTACCCTGTTGCTACGTGCTGTCCTGCCTTTCCTCTCATCGATGTCCAGATGCTGCTCCAGCCCTCTGGTTTTAGCTCATTTTTTCTTTAGGCCTCCTAAAAGCACCTCCTATCCTATTTCCATGGCCAGCCCAGTTTACAGTCCCCTATTTCCTCCTGGCTGTCCAAATATTCTTTATATGCTTGAAAGAGTAGCCAATACACTGTCTGGTGTTATGAGACAAATACATTTCACAAATAAACTTTTAAAAAATAGACTATTTAAAGAGTAAGCTCATTTTCATAAATCTAGTCAGTCAAATGCTTTGATCATGTAAGCTGCCTCTGATTTTAGTGGCAGAATAGAGCCTTTTATTTCTCTGATTGTCACTACTGTACACTATGCAGCTTTACAGTTGCCAGTATGTTTTTGATTTATGTGTTTGAATGTGACTTTTTTCCTGTATATAAACTGTTTTAAAAATTAAATGTGGCACATGTTTAAGGTGTAAATTGTTATTTTGTAATGTATGTAACCTGAGATATTTCCGAACATCTTGAGAATATCCAAACGATTTAAAGGATCCTTGAGCACTCCCTTTGGGGAAGTGGGAAGATCAGTAAGGTGACAATTAAAGCAATGCTGTTTCATATATGCACTGTACTATAAAGTGCAAATGTGAAAAGACAATAAAATAAGGGTAGCTTTTTCTGTCAGCAAGTATTTTCTGTCTGATTGTAAATTTGCACATTGGGCTCTTGCATTAGGCAATTTAGAATGAGATATATATCTATGAAATAACTTATACTTTCACAATTGTAGTTTTGTTGGCATTTGGGGAGTAATTTCCGTCATTTTTTGAGTAGCTGTGCTAGAATAGTTACAGTTCAGGAGTTGGGGTGGGGAGTGTGGTGTTTATATCCTTAGAAACACTTTCCTTTTCCTTGAAAATAGAGCATTATTTATTTGAAAACTGCAAATATATTAAACATATATTCATTATTATTAAAATATATTTTTTTAAAAGCTATAGAATTAAAAATCCCATGGAGATGGGGTATGGTATGTGAATTATATGTTATCCACACAGTCCTTCATAAGTGGCAGGGGTTCTCATCTACCAAGAACATCTTTTTGTTTATTTGAAATGTAGTGACAGTGATCTCCCCACAATTATACAGCTAAGTGCAGATGTTATTTGGATTCTGGTCTACATTAACAAATTAAAACACTGATAGATTTTGTAGCATAAAATTTTTTTCAGAGTCTGGTGTTTCTAACCTATATTCCCCTTCTTCCCAATTCTCTTTCAGATAGCGGTTCTGTGGATGAAAAGGTTTAAAATCACCTATTTGCTATAGGGATCATGTATTTTGTTGATGTTTGTTTGTGACTTATTTGACCTGTTTTGTTCCTTCATTTTAGTTGTGAAATCTGCATGGTTTTTTTCCCAGCTTTCCACTCTTTTGTTCTCCTTTGACTGTATTGCAATTGTGTTGCATTTATACACAGGGTGTAACCCTCACTGTTGTGCTTACCATAATTGCCAGCACAGGGGTCTGCTACTGTCAAACATGATATCTGAGTTTTGCCTCTAATTATCACCTACCCTGCATTCACTATAGGATTTAAAGGGCAACAGTATTTGGGAAGCAATTCCTTACCTTCCCCTGGGTTCTTCCACTTGTGTGACTAAATGCTGAATGCTATCAAAATGTTTCCCAAAGGAACAGTTAGTCTAGCTTTGGCCTGGAGCTGACCCTGCTAAACATTTTCATATGTCTTATGTGATTGATGCAGTTAAATTCTGTCTAAAACTTACTAAAAGCAACCAAGTAACTGTACTTTTTTTGATCTCTATTAAAGGCTCGGTTAGTAAGTGCAAGTTCCTTGGATGCTTCCAAGCTTTATGCAGTCCAAGCATTTGCTGGGTAAGTAAACATATAATTGAGAATTTTGTTATTTGCAAATTATTCCTGCAGCATTATAGTATTTTTTCTAAGCTTTTTGTTTTAAGAAATTGCACTATTTTAAAAGGAAGATAGTTTCATTGTGTGTGTCCTCCCCTTTTAATTTTTTTAATTCCTTATTTTTTTGGAAATTAATGAAACCATTCTGATGCTGAGTCAGATAACAGTTTGGGGGGGTGTTTACCTCTTTGTGTATAAAATAAGTGTCCTTTGAAGCTGTAGCACAATTTTGTCTCCATTCTGGTAAATGTATAGTAATGCAATTCTAGCAATATAATATGACTCTAGTCCTTGAAATTAAAAAGTCAAGGGAAAAGATCTTGCAGTGGCTGAGAGTGAATATGGAAGAAAACTGTACATTTTGTTTTGTTGTCTCCAAATGAAGTTATCTCACATCCAGTTCAAGGGATCTCTTCCTATTTTGAATACTTTCTTATTATTCTATCTGGAAAGGTAAAGAAATAAAAGGCTTTGGTAAAATTTATCACTTATATTCGTTATCTAATTAAAAGGGGTATTATCCTCTTGCTGGTGCACTCTCTAATTACTTTTTACTATAATTAAAATTGATTGCAAAGGCAAGGTGATGAGATTAAATTAATCATTCGTCTTCAGCTTTTATGTCTGAAATACTATACAATTGACACTATGAAGATTTTCCTGTTTAGATTCCTGTTTTGAGGGGAGGTGGGTGTCACTAAAAGGTACTTATGGTATTAATTTGCTTAATATTATGCACACGCTCCTATGGAAGGTATACTTAGGGTAACATTTGTACTTATTGCTAAACTTTAAACAAATTTATACATGGTCTACATCTTTTTAGTGGTGTAGGTGGTTTCCATATAGTTTGTCATACCTCAAAGTGTTGTATTCCTGCCCTTTGCAGCTCCTAGAAGCTTCAGAGTTGCTGTAAGAGTGTGAGGACACATGTGACATTGTGCAGGATTAGTCACCAAGTGCAAAGCAGAGGAGAAACAGTTTAGCACCTGGTTATTGTGTGGTTAGGACAGAATTTTGTAAGCAGGCTCTGAATGCAGGTACTGACAGTCAAGTATTGTATCTGTGCCTGTAGGAAGCTGCATGTGACCATGTACTGTTCTGCTGTATGTACTGCTTTCCCAAACCAGTTGGTTAATTACAGTTTCTTAATAGATGTAGACCTTTAAAAGGTAATGTGGAATTCCTGGTGTTTTTTTGTGGATTGCACATAAAAAGCAATCTCATAGGCTTAAGGAGAATTTTTGCCCCTGACAAGAACTATACAGACTGAAGCTGCTCTTTTTTTGCGCTCTCTTCCACTCACAGGTGAATAAATTCAAATATTGAATCCTCTGAGAATAAGCTGTGTCAATCCCTTGTGCTGACATCCTGTAACCACTGCATACAACTACCTCAAAAGGCTGACAGTAGCTCAATAATAGCTCATGTTTTTAGATTAAACCTTACTTCTTTTGCTGACAAAGTTTAGACCTGTCCTTGCCTTGCTTTGCTGTCCACAGTATCTTTATTCAAGCCTCTGTTTCACTAGGCCTCCCTAAAAAGAGTTATGCAATTTTCATTTAAGTTCTCATTCAGCTGAAGAATGCTTTGTTTCAAAGACATTTGTGGTTCTGTTTTAATCACACTTCCCACTCTACTCCTTCGTGCAAAAGCTAATGCTAATTTCTAGGATCCCTCAGTCTTCTAACTGCCAGCACAACTGACTGCAGTTAGCTACGACTCCTTCTCCCTCTTACTCTCTCAAAAAGAGGTTGCCATTTGAAATGAGGGAGGAGATTGCTTCCCTCACAACCATTGCTGCCAGGCTTTATCTATGCAAAAATACCCCAGCTGACTCTCTTCTGTCTTTCTGTCATAGCACAATGCTGTGAACCCACCTCATGCACCAGCACCTCCCAAGTTCATGGCAGGGATGGCAGCTCTCCATTCCTTGCAATGATCTTCACTTGGTTGCAGGAAATGAGAGAACAGCCCAAGACAAGAACATAAAGGCAGAGACCCAAAACAGCTTTTCTGGGGCTTGTCATGCAACCTCTCTGCTAAGAGGCTGAAGCACCACATTTCCAGGTTTTTCCATACCAGTGTCACATAATATCATCTTCATTTTATTTTTCTTCAGTTTCTTGAAGATGAAACACTTTAGAGCTCATTCTTTCCATATTTTTAAAAGGTGAAAGTAGCTCAGCTGGAGTTCTCATCATGGATATGGATTCTGGGTAGTACTGTTTTACTTTTTCTTGCTCTTGTATTAATTTACTGCTTGCCTAATGAGGAGTCAGAGACTGATAATTTTACCACATGGCCTAATCCATTCTGAAATTCACTAACAATACACAGATGGTGCTGCATGCAGATGATTACTTCTTTCCTTCAGTGGCATGTTCTCCATGGTAAAACAAATTTATTTTTCTTGAATTCTCTGACAAATTCAAATAGATTAATGTTAGGCAGAACATCTCCAGAAGCACCAAAAAATAGTCAATATGACAGGTTTTTTTCCTTGCCTTGAATGACAACTTTCATCAAATTATTATGATTCCACTTCATCATCTTCTATGTCAAGTTATTGTTGGGTTATAATTGGAAATAGGGAGGGGAGTAGAGAATTCAATGTATAACCTACTTTAACATAAAAAGTTTTTCCCTTGCTATGTTATTTCTTAATGATGACTAAAAGGAGTTTAGTAAGAACCTCTATTTCAGTCATATTTTTATGTTATACAGCAGAAGAATAGATGGAAGTCCTTTTACAGATGTTGTCTCTATGTGAGCATAAGAATGCCTTATACATGATAAGTTTTATTTACTGCTGATAGAACTGCTCCTGAGTAGCAAAAAGCCCTGAGTTTATTTCTTGGTCTCTGTACATTTACTTTTCACAACCTCAGAAATGTTATTTTATTTCTATCACGCTTTTGCTGGGTTTGTAAGTGTCTGGAAGCTGCAATTTGGATCTACTTTGATCTTTATGTTATTGAAAAACAATTCTAGTATCAGAACCCAGCATGGAAAAATGGTTGTGTGAAAATATAAAGGAATCCCATAAACAGACTATGATTTTTTTCTCCCTTTCTTAGAGAATGGTGCAGGTGCATCAGAAGGAAGTGAAAATTTATTCACGAATTTTAGCTATATGTCTTCTCACACAATAATTGTAATAGGCATAAATAAACTTAGGGCTTTCAGATGATAAACTCTTTGTAGTGAATGTAGTTTTTTATTCACAGAGATAGAGAGAAATATAAGGACTGAAAAGGGAATTTGAGGCAGTGCCAAACAAAGGACCATGCAAAGGAAAATGTTGTGTCTTGAAAAATCTGATATCCCAGCTTCTCTGAGAATTTCCAAATATCTCTGAATTAGAACTGACAAGGTTTATAGAGATCTTCCAAAACCCTCTGGAGAGAAAGCTCAGGAAGATACCTGTGATAATTGTTTGGAAGAGCCAGAGAGAATGAGGCCAATTTGTTATCCAGATCAATATGTATTCTTTTAAATTCTGTTGGTGTGTCAGCCTTTTATTCTTAGCAGTGACTCCAAGTTGCTCTTTGTTGTTGTTTCCAAGTTATATTTGAGATCTAACCGGGGTTTAATTGTGAACTCAATGAAAAACCTCAAACCAGGCAAGAAAAAATAATGACAATCACCATGGAATTATTTTTAAATGTGACAAGTTCTGTTTTCCACAGTCACGTGCAGTTATTTGAGATGTAATTAGGTATTTAGCTAGATATTTTAAACTTTGTATCAAATTTAATACAATAATATTCATTGACATAAATGATGTTCAATATGTGATGTTGGGCTGCATCTCAATTACCAGATATACAAGAACTTATGATGGAAAGCTTTTCTTATAATTTCTAAATCTATGGTAAGTTTTAGGAGGTATTGAGCAATCTTTTAGCTACTCTGCTTTGGGTGAATGCCAGAAGAAAAAGCAACAAGAACACTCACACTGGTTTTTCAATTGGAGCACATGTCTTTGGCTGATAACTGCTAATTTTGATTTCTAACTGTAAGTAGAGATATTCTAGGCAGTTCTTAAGGATGTAGTCTTCTAAGCTCCATGTTTTTATTTTCTTCTTTGCTTTTTTTGTCTTCTGCAGTCGTGGACTGTATGGAATTGACAGCATGCCAGACCTGCGAAGAAAGAAATCTTTTCCCATTGTTAGAGATGTGGTGAGTAACTTCTGAAACTGTTGATTCATTTGCCAGTTGTGTAGGTATTTCTTGTAATTACTATTGTGCATCTGAATGACAGTTTGCAACAATTGTTTTATGGAAAAAAGGAGCCTTGAGAGAATGGATCGAGGGCAGTAAAAGTCAAAGAGGTAGTTGTTATAATGTACTAGATAAGTCTGAATTAATATCTCATTGGATATTTAGGTATTATTTGTGTAATCAAGTAGTGTGCATTTCATGCAATAATAATCTACTCATTTTCACAAAGATGCTGTTGAGTGTTTGGGATACTGTTTCACTTGATTTATTTTGATACTGAAAGGGAGAGAAAGTCCCTTTTAAAAAGCAGCCCTTTTTCACTATTAATATTTTAAAGATTTATGCATGCTTTAGGTGCAAGGTGAGATAATAGTGGTTTTTAACAGTCATTGTAAACAAGAATAATTTAAGAAAAGAAATTTCAAAGTGGAAAATAATGGCAGTCCCTTTGAGATTTATTCTGACTTCCAGTCTAAACAAGATTAGAGTCTCTCTGCTCCAAAGAATTTCAAGTACTATTCACATTTCTCTTTTTCTTTTCCTGTAGTACAGAATTCATAATTCAATAAAATACATATTTAGTCTATGATGATGGTGAGCCCCCAAACCAACTTATCACTGTAAAGTGATTGGGTGTTAGGCTAAGTACATGATTACTGTTGTTGTTATAAAAGATCAGCCTTTGCCAATTATTGCTCAGTGTTTTCTCAGTTTCTGTGTTCAGTTACTCTGTGGTGATCCACCACACTGTCTGAGCAGTCAAAAACAGAAAGCACGGCAACCATTTTAGAGTAGAATTCCTTCTGAAAATGATGAAAAGTTACACTGCATGACATAGTAGAGCCTGCATTCATTTAAACCATTTTTTTGGCAGCAGCCACTCCACTATAAGTTGTATTAAACAAGTGTAGTCTATTGTCCTGCTACAACACTTTAATGCATGTTAAATGACACTCTGATTTATTCTTAATTGTTGGAAGTGTCTACAGAAAGGTATAGCTCAGAATATATGAAGACATCAAAATAAATGATCCTTTTTTTTATGCTTACTTATGACTCTTTCAGAAAAACAGAACTATTGTTAGAAAATGAGTGCTAGACTCTTTTGATACTGACTAAAATAAATAAAATTCTTTTTCTTTGATGTGCAATAAATCTGACAAATTAATATTCTTTACAATTTCTTTCCTATCTTGACTGGATTTTTAAGGCTATGGTAAGTAGCTTTATATTTATAAATGTTCTGAAATGATCACAGTAACTGTTACGGATTCCATTAATGTTGTGGTTTATTATGACCTTCTATTGGAAAGTTAAAAAATTATTTAAACCAAGAATTTAGTCATAAGGGAAGTGGTGCCTTATGTGAATGTGTTCTCCTCTGCATCATGTATACCAAAATGGCTGGAAGAAGTTTATGTTAAAAAGTTATCAGTATATTCCAAATATCTTTTCTGATGATACAAGCACAATGTTTAGGTCTCAGGCATGAAGCTTTCCCTGTGGCACTAGACATATTTTTGTGTCTGTGCTACAGATATGAAGAAAAAGCAAATGATGACAGTTATGTCCAGTAGTAATTGTGTAGTGGAACTGAATTGTCATTTTTTCTAAATCTGTTTTCTGGGCTCAGTACTGCAGTTCTGCTAAATATTTCAGGATTAGACATCAACTTTTTTTAATTTAAAAATTATGGGACAGGGCTAAGTAATTTCCTTCATTACCTTACTTCCTGTCAAGTTATTCTGTCCTCCTTCCTACCCCCCTCCACTCCAGCATCCCAAGAAACGGTACAAATCTGTCTTCCAAAATAATGAAGTTGAGATCTTTGGAGTGATATACCTGTAGTTGCTCAAAAAAAGAAAAACAGTTCTGAAATTTTGCATGTTTTAAATGCTGTAAACAGTGAAAATTTTGTCACATTCACCTCTAGTGGGTAACTTTTACATCACATTAAAAATATCAGCAGTTGTAAAGTGATAAAAAATGGTTTCTCTTCAACTTTTTTTTCCTCCTGATGTCAGTGTGTAGATTTTTTTTTAAGGGAAAAAGAAAAGGTGATCAAGAAAACTGAAACCCTGTGTAAAACCAGAGAAATGAGTATTGCATGGCACAGCCAGCAGTCATGTACAGTTGCATGAGCCTGACTGTTCCTCTGTGCTATTGTAGCTGTGCAAGACACAGCTTGCCTATTTCATTGTGATAGAGGACTGCTTCTCTTTTTTTTTTTCCTCAAGACAATTGATCATTTAACATGTCATTGTAGCTTGAGTCCAATTTGCTTTTACTTACAGTTGCCATTTTTCAATGTTTTGCTAGAGCAACTTCTAATTATATTAATTAATTTATTTAAGCTGCTAAGGCGAATTTGTAGGTAATAAATTAGACAGTGTAGATACAAGTTATTAGGTAATCTAGAAAGCCTTGAGCATAAAGGAGACTAATTTATTTTAAATCCTGTGTTAGGGAGTTGCAAAACAAATTAAAAATTAAATAGACAATGGTCAGCTTTATCATATTTTCTTATTGTTTGGGGTTTTTTGTAGGCTTTTTGGTTTTGATTAATTTTTTCATATGTTTATAATTCAACAGTACTTAAAGTCTTTATGCTCTGCAGGTCAAATTTTTACCTAAGCAAAGACATGAGGCAGTATCCAGACATCGGTTTGAGAGGGTAAACAAGTATAAACTGCTGACAAGCTCTGTGTCCTGTTAAAGGAGAGGAGTGAAACACTGCAGGTTCCTGTTGCTCTCCATATTCTTTTGATGCTCTGACATTTTGGACTTCCTGCAAGTCCAGCTGATGAGCTGCACTTACCTTTCTTTCTTGCTGCTCCTTGAAAACAGAGAGGCAATAGGCAAAGTTTTCTCGTTATGTTCATAACCTGTCACCTTGTTTCCCATAGATAAATCCGGCAGCTTGTTCTCCTTCCTCTTTCCAAAATGCTCACTTCTCCTTGTTTGATTCCATACTTAAGAAGTGACACTGCTATGTGTTCAGTGCTTCATGCTGTTGAATTATCCCCAACTTCAGTGTTTAGAACACAGAGGCATTTTACATGGGCTTTCTCTTGTAGATGTAGTTTGCTCTGACAGTGGTACATGAATGGAAATAATCCTTGTGGGGTTTTTTCACTAAAATCCTTGTAAATTTAATCCATATGACTGTTAAATGTACTGGTTTATCACAAATCCCTCTAGATATCACTTCCTTCCAACATGACAAACACTTTATTAAGAACAGCCTAATTATCTGTTTCCTATTAAGTTTTGTTATTTTATATAGGGCACTGTAGTATAATTTTAGACACATTTTTGAGTAGGAATAAAACAGTAAAGCTCCATGACTCCAAGGGCACCCGTGGGAGAACTGGGCTTGAAAGACACATGACAGGATCAAAATTGCTTCCCCATATTTTTTCTCACAGGAAATAGTATCTGTTTATTGACTTACAGGGATAGCATGAAACTGCAGTTCTGCTGGCTCATGTTCTTTGGTATTGCTGCAGGACAGAACACAGCAGCAGTCATTGCCCTATATTTGAGGTTAATGTTCTTATGCCCTTTGTGCTCCTGTCCTGACAAGTCGTTCACATTGCTCTACTGCTTGGAATGCCTAGGACTGTGCAATTGAGACCTAAAAGGGTCAAATCCCTTCCTAAGTGTAAGGGGCATGAAAACTATAAAACTAGCGTAGTGCAGGCAGGTAAATCTACATGGGTGCTTGGCAAGACTTTGAGCAAAAACTTGTGCTTCAAGAGGAATCAAAAAGTCAATGCTTTTACATTGTTTTAAAACCCAAAACTCTACTGATTATGAAAACTGTTTCTTTTCCTCTTAATGGTCCAAAAGCATTTTTACTTGCCATTTTTGATGTGTGGGTCTTGTAGCATTGGGTTTTGACACAAAAAGTGTGAAAAAACAAAGCCTTAACACTGTTTAATCTTTCCTGTGACTGTCAATCTTACTGGCACACACCCATGGAGTTTCCCACATTCACAGAAATAGAAGGAAAGGATAGTCACAGAGAAGGAAACAGTAAAAAAATTATTATTTACTTAATAATAACAGAATGGAGAATCTGATAGCAAATGAATGGCATAGAGCTGGTAAATTGCTGCATTTGAAATAGAAAAAGAATTTGTAATAGGAGATGAATCGAATACTACTAAGCCAAGGATGATTTCTTACCCTATAACTGGTTTCACAAGATTAATAATTCTGTGTCAGTCTGCAAGTTTAATTATTATCAAGAGAAACTTATTGAAAATTGAATCAGGGAAAGTGAACATTTAAAATTAAAATTGAACAATCTTATAAATAAATAAATAGAAATCCATTTTAAATATACCAGTGTTTAAAATTATATAATTGGAAAAAATTGGAACTGTCTCTTCATCCAGAGATTAATGATGCAGTTCCTTTGCTGATGTAAGCCTAAATTGCTTCTGGCCTAGTATCCATTTCACAAAAATAAAAATGTCACATAAAAAGTACCATTTAAACTTTTGCTGTAATAGTTCTGTAATGATGGACTACAGAAACCCACTTCACAGTTAGGTGAAAATTTGTATCCTCACAACAAAGGCAACAACAGACTTATGGTTAGTGGGTGGGTGAGGGCAGCAAAGCATGACAAAGCAGATAGTGGATGACAGAAGAACAGAGATAAGGCACAAGTGTACAAACATACTTGGAATGATTTAGAGTAAGAGAAAGAAGGAATGAAAACAGCACTCCAGGCGCAGTCCAGTAAAATAACTGTGTTATGGTTGATATTATGTGCAGTGGAATAAATCTTACCTGTTTCTATCAGGCCAAAAGGGTTATTGATAGCAGAAGTGATATGCAGATTTGAGATATTATTTGTAAAACACACAGAACTCATTCCCCCAGGGTCCTTTCTGATCATTATACTTGCTAGTTAATGTTTAAGGACCCATTTAGATTTCTGGGGGGTTGCAATAAGGAATATAAAATTTCCTTGTTTATTGTATATTAAAATTACTTTATTTCAGTCCCTTTGTATGTACCCTACTAGAGCAAAAGAGTTCATTGCTACAACCAAGTGCGTTGTCTTCAAACCAGGAGTTGTCCATATACCAGTAACATCATGTGGCCAAATGAGGACAGATTGACAGAGAGTTCTGGTCTCTTTTCCTGTCTCAAATAACCAGAGTATTTCTCTATATAGCTATCCATAATATTGAATTAATATTGTCTTTAAGGAAAATAATATTTTAAGATTTCTTGAGGCATTTTATATACATACACACCATTTAAAAGGGCTTAGTGAGTTACAAAAAATTATCCAGTCTGACAACTTGAACCATAAGACTACTGCAAAATTATCTCCTGTGTTGCTGCAGGCGCAGTCAGCTTCCAAATTAGGGCAGGATGCCTATCCTTGTACCACATTAATTTGGTTGGCAAAGTGGAAAAACAGTGACAGCCCGTGGTTTAAAAAACTAAGTCACAACCTCTGAATAGCAGGATTTGTTTAAGAAATGGCAGTTCAGCTGGGCACTGCTGAAAGAAACAGTAATGATGATGGAAAGTGTAATTCCATTATGTACTGAAACCCTAAAAAGTGTGGGCTGCAAACATTAACTAAAATGTTGTGTATCTTCTACAGTTTTGTTTACATCCAATAGTATAATCAAGTACTATTTGCCTTCCATTAGATTCAACAGCTCCTGTTACTTGTGTAATTGGTAACTCTTTTGTATTTGCCCTGAACAGACACTTGCAGCTCGAAAATCTGGTATTTCCATGGCCATGCTCATCCGGACCTCCATAAACACTGATGAAATGGTAAGTGTTTCCAATAACAGGTTTAAGAGATTTAGGTAACAGAGAAATTTTTGTTCAAAGATCTCTAAAAATTATTTCAGCCTTCCACACTCCAAACTGGATGAAATGGAGTATATTCCATTTATTGTGTGGGAACTTGCAGGGAACTTGAGCAGAATTTGCTGCCTGATCCACAGCAGCAAGACCAGGTTTGCTTCTGCTGCCTCACATCCATGACAATCAGAGGGGACTAACCAAGAAACCTTTGATTTACAAAACAGTTATTTGGGGAAGCCTTTTGTTTTAAATTGTCCAACTGTACCATGTTTACCTGCAGTCTTTCATCATCTTTCTGTCTTCATCACACTATCCTATGCCAGCCCTCACTTCACATACCAAGGGGCAGGGAGTATTCTTTCACAGACAAATGTAAGGGTACAGCCAGTAAAGCCTCTTGCAAGATATTTAAAACAAGGGAAAGGCACTACTTCTCCACTTCTCTAAGTAGCCAGCCAAACTTAATAACCTGGGGCATCGTTACACTGGGTAGAGCAAGATTTGAAAACAAAAAGGACAGACATTTTCAGGCATAAAAGAATTCTCCAGATACTCTCCACAAAATGAAGATGTGAAATGCAGATGAAGAAACGGAGTCACCAATGCAATTTAAGGAAAAAACATCCCCTTTGGGCAACTTATTCCTCTGATTAGGGCCTTTCTAGTTTTTACCTTCCCCCACGTATTTTCTGGAGGGAATATTAGTGACTCTGGTGGGTGTGGGTTATTTGGCTGATTAGTTTCAGTATGAAAATTCTTTGAACTAATGCCTTTTATTAAAACTCAAGTGCCACCTACTCAGAAAATTACACCCTGAGGTTAAGGCTTTGAGCTTTGCCACCTGTCACTGCTATCCTTTTGGTACAACACACTCATGACACAGTGATTTTGTGTGTTCTCAAGCACAGATCAAAAGACATTTTAAGCACTGTAATAATTAGACATATGCTTTCAGTTGAGCACCCATTTAATTGCTTTGTTGAGCAAAGACAGAGCTGCACGTTTTGAAAATTATACGTTAATGACATGAACAAGTATTTCAGGTAGTATATGACAGAAGTAAATTACCCTTCAGAAGATAAGCAGATAACTAAATAGTTCTCCTATATATTAGTAGTGCTAAATGTTGCCAAACCAGTTATTAGTTATATAGTTCTATTGGAAGTTATTAGTGCCATGTTGTTATGCACTGTAATTCACATAACAAAAACATTTAAACAGAGAAGAGTAATAGGAATGAAAGCCTCTAGACAGTAAGAGAAATAAAATTCTCCTTTGCAGTTTGCTTTATTACCAACAGGAGAAAGAACATGCTCAACACCAAAACCAATCTACAAATTGTGTCTTTCAGCTGAAAACTTCATCTACCCTCAAATGTTTATTTTAAGGCCTGTTGAGGGTAAATTTCATTATTTACTGACATTTCAGAAAAATTTTAAAGTTACTGGCAAAATTCTAGCAGTATTTATAATGTGAAAAATATGGAAGCTGAACAGGGTGAAAAGGCAGGATTTGTACTGAGGCTACATGAGCTCAGTGTAATCAGTGGGTTCTGAGAATCATGATTCCTCAACAAGCTGTATAAATTCACTTCAGGTTGTTTTAAAGTTTCCTTTCTGGTCCCTGTAACATGGAAGGCAAAAGTGGAGTAATGTACAAAATGAGTTCTCCAGAGTTAAGTGGCCATTACTATCACAGTTCATAGGGTCTGCCAAATCAGACTGGTGCACACCTTTGCTTGGTTTTGGGGAAGTTACTAGGATGGGCTAAGCACCCTGGAGAGCAATTCAGTTTTTGTTTAAGTCTTTTCTGCTGTATCAGGTTTTTTTCTTAGTTCAGTTCTTCAGTGTTCTCAGATGTGCTCAGATCAAAGGTCCATGAAATGCCTCACCTTGTATCTTTGGCCAGGCTCCACAGGATGGATTTTGTTTTCAGCAGTAACTACTAACTTCAGCAAGTGCTATTGCAGCCTAAGCTACCTAACATTTGGTTTTATTTTTAGTGCTTGAGCCTGTGAACCAATGGCTACCCTATGGCTACATGGTACTGGTTTTCCTGTGGTAGCAAAAGTCCTTTAATTGATGGCTCTGTGCAACATTATGCAGATATGCACACAAAAAGAATATTTGACTTTTATCAGGCAATCTATTATTAGCAGAATATCTCACAAGTTTGAATAGAGATCCAGGTACCTAAAACCAAGAATACATCAGCATATTTTTAGACAGGTTAATGTCTTCCATTTGGCATACAATTAACACAGCTGAATATGAAAGATAAGGGAGTGCTAACAAATGCTTAACTGAATAAGTTTCCCTTGCTTCCTGTGTTGTCAGAACTGTGGTAGCAATGTTAAAACAAAAATAGACAAACCACACAAATTGCAAAATGTTATTCCCTTGCTACAGCTGTATAGCCAGCATTAGAGCTACCTTGCATAATATCCACACCAGAGGAGGACAAGGTAGGACAGACAGACTTTCAGAAATATTCTGCTGTGATATGTTTTACATTATGGTTTCTTCTTTCTAAAAGAAACAATTATTCATTTATAAGGGAACGAATCTAGAACTTCTAATACATTCATGGGAGTCACGTGTGCATTTAAGGAGCACCCACCCCCTAAAAAAGACACAAACAACCTAAGCTTGGTGTCAAGTGCTGCCTACAGACTGCTGAGCTCTTCTTATTCCCAATAAATTGCCTGGATCTAGAAGATTGGGGTGCCTGAAAAAAAGCTCAAATAAACAAACTATTATGCCTATATAAGCCAAGCTCCTGTGTGCAAAACTACAGGGTCTGCTTTGTTTTCATCTTATTAAGCACTAAGGAGCTGAGACTGAAGTTGTTACAGTGCTAATCAGTAAATAGCCAATAAGTGTTGTAGTAGAACTAGTCATGTTCTACCCAAAAGAGTCCAAGAAATGGGTTTGGGTTTGTGAGAGTATGGATCATTCTTGTCTATAGTAAAAAGCAGCTTGATGCTTAAAAATGAAGTAGTAAATATGCTATTATAGGAATACAGATGAAATGGAACCCTACAATTGGCTTGCTTTTATTTGATGAGATTATATGAACACTTGGTATTAGAGGATAGTGTTGTATATAATCAAAAGGCATTTTGTGCAGTATGTCTAAGTCCCTGTAGGAAATATTAAAATATTCAGAATTAAAGTTAGGTTGCTACTTAAGATGCCCCAATGAATGTAGTGCTGCTTTTTTTTTTCATTTCTGCCTCAAAATATAAAAATATATATATAAGAATTTGTGTTAATTGAATAACTTTATTCCAACTTAACTCTGCTGTTTGTGTAATCAGACAAGCAGAGTTCTTTTCAAAGTGCAAAGCAAAATGAGTAAATCAGTATTTTGCAAATTATTTTGTATTTCTATGTATATTCTGATATTTTGTAACATTTTTAAGTGTGACATATAGTTCAGAAACAGTTCACTTGTGTTACACAATACACCTGAAGTATTTTTTTCTTACCCAACAGAAAATACATGTCTTCAAGAAGACCCTGCAGGCTTTGATCTATCCAATATCATCAACTACACCTCATAACTTTGAAATTTGGACAGCTACAACTCCCACATACTGTTATGAATGTGAAGGCCTCCTTTGGGGCATAGCCAGACAAGGCATGAGATGTACTGAATGTGGTGTCAAATGCCATGAGAAGTGCCAAGACCTCCTAAATGCTGACTGTTTGCAGAGTGAGTATTTCATGATAGCTGAATTGTGGTAATAATTCACATCTTTTGATTTTGTGTGTATGCTCAGCGATATCTTGAAATGAGGGGTCAGATCACCCAAAATCAGTGCAAGTGTGTTGATGCTCCTCAGTTGAGAAGCTACCCAGAGGCTTTATGGAAAACCTACTGTTAGTTTTGCTTTTGTCCTTGAAATCTGTCAAATGTTGCTGGGCATTTACAAAATAATGCTTGCTAACATCAGTGAATTATTTACTTTCCACTGCCTATAGCAATATTTGGAGCAATTTATTACTTGATGTAGACCATCTTTGTTTTACTTAACTCAAAACACAGAAAAGGTCAAGGAAATATTAAAAAAAAAATCCTGCTACTTACTGTAGTTGTATTGATGTGCTATATATTAGTCAAAAATATGATACAGTAAGTAGGACCTTGTCCCTTCAAAATACTAAACTCTGTATGTGTAAGGAGAAAAAAAATTCAGTCAGTAAGCCATTTGGCATTAGAATTAAGGCAAAACAACCTTTTCTTTGCTTTTTCCTTGCTCAGCTTGGTTCCAGCCACCATACATTCTTCTGTGAAAACATATCAGGTGTATTTAAATGATTCTTTAATTATAACACAATTATTACATGAGATTCTAAGCAATAGAAAATCAAGACCTTCAACTCTTCTGGTTTTTTAATGGAATGGGTTTCCATACCCTGGAGTTACTCAACACTGTTCACTGTTGATATGTTCCAGAGCTTCTACGTGTAGGAAAACTACACAGATATTTCACTCAGTTCTTCCTTCTTTTCACTGTGTTCTCTGTGTGAGAAGCTATTATGAGGGATGGATGCTCAAGGTTTGTACTGCTCAGGAATTAATTAAAATTTCCCAGAGCAACTGACCCCATGGAGAGTAAATCAGTGATGAATTTCTAAATCAAACTTCCTAACTGTGCTTAATTGTGATTCGGCACTGTGGTTGAAACTGGGCTGTTGTCCCATGGCCCATATCACCAGCCCAAAAAAAAAAAAACATTTTAAAAAAATGGTTCAGAGCACCACGATGCACTTGATGAATTTTTACAGATATATATGGATGATAAGTCTGAGAGCATGGAAAAAATAAATATGATTGGCAGTCATCTGTGGTATGAACAGTTTGAAAACATTGAACAACTGAGTCTTAAAAGAGCAAAACCTCTAGAAGGCAAATTGCAGATAAAATATTTAACATGCCTAAGGGATCCCACTCTTCTCATTAGTATGCAAATGTTTCTGAGCATCCTGTCATATTTTTTGCAACAGATTAATTCTTAGTGTTCATAGTATGCTACTTTGAAATTTTCATGTTCCTTGTTTTCCATTGAAGAAATGAATTGACTGATTGGTTCAACCTCTATTTCTGATGCTAACAGTGTCATAAAGTGAAATGTAGTTATTTTTATCATAGTCATCCTTTTGCCCATCTCATAATCAGTAGGATGCATTGGTCTTCAAACTTCTGTGTTTTTTTTTTTTTTTTAATATATGATTGCTAATGTAGACTGTAGAAATGAATTCACATCTCAAGATCTTTAGGGTCAATATATAAACGTGTTCTAAATTAGTTTCAGAAAAAAAACCAGTAACACTTTCATTAGCTCTCTCATCTTCAATAAGAGATCGTTTCTAGTACTAGGTGCAATATTAAATAAGAATTGATTTCAATCATGTTGAGTTTGTATCAGTCCCTAGGGTGAAAGGAGCTTGTTAACTTCCTGTGCAATGTAAGTTACACTATTGTCTTAATTAGTTTGATCAATACTGCATGAAAAGAGTTGTTGATAGACAGCAGTAGAGGTTGTCAGCAATAGGGGATGTAAAACTAGTTGCAATAAATGAGTATAAAGAGAAAGGTATTTACTTAAAGGAAGTTGTATTTTAACACATATTTCAGTTTTATCTGTGCTGTCTCAAAAATCAGCAAGGTTCCTAACAGGAATATGTTATTGCCATTCAGATTGTGCCCAGGGTTTACCATTCAATTATGTCGTTGCATTTCTACTTTTTAAAGAAGGGCAGAAAATAAGAGAAAATGAAAAAAAGTTCCCTCCTGCATCTTCTAAGAATGACCTGTCATGTTTTCCAAGCCGCTCAGCCATCATCTCTTTTGTAATAAAATCACTAGAGCATTTTTTAACTGGTATTTTGTTTCATGGTAGCACATAATTCTATTTTGGCTAATTACTAATTCTTCAGTCTGGATAATCTTTAATCACTAGAATTTTGGTCTTCTATATTCAAAAAGATTAGGTATCTGATACTCTGACCAAGAGATTTTCAAGATTTCTCAAGATTTAATAGCCATGGAAAACTCCTTGAAAAAGCCATATAATTCAGCCTTTTGGCAGTCTGGGGTCTCTGGTATCTGGTATTTCAACCCACTCTTTTCCAATTTTATATTATGCCTTCCCACTTTACACCTCTCTCTATAGATGCAGATATCTGTTGCCCTCCAATGTGCTAAGAAACCTTCTGACACATAGGAAACTGAAAGAAAAGAACCCCATGTAGTATTTGGTTTGTAAGACTTCACTGAAATCTTATGCTGAAGGATGACCCTTTCCAGCTCTATAGAGTTGATAATTTCTTTAGCCATTGCAAGCTGAGTGCCTCAAAAAAAACTCCTTCCAAAGAACTTATTGGTGTTTGATGGTATTGCAAAGAAGGAACTCTATGCTTCTTCAGTGTTGAAATATCTGAATTATAATTGCATAACAAATTGTTCAAAATAATTTTGTTTTAATTTTACTAACCCTCTAAAAGGAACAATAATACTTGAATCCTCCCTGGATTTGAGGATGGCTAGCTGGATGATGTTTTCACAACTTCTTGGAAGACTGAAGTACTTACTACTGCTAATGATAATGATGATTCTGACATTCAGTGCCACAAGCCTCTGAGCAGTGTTTAACAACATGAGCCAAAATTCAGCAAGTGGCAGCGTGTCTTGATTATAAATGTTTTAGTATTTTCCTATCTTGCTTTAGATGTTAATCTCATCAAGAGTTGAAGTAGCCTGTTTAGCAGGAATTTCAATTTTTGCTCCCTACCATTCTGATCATAAAAGTCTGATATTTCTTTTCTCACACTCAACTGCAAGACTGATATTTGGGGTTTTTTCAAGAGTATGTTGTAGAGACATTGATCAGAAATCTTTTCCTCTGGCAGAAAAAGGACATTTTATAAGGTGAACTTCACTTTGTTTTTGAAAGGGCCTCTGAGATCAGTTACAATTGCTAGAGAGAGAAATCTCTCCAGAGCACTTCTGAAAAGAATTGTGAATAAAATCTGCAACAACTTGGTCTCCTTAAAATTTTTTTTTTTCAATTTAAACCAATAAATGTTGTAGTGGTTTTGATGTCCCAAAAAAATTACCTGAGTATTTTCTGCCTGACCTGCCACCACAGGCTAACACAGTCTAGAAGTATTCTCACACAGATAATATCCCTTGATCTCTTCTGCCATCCTCATATAATTACTGAAATTATCAGCAATGACCTTTTCATTGGAGAGGGGAACCTCTCTGTTCCATACCTGTGATATGTTATTTTCTTGGGTAGGCTCTCTTTTCCAAAAAGTCTGTAAGTTTAATACCACAGGTGTGGTGTCTAATGATCGAGTTTTGAGATCACGAATTTGTGCTTTCTGCTCAGTACACACATTGAGATGTTTCCAGAGTACTGATTAGCACTGCATAGTATTGGTTTAATAAATAATTTTATATACAACACATAACACTGATGGAAGCTGAGTATTAACCCCTCATGTTAAACTAAATAAACTGATAATTTTAGATATCACAAAGAATATGAGGTATTATTCAGGTGAAACAAAGATCTCCTTCAGGTACTGCTGTACCAAGAGTTGACTGGAGACCCTAGAGGGGAAAAAGAACAAAGTTAATTTTTAATAACAATGGTGACCTTTTCTCTCATTTCAGGAGCAGCTGAGAAAAGTTCCAAACATGGTGCAGAAGACAAAACACAGAATATTATTAGTGCTATGAAAGAAAGAATGAAGATTAGAGAGAAAAATAGACCAGAGGTGTTTGAAGTGATCCAGGAAATGTTTAATATTTCTAAAGAAGATTTTATACAATATACAAAAGCAGCAAAACAAAGTGTTTTGGATGGAACATCCAAATGGTCAGCAAAAATAACTATTACAGGTAATTTTCTTCTGTTCTAGGAGCTCTTTCTTTCCCATTTCCCTGGCTCAGGAGCAAGATTTTTTTATAAGTAGAACTGGACTGTGTGTTCAATTGCATCCACTTGGTGCATATACAAACAGTTGAATTTATAGGATGCCAGCTGCAAGAGTTGAGTTCTAAGTTGCCAAAATCACTTCATATTCTCTGCTCTAGGAAGACAAGTAAAAATAATTTATCTCCTCTACCTTCTACCAATCTCTCCTGTGCGAATGATGAGCTTTTTACCACCAGCTGCAAGAGTTAAAGTTCACAAAAAAACAAAAAGGCTTTGAGTGATTAAAAAATCACTTGAGCTTGTAATTCCAGATCCCATTGGTTTTGAAACTTATTATGCATTCACATTGCTTGACTAAGGGTGTGTTCCATTTTAGTGACTCTGGTGTTGCATAATTCTGCTCACTCCGAACATATTCCAGATGGCTTCCAATTGCTTTAGCCTGGCTGCTCATGAAGGTTTCCAGGTCCTCTGACGTTGACATTTCAGTTTTTGAACTAAAACCTCAGCATAAATGGAGGCTATTCTGAAGGTTGAGAGGTGGTGCATGAAACTCAGAAGAATAATTGTGGAATTTTGGGACTGTCGCCAAGCACTAGGGATATATTTAATTCATATGTTTATTTTTAGTTCTATCTCTAAAGGATGCTGAAGGCTGTCTTGTGTTCAGGCTAGTGTATACATACAATTTAATCCTTGAAGAATTTTGCTAGGCTGTCCCTTAATTCTACTGCATAAATAGGAGAGGGATACTTCCTTGCCTTCTGAAAGTTTCCCTGTGGATTTAGAGTGAATGGGGAAGACAAAATATGCTATTTCATTCCTGAGAGTGTTTTCAGAAATTGGATATGTTAAAGAATAGCAGAATTTTTCTTCTTTCACTGAAGTCAGCGCATACGACTGAACCCACACCGAGGGCTGATCTGCTGAGCAAGGTGTCATTTTTGGGTAATCATTTTTCTGAGCGTGCCAAGGGAGCTTCATTATCCAAAATGATTGACATTAGAGAATGTTAACTAAATGTTACCACTGAGGTGATTTAAACAATATATGCAAAATAACAAAGCCAGCTGCTGCTGAATGGTAAGAGCCAGAGTAAGTGTTTTTGATGCAGTTCTCTGGCTTTGGTAGGCTGTTCTTTGGCAGTTCTGCTTTCTCCTGAGATTTCTACTTTTAGGAATTATGATGGAAAATCAAATTGTATGTATTTATATTTGCCACCAAATTCATATCCATTAACTATACACCCTCATTAACTGTCAGAAAGGATAGCAAATACATAAACAGTTGATAATTGATCTGAACTGTCACCCTCTCTGTGATAGCATAGAAAGTGTTCTAAAAATCATGGCTCATCTCTTAAGAGAACAAATGACAAGCCATGTCCCTCATGTTTAGTTTCATAAGCTACAGGGCATATTTTTTATATTATTGGAGGTTTTACTTTGGAAATGTTAGTTTGGATCTTTGGAGAAATTTTGGAAATTTTTATTTATTTACTGCGGGGCAGGGAGCTTTAAGGAACTATGAGACTCAAGACAAGTTATACAACATTATATTCCTTGCTATTTAAATTAAACCAAAGTTTGAGAAAAGTATTTGAAAATTATTAGTTTGGTGCTCAGTAGTGAATCATTATACTTATAACTCTATTAAACTATATTTTAAAATAGGATACAGTCCAGAAGGGTGGTTAGACAAACCTTGTCAGTCTCCAGAGTTACAGACATTGGGAAAATAATTCAGAAACCTTTCCTTCACTATCCCTCACTTTGAGGCCTTTGTTTCTTGTTGCTGTTGTTACTCCCATTTACTTCTTGGCAATTAAAGCCAAATAAGCTAAAGCACATTTCTCTCCTTTTGTCGCAGTTCTTTGTGCTCAGGGCTTACAGGCTAAGGACAAAACCGGCTCAAGTGACCCATATGTTACTGTGCAAGTTGGCAAAAACAAGCGAAGAACAAAAACGATTTTTGGAAATTTGAATCCAGTATGGGATGAAAAATTCTATTTGTAAGTAGAGAAAATGCTGTTGATATTGCTTTTTTTTAATCTACATTTAGATAATATAACTCTACCAAGTGAAATATTGACTTAATTTGAAAAATATGTTTTCTCTGTACTATGCATATTCATAGCATTATGAAATTAGCAAGTTCTGAATGGAGAGAGCATCAAAATTTATTGCGTCTTTATCTTTTAGTGATCATGCAGCTTATAATTAAGTGGTTTTTTGGGATCTAGTGGTGGTGTCTAATTATTCTAGTCTTCCCAGCACTAATTAAGTACTTAAGTAACCTTAAGTTCCCTTACCAGTAAGTTTTCATACTTCAACCTTACATACCAAGTATTGTCATTAGAAATGCTTTCCTATCTGCCAGATACTGACCATGGAAGGTAAACGTGTTTTTATTTGACACTGTGATTCTCTCAGGTGTAACTGGGGAATTTGGTAGTAACTGGTGTGCTCCAGGCTCAGGGTTGGTGTGTTTGTAATGTCCATGCTTTTCGGGAGTCTTGTCTGAAAGTCAAAAGTGGAGAGTACGGTATGATGGCATTGTTAGTTCATTCTCACATTTCTTTCCTCCTATAAAGAAGGAAGAAATTGTCACTATTCCTATCTACATAAACTATGCAAACAATTTCTGTGAGGGTTCAGGCATTTGAAATAGAGCCCTTTTTCTTTGAGAACATACAATGTCATGACATGACAGGTTACCTTCTTATTATCTAGGACTTCCCTGGTTTTTGACCAAAATCTGCTGCCTTATTGAGGAGGAGGTTATTGTTTCAGTAGAGTGTGAAAGATTTTTTGATCCAAGATGCTGCTTCTATTTGTCTGGAAAAGGTACTAGACAGTCCAGCTGAATTAAACAATGTATGCCATTCTTTACACAGTTTCATTTTTATTAGAAATGAGTAGGTACTTCAGAGAAAAGAGACACCTAGAAACTTTTTACAAGCTTCTTCTATCCAGAAAGTATTTTCTTTTTGAGTTAGCTGTGTTACTCTGGTAACAGTTGAAGGGCCATACCTCATTGAATGGCTTTGAGTGTCCAGAAGTAGGAGATTAATTACTTTCTTGCGTTTTAGTTGTAGGAATTGCGTAATGTCAAAAATTGGATGAGCAATTCAGTGAATTTCATAGGAAGTTTGTTGAATGTAGTTTCTCAAAGATGTGAGCAGGGCTACAGTAAAATCCCTGGAAACTTGAAAATATTCAATTTTATTTTTTCCCAGCACTAAGTATTATTACTATCATCTACTGCACTAGGAATAATATCTATATCCCCCTCCTAAACCTTACATAGCATGAACCCCCTGAGCAACTGCTTTGCACTGAACACATTTTCCAAGAATTTTATAGCACGTGTGTTTCCTGAAATAATCTCCCTGACTTATTTAATGCTTTGGATTTCAGCTGAAAATACATGAGAATTTCTAAATTGTATTAAATAAACTATACATGTTTAACCAGAAGATTAAATCTAAAGTAAATCAATATAACCATTCAATTGACTCAGGAAGTCAATTAAAACTCTATTTAAATTAGGCTCTATTAGTGGTAGTTGACATTTAAATCCTGTTTAAAATCTAATATTAATTGTCATTATAACTTTTAAATTATAAAATGCAGAAATACAATGTCTCAAAAATCTTACAATCTTATACATACTTATCATACCAAAACATGTTCTTCTATCTTCCCATCTGTCCCAAAATAAGGATTTGGCAAAACCATTGGCTCAGCACTGTGCATTTGCTCTGTCACAGTGCATGGAGTGAGGGCAGTGTCCTTGTTCTTAGAACCACACCTGACCCAGATGTGATTGCATGGTAACAGTGAGAGAATGTCTCTAACAAAATGTAGTCTGACCCCCTGCTAAATGACCATGGGACACTGGCATAGATTTTAACAGGGGACCTCATAAAACATAACTAAAATAGAGCTTTTTGGTGCACAAGGTAAAGTAAATTGGCCAGCAGATGTTCATTTAATCAATGTAAAATAGGTGCTAAAGGCTTTCATCCTTTCTCCCAGCATTATTAGAAATGAGATAACAGAAGTTTTGGTGACTTTTTCAATGAAACATCAGTGATAGGAGAGTTTGTTTCAATGCCAGAGCAAAGGAAGAGTCCTGCAGCTATGATCTTCTCTTTCTGCTTGTGCGGCATCTGATACAGGAAAAGGGACTGCATTTTCATTTTTTCTAATTACAAGAAGATATATTTTGGCTGTATAGTTTTCAGCTTTGTAGAAACCTTTAGATTGATACACTATAATAAAAGTCTACTCTCATTCTTTTTTTGAATATTTTCATCAGTTGGTTACTGAAATACAGAAATCTGTTTTTTCTGACAGTGTTGTCTAGGCTAACACACATCTCCAAATTGCCCTGCTGACTTTGCAGGTAGCACATTTCCTTTGACCATTCATAAATACCTCAGATACAATGGTATAATACAGAGGTCTTTCAAATAACTGGATTATTATTTTACATTATTTATTTTTCCTATTTTGGCTGTCACTAAGACAGTGTAAGGGCTCTAATAAATATCTTCATTGGATTTATATTGCTACCTTCAGTGCATGAAAACATTTGTTCAAACTGATTTCAGTCATCCAGCTGTAGATGTTCTTTCTTAGATTTACTTTAAAGCATAGCACTTGCACATTGTTTATTCTGAAATAAATGATTAGTGGATTCATTTAAAGCAATATTTACTGTCAGTGGCCAAGAGGACTTCACCAAAGTCCCTTTCAACTGTTATTTTATACATTCTTGATCAGCTGATATTTTTAAAAAATATGATCTTCACTGTACCTGAAGATAACATGATTGGTTAACTGCTTAAATGGTGCTCTAGTTTCCAGTAATATCTAAACACCAGTTTTGCCAGAATTATTGAAATAGCTCAAGGATTGCCTCCTAAGCAAGAGTATATAACAGACAATTATATTACATAAAACCAATTGAATTATAAAACCTATGCATTAGTTTACTAGATTCATCCATTCCAAAAGTTCTTCAATAATCAGCCAAGTTTCTGAGAGACATTCTGCTAATTAAAATAACTGTATCTCACAGCCTCAGCCCAAATAAAGAGAGCAGAACATCTCTAAGAAGCAATTCCAATGATAAATTGATCAGTGATAATATTTTTCAGTTTCAGAGTACAGCGTGCATGGTCTGAGTCTTTTTTTCAGTCTGCTGTCAATCCAGATTAATTTTATACAACTCTCTTTTTGTTATGACAGAGTAAATAATGCAAGAAAAAGCATAATTAGTCTCATTCTACTTTATCAGAAAGCATGGCCCGTGACAACACTGCTAAAGAATTGGGACTGTCCAGACTAGAGAAGAGACAAGTAGTGGAGGTAAGGATGTCTTTAAACACATCCTTTCTCCTGCAGAGAGGAAAGGAATAATCTATTTCCCATGCTTACTGTTATAGTAGAACAAGAAGTAATAGCCACAAATTACATTTATAGTGGTAAATCAGACTGCAGAAAAAGTTTTCCAACAGTGGGGCTAATGAAGTTCTGGATGACATATCCTTAGGGACCATGGAACTGTCTGTGAACACCTGAGAACAAAGGGGACATAGCAATGGTATGGATCTGGTTCTGGCTTGCAGTAATGGCAATAATAATAAAGATGAGGGTAATAATAGCAATAAGTGGCTTCCTGCGCTTACTGAAGGTAGCACAGAATCACTTAGTTGTCATTTTAACACTGGCTGCAGATCTCCTAGAGGAGATGTACAATAAGATCATGTCAGTGTATCTAATATTCAATTTGCATTGGGGTACTGTTGTAAAGATACTTTATTATCACAGTTTTATTACTCTAGGCGTTTGAATAAGCTGGAATTCTATGAGAATTATTTCACGTCTGTGTGGCATTCTGGAAATGCAGAAGCAATGTACTGTCCCCAGATAGTTGGTAAATTATTAAAACTGTCTCTTCTGTCTTGCATCTCTGAATAGACTGCAACTTCTCTTGTTTTCAGAAGCATCAGTTCCTTCAATTCTCTGTGTGCTAGAGAAAAAACCATTTCTCATCTTCCTTGTCACACTTCTGTGAATGCTTTTACTGAGCATATAAAGCAGAGTGGCTAGAAGAGAAACACTAAAACTAGCATATGTTGTCCAGCCTTTAATCCTCTGGGCTGATTCTCCTGGAGTAAACAGAAGTAGGAATTCCACCCAGAGTTTCTGGACAGATGTTAGCAGTGACTAAAGCAGTGTGTGTGTCATTACATAGGGCTGTTTCTGAGTCTGGGCAGGTAAGTAGGATCATTCAGAGACGGCTCTGTAACTTTAGGAGTAAACACTGGGCAGGCCAAGAGGAAATACTTGCTCATACACTTTTCAGGTTTTAAACACAAATCCGTGTTATTTTTGTGGTCTTGCACAGGAACATTACAAACGTAGCCAAGCTGACTCTGTGCTGAAGTTCCAACACAAAGATGAGCACGAGATAACACAGTGGTTGTGCCAGGGCTCACCATGTTTCACTAACCTAAGATTAAAGGAAAAAAGGATGCTGAGGACAACTGAGGATATCAGGGAGCCCTGAACATCTGAATAAATATTTCTTTATCAGAGGGAAATTTGTGTTGTCTCAGAAGAATAGAAATATGATGTTTGTGCTGAAGTACACAATGACTTTTTATATGCACCATCTGCCAGAGAATCAAAGCAGAAATAAGATTTCTATTAAAAGCACAGGTATGGTGATGAGGGTCACATAAATACCTCACCAGTGACAGCTCTCCCTATGTCGCTGTAGAAATCCCCTGTCAATTATTTCTGTTGGGTGCACAGCTAAATGCAATTCAGGACTTTAGCAATGTTAAGTAGAAGCTTAGAGCTACATTTCAGGAGAATTAAATGGTTTCTGTGTTTAGCCTAGTTTCTTAAGGCAGCAATGCTTATTTGGTCCATCTCTATCTTCCTATGTTCTGTACGTCCTTGCCAATAGCTTTTGAATTTTGTGATCAGTCAGAGAAATTTCACAGATTGCCAAATAGTAGGTCTGTCATGTTCTGTGAAAATATGTGGTCAGAGAGAGATGAGATACTAAATGTCCTCGGAGTTTATCACATAATAGATACCAGGAATTCACATAAAGGGGTAATTTATGAAAACCCCAACTATGGGAGAGGATTCAGTAGGTGATTGTGGCCGGTTGGATGTCAGGGAAGCCAGTCATAAGACAAAAGGAATACTGCACTTTATTTGTTTTGCTAATCACAGAACAATGTGCATTTTAAATACCAGAATTCTCTGCAAAGTTAAAATCTGGAATACAGACAGACACAAGGATTTCTGTGATACTGAATGATGTCACAGTGTGGCAGAGTAAAAACTGTGCATGCCATTTTTAGTGTCTGATTTGCCTTGACAATAATAATACCATTTACAGCACTTTATACTTCTAAAGCCCATTACCACCACTAATTAATTCTTAGAATACCCCTGAGGGGTGCTGCTTGGAAGATAAGTTGGAGTATTACTGTTTTAACACTGAAAACAGAGACAGATCACTAAGCAATGATAGTTCTTGGAATAGAATTTGAGTAAAAACTCTTAATCAAGTGTCAAAGTAAGGCCCTGCTGAAGATGAAAACTTGCTGCTATGCTTCAAAGTCATATTTAAAGATGAACAAAGATATGTAATATATAAAATATTTCTGTAGCAGTAGTAAATGGGTATTAAAAACAATACTTCACATGCATGCACGAGTATGGTATGGATTTAACTGATGCCAGCTCTGTACTAGCCAAACATCAGCAAAAAGGTTTTCACTAGCCCAAACCTCTGCAGTCAGTGTTGGGATATTCCAATCAAGTCATCAAAAGCCATCACCAACAAATAGCAAACAGTTCTCATTGTGCCTTATAGGAATAAGCAGTAATAGAGTTTCTTTTCCATTTCTGTGCAAATAAATGCAGGGTGCAGCTGGGAGTAAAAATTTTTATCCACTGTGTACTCTGCAGATAGCAAGTGAAGCCACCTCATTCCCTCATACATCCAGCACTTTCTCAAATCCACTCAACCCAGGAGGGGCTAGTAAGCCACTTAAATTTACAAGAAAATTTTTAGAACATGGCATGGTCCCTACTCTTTCACCAATGAATGGAGGTCTTGAAGAACATTAATGTATCTTTTTAAAAAAGCAGCTACTTATTTTCCTGTGTTTCTGATTGCCTTTCTTTTCTTGCTGGGATGTTTGTGCATAATTCTTGGTTTTTAACAAAAGCTTCCTGACACACACGGGAAATAGTCTTTAATTTTCTTCCTGCTTTTGTATTATTCCAGAGTACTGCTTCGGTACTTTACTGTATGTACTACATAGCATTCCTAAAAAATAAACCTGATCTAATAGTATCTTTCCTAGATATTTGTTAAATAATAGCATCAAGAAGTATGAATTTCAAATTAAAAATTTTAATGAGCAGTTTTTGACATTCCTAAATACAATCTCTATGTATATATAATTCAATCAAGTTATTCTTTTTATATGAAGTAATACTCACATATATAGTAATTGCAGTTTTGTCCCTGGCAGTCTGGGATGCCTTTTTCCTCTCTGGATGTTGCAGGTTGTTTGAGCTTTGACATTTGCTGCAGTTAAGCAAGTGTGTGGAGATTGAGTGTAATGAATTAGAAAGCAGCACAGAGTAATATAGTTTCTATATCACTGACATTTTGTGTTTTATTTTTGTTTTTCCAGTGAATGTCATAACTCTACAGATAGGATAAAAGTAAGAGTATGGGATGAAGATGATGATATCAAATCTAGAGTAAAACAGCATTTCAAAAAGGAATCAGATGACTTCCTTGGGCAAACGATCATTGAAGTAAGAACACTGAGTGGAGAAATGGATGTATGGTATAATTTAGGTATGACTCTTACTGATTTTTTTAAAACAAATTTAGGTAGAGTATTACTGTCTTTAACTTTGTGACTTCAAAATATGTAGCTTTGGTACCAATGTATGACTTTTAAAGTATTAAACATTATACGTTGATTTGAAAATAAAAGATAGAACCCCCACTGCCCCATGCCCCTGTGCCACTGGCAGGGAAGGGGAAGAGAAAATCAGGAGTGAGTTCAACCTGTAAAGAAGGGATGGGTGAGGGGAAGGTGTGCTTTAAGGTCTGGGTTTATTTTTCATTATCCTTCTCTAATTTCACTGGTAACAAATTGATTTTTCCCCAAGCTGAGTCTGGTTTTGGCCATGGAAGTAATTGGTGAGTGATCTGTTCCCCATCCTTCTCTTGACCCATGAGGCTTTCATTACATTTTCTATCCCATCCAGCAGAGGAAGGGAGGTGATAGAGCAGCTTTGGTGGGCACCTACCAGCATCCACCCATCACACTCAGAGTAGTCCAGGTTGTTGGTAAAGTCTTCATAACTAAAGGAAAATAATAATAATAATTAGTACAAATGTCAGGTAGAAAATTACAGTAATTTCAATTGAAAAGGGAAAGTAGTAAATAAATAGCTTTGCAGCCTTGTTTGAATATGGGCGATAAAATAAGAAAGATTCTTTACTTCATAGTTAGGTATTCTATTTTGTGTCCTGAACCATGTGTGAGGTACTAAAAATATTCTCATTTTCAACAGCAGGACTCCCTGGCTTTAAAAAGATTAAACTAGAATGATTTATGAAAGCTTTTGGTATGACATACATGTGTTTTTGGTAGTTACTAATGTATTATTTTTCCACTCTTCAGAAAAGCGAACAGATAAATCGGCTGTCTCTGGTGCCATTAGACTGAAAATCAATGTTGAAATTGAAGGAGAGGAGAAAGTTGCTCCCTATCATGTGCAGTACACCTGTCTACATGAGGTATGTTGGAGACGTTGTAGTATACAGTATAGAAATTACTGTTCAGTTGTTGAATGGATAAGGAAAAAAGGCTACAGAACATTAGAACACGGAAACAAATAACTGCTGCTGTACTTGAGGACAAGTTTATTTTAGATTTCCTATTCTGTATTGCTGAGGAAGTATAAGACCAACAAACAGATCATTTTTGCCAGGAGGGGTAAGAAAAAGAGGCTGAGCCAGATAAACTCTCCCTGTACTGTTTTTTGATTTAGCACTTTGATACATGATTGTTAACATCAGGAATATACAAACATTTCTATATATTACAGAAGTATACGCTAAAGGATTTATTTTGTTTTACAGTAAGACATATTTTGGAGAGTGAGAAAAAGGAGAAACACAAATATTATAAAATCTAAGTTTCCTTTCATTTAGTTTGCTTTTTTCATTGAAAAAAAATGATCATTGATAAATCTGTGTGTCTTCTGAAATATTTTCTTTGTAATTGACTACTCTTCCTTCAAATAGTGATCCATGTAGAAATTCTGTTTTGGAAATACAAGTAGTTTCTGAAAGCTGATAGCTAATACATGGCTGAAAGTTCACCACTAGCATGTAGCCACAAAATCCCATTGTTCATCATTTGTAAAATCGGATATTTAGGGCCTCTCTGCTGATAGATTTTGACCTGAAATAGAAAATGTTGGACCTATGAACTAAATGACAATAGTCAAGTATTTTCAGATAATCCAAGAGACAGTTATGGGCTAATTAGAAAAAGTGAAAGTATTTTGAAGTTTTAGGGGTTTTTTTTCAATCACTGGAAATAGGAAATAAAATCTCTGTTGGATTTTGTGGATACATATGGAGTTGTGGAATTTGTGGATACATATGGAGCTAAGCAATCTGAGAAGCAGTCTATGCCATGAATGTAAAATCCTGGCTTTGCTTCCATGGGTACTAAACCTGAGCTTTATTGCACACCTTGCACAACTTGAGAGGCACCTGCAGTATTTCTTTTAGCTCCCTGTAACTTAAGGACTTAAATAATGAATTTGAAATTTACTGGTCACAGCTACAATTAAAATTGAAACACTCTGTAATAAGTATACAACATCACAATTTCATTTATTAACAAGGGCCTGTAAAAGAGAAGTTTCTGCACTGTTTTAAGTTGCAGCCTTTCTGTGCCACTTAACAGACAGGACTTTATATCAAGAAGATACAATGTGCTGAATCACAAGTCCGCTGACTAGTTTGAGCCAGTCTTTGGAAAAATAAACAATTAAAAAAATGACTAACAACATATTGAAGACTATATGTAGTATATATTTTCAGAATGCTTCTTGAAAGCCAAAATTTCATGTTTGAAACATTTGTTACCTTTAGAACCTCTTCCATTACTTGACGGAAGTGAAGTCTAACGGTGTGGTGAAGATCCCTGAAGTGAAGGGCGACGAGGCCTGGAAGGTCTACTTTGATGATGCTGCGCAGGAAATCGTGGATGAATTTGCAATGCGCTATGGAATTGAATATATTTATCAAGCTATGACGTAAGTATTATCATGGCTGGCTTTCTCCTTTCCTGTCAACAATGCGTTAGAGGGAAGTAACGAATTTCAAGCCTTCGTGAATTCATTCACCGTTTCTCTGCCATTCCTGACTTTAAATTCTTATCATTTTTGTCCATCTGATGCATGTAATCTCAAGTAGTACTTGGAGAAGAATATATGTTCATATACATTGTTTTGCTGATTCATCTGCAGACACATCTCAGAGCACTCAGACTTTGGGGAGAAGAGTAGCGAAGACACTAAGTCTATTTGTCATGAGGAATTTTCTTTTGGACTATTATCTGCTGGTTTTATTTCTTTTTATGAGATTACCTTTTTCTTCTGGAATAATTTTAGTGGCTGGAAGAAAATGTACAGCTTCTTGATTTGGAAAATAGAATTATCAGATTGAATTTTGTAGCAAAGATCTTCTGCTAAAACAAAAGCAATTTTCTACTATACAACAGAGAGAGAATTTGAATGTAATCACTTTGCCCAGAGGAACACCATGTAAGAATTTTTTGCTTGAGAATCTAGTTGCAGAGTACGTCTCATGATAACATTGGAAATTAAAATGTTTGTGTTTGTAAATGCAAAATTGACTAAGCTTTAATACCCTGGGATCCAGAGCCCAGAGAGCATCTGCACTTTATCAGGCTGTGTGAGTTTTTGGATGCTACTAATGAGGTGCTCTTTTTGCCTGAATTTAATTTTTAGTATTCATATTTGTTTTATTATAAAAAAGTTTCATTGCCACTTAATGATAGTCAGTCTTGACCCTTTTAAGTATGGATAGATGGCATATGCTGGAGTAGGAACACATGCCTTTCTGCATTTCTACACAACATAAATCCAGTTAAACTTCTCTAAAGCACCCCTGTCTAAAGTGATTTGGCATTCTGTTCCACTACAGCAAAAAACAGTCCTACTTGCCATTCATTTCAGGTTCATGATGGTGGCTTTGTCATCTATGATCCCTTTATAAACCCTGAAGATTTCCTTCTGGCCCTCAATCATTATTTATCTCTATTCCTTTAGAGCACAGAAATAATATTTTTAAAATTTAGTCTTGATTTTCTAAATACAATGAATATACTCATGCTGGAATGTGGGAATCAGACCAGAAGATATCACACAGGTTACCTCTCTGCTCTAGTCATTGTCCCCAGTGAGACCTTTCTCACCAAACTTAGAAAGAAAATGAATTCAGGTGTGGTTGCACCTCTTGCAACCAGGAACATCTGGAGGATGTTCTGGAACATCTGATAGGAACATCTTCACATTTTTGTGAGATAAATGTAGACACTTTTTCCCTATAGATGCTGACTTAGAAGGGGTGTTTTACTCTCAAGATACAGATTACAACTGCACAGTTGCTGAGCAAGGAAATCTGCTTTAAGTTACCAAATGTGGAATTTGTGTGAATAGAAAAACAGCCATCAACCCAAACTAAAATACAACCAAAAGACTGATTCTGTTGCTGTAATTGCAACTCTTTGAAGTCTTTACTGTATAGGTTACATAATGCACTCTTCTTCCTTATGATTATTTTATTCTTCCACCCCTCATGGAGTCTGTACTAGGAAAAGAATGGCAAGACATTACAGCCATTCTTAATGGTTCAGATGAGAAGTTTTTTTGGTTTTTGTGATGGATAGCAGACAGACAGACACAGTTAGCCATACAACTGGTACGTGTAACTCCCAGAAGTACAAGCATGGTTGGGTGAGACAATAGGGAGGAAAATAAGTATCACAGAGAACAGGAAGAAAAAGTAGAAAAACAGCACAATGATCCAGCTGGCCTTTATTTTGATGACTGTGGTGACTGATGGCAGTTTATGCTGTAAATTCAGTGTCTAGAGGGAATCATACTGGAATTTTATTTACCTACGTATATTAGACCACACTCTGCAGTAAAGAAAAAGTAACTTTTTTCCTGTTATTCATATTTCAACATAATTTATTTCCCTTTAGAAGGCAAAAATCTGAGCACATTTTGAAACAGTGTTTGACTAGAGGCTGAAATTACACGTAATATCAGCAACCTGAATTTACTGTGTAATAGAGTCAAGTGCAATAAAAGCTCTATTAGGATCTTTACTTCTTACTGGCAAGAGTCACCACAGGTAGAACCTAATGATTCTCAATCAGCAACACAGCTCTCATTCCAGCAGGTTAATGGGCACTAACTATGTCATCTTGTTCTCCTGCTAGCTTTCAATTAATGTGGCAGCATTACAAAAAGCACACAAATCGCCCATTAAACTAATTTTTTATTGATAGCATTTGCTTACTGATGAGTGCAGCACATCAATTAGACTTCTTTCTTCGCTAATTCACGCTAGCAGAAATACTGGAAGAATCCCAGGCACTGTCTGTTGGTCAGTAAATTACATAGCAAGAAAGCTGGAGCAAGCAGGCCTGGTTTCAGACACCACTGTAGCTTAAGCAGTGCAACCTTGCTCTAAAATGTGAGAGACTTAGCAATGGCTGCTGTGATATCATGTGCCCACTAGAAATTGTTAATAACTCATGCTATTGGCTGCTGTTTTCAAAGACCTGCAAAAACAAGGACAGGGGTTTATTTTGATTTATTCATTTTAGCAAGCAGAAGGAATCCAGGTATCTTGCAGGTAGCTGATAACCTGAGTTATCAGCACTCTCAGAATCATGACCCATATTGTGTACTTAATAGGTCCTGTGAACATTAGAGATTTTAATTAAATGATGGAGAGAAAAATCTGTCACAGATGCTTTATCATAATTTTCACTAAGCACATTACAGGTGAAACAGTGCAGTGATACAATAAGGACAGAAATTATACCAATTGTTTTAATTTTCCTTGTGAAAAATTGGTACGGTTTGGGTCTATTTTCAAGATAAGAATTCAGGTCATGGGTAGCTCATTATGAAATGATTAGAGGAACCTGCAGAAGACACCTTAAAATGTTGACTGAAACAATATTTCCATGATCTGCCATGTTCCCTGAAGGCAGTTGAGACAATCTCAGTGATTTCTCTGCTGCTGACTGCTCCTTTTGCCTGCCTCCTCCTTGAGCAGAGCAGGTGTGACCCCAAGGCCATTGGGGTTATTAGTGCCTTTTTAGCTCCAGATTGATGTTACTCATGCACTAAGGACCTTTAAGACTGCTAAAAGACTGTTGGAAATTTAAGGTCATCAGTAAAAGTATTCATTATTTTGTCAATTTTTTTGAAAATTGGTTCTAATCATTCCTACATATATTTCCCAAACTTACTCATAAATGAGATTTCTGTTAGCTGTAAAGGTTATCTTTATTGGTGAGAACCACCTGACATCACTATTGTATTTTATTACAAAGGAAAGTATTATTCTTCTACTTGACAGAAAACATGTAACATATAATGAAAGATTTTTCTGAAGGGTAGAGAACTGTGTTGTTCTTTTGTTGAATTCACATTTCAGTCTTCAAAAGCACTTCTTGAAAATCCTGGCAATGAATTAAAGGTTGGTAACACTATTCCATGAGCACATAGCTGGGAATGCTGAGTTCTAGTCCTGGCCCGTGTGATTGTTTCTGTGTAATTTTGAGCAGTTTCTTTCAGTTATGTAAAATGCAGATAATAGCACTTAATAATTGCCCCTACAAGAAAATAATCTTGAATGATGCCTTGAAAGATGATTTGGGCAGTGACAACAGCTAAGGGTGTTTGGCTGAAGTTCAGCAGGAGAGTTTCATTGTACCTTGTGTTAATTTTTTTCTTGGAAGGGCATTAGTGCCCAGGTGGTTCAGGCCCAGCACACTGCTCTGCCTTATGCTCCTGAGGAGGAACAGGAGAGAGGAGCCAGAGACTCCAGCTAAGAGGAGCATGTGGCCAAATCAGGACCTTCAGTCATACGGAGACTGATTGGACTTTCTTAATCCTCTTCTGTTTGTACACACCATTTTTACCACCATCTTTTCCTAATCCCCCTCATTCTTGTTCCTATTTGTGTACATTTAGTCTTTATCCCTTTATGTCCCTCCCAGTCCTGCCTAATTATAAAACCTGAAATTAGGAATTTGTGTTTGCAATGATGATGTTCACTCTCCTCGTGTGTCAGATCTTTCATTCATTTGTACCTCTCATGTTTTGTAGTGTTACAAGCTCTTTGTATGCTACCAGCAGGCATCTCCTGTTTTATTAAACAAGTAAACATTGTGGCTACATTGCACCTCTGGTTTTGGCTGCTTTGGGTTTGACAGACTGATTACCCAAGTTTTATTGGCCTGGATCAAAGTAGGAGAGTTTCAGTTCTGGCCTAGTTCAAATCAAGGTGAACCCAGAAGCTGCTTGAAGCACCTTTCATTAACAATGTAGTGTAAAATAAAAGCCACACTGAAATGCTGGTTTGAGTCTTAGTTGGCAACAATTAAATCTTCTTCTACTACAGGTCTCTGTGACTTCCCATGATGATGAGTTAGAAAACCTAAAAAGCAAATTCTTCGATAATGAATGTTTTGCTTAATAGAAATTAAAATATTTAAGTCATGTTTTTGAGTTTAGGATTAACAGAGTAAGAACTGAATGTGAATCTAAGATGGCCAGTTTGAAAATACTAGTGTGCAACAAGTGGCAATTGTATCAAACATGTCTGGATTTTCCTCCTATTCATCTGTACAATTTTCCATGAGGTAGCCTGAAAGTTACATCATTTGACTTAGAAAGAAACTATAACGGGAGAAGAAGAAGATTCCCTGCCATCTTTAATAACTGTTTATTTGTTTGAATTTTAGGCACTTTTCCTGTCTCTCTTCTAAATACATGTGCCCTGGTGTCCCAGCAGTTATGAGTACACTGTTGGCCAATATAAATGCTTTCTATGCTCATACAACAGCAGCAACTAATGTATCTGCCTCAGATCGCTTTGCTGCTACTAACTTTGGGGTAAGTAGATTTTCTTTTTTAATAGAATTCTGGTACTTTTTTTTCCTAGAGTATTCCATATTAACTTCTCCATTGAATTTTTTTTAATTGCTTGTTATAAAGATTAAGGGTTGTTGTTAGCTTTTGAAAATTTTACCCTGAGTCTTTAAAATCAATTGTCATAAAAGCCAGAGAAGATGCTGCTCAGCTCCTTGTGAGGCACACAGGGTAGAAAGCACTGGCACACATTCACAGTACTAAAATCTCCAGCAAACAGGGTTTTGTTTTATTGCAGTGGGCCTTGAAAACTGCTAACTGCATTAGACTAAGTATTGGATGCAATTCCTTTCTTGGGCTCTGTCACCAGTGAACTCGTGTTAAATGGATGTAGCCATAAATGCTGCTCTTCTCACAAGGATTCATAATAATGGACTCTCTCTTATTCTTGCTGAAATTTTTGCTGGTGCAGTGTCCAGGTCCTGGATTTAGGTATCAGGAATTTTAGGAGGAATAGTAGCATTTCAAGATGTGGTAATACTTCTTTTGTTATTGCTAAATTTTCTTCTGTGGATAAGTATCTCACAGCATGGACTTCGTAGTCTTTGAACAGGATAATAAATGAAGATTCATTCACTCCTCATTGTGATGTCTTCACCTACTCTCAGAGGAACAGAGCAGTAAGGCAGAGCAATAATGCAAAGAGGTTGCCTTCATAGCGCTGGTATTACACTTGATACAGAGGGTATAAACATAATCTTATGCTGAAAAATGTATTTATTCTTTCCTCTTTTTTCTTTTTTAGTAAGGCTTTCACTTGTAGGGTTGATATCAAAGGCGTATTTGATGTAACAGTTTTCATAAAATACCATTTATTGACATGAAATAAAATATTAATCGTAATTTAAATTTATTAAATACAAATTAAAATTTCAAATTTAAAATTTTGTTTGAAGTAATGTTAGAGGCACTAGTACTCTTCTCCACTATTAGAATAATAGAGGAATTACGAATTTCAGATTTTCAAAATTATGAAACTAAAATTATGGAACTATACATTTGGGTGAGTAAACCAAGAATTACTTAATATCTTTGTTGAAACAAATCTTCTCTTTCAATGTTCAACCTTTATTAGCCCTTTGACTTTGATGCAACTTTTGAATTTTAGAATGGTTTTGCTGGATTTTTTATCCTTTTTTCCCAAATGTCTAATGATCAGAGCTACTTTTGTCCTCAGACTGGGCAGAGATTAAGTCCTTTCTCTGATGTTAATGCAAGTTTGCCTTTGACGCAATTCCAATCCAATTCATGGTTCAACAGATGGATGGAAAGAGAGTAGTAGGCATCACTAAAAGAGATTTGGAGCTCTTTTTGCAAACAATTGACTTATAAGCAAAATATTAGATTATTCTTCTCTCCTGGGTCAAAAGGCATTTGTTAGTGAATAGCTGCACATCGTTCAGCAAAAAAGAACATATCAAATTCAAGTCCTCAGGCTACAGCTGGGAATGATTTGGCTGACTGAATATTTCAGTAGAGATTTATAACATGACAAAAAAGTTCTCTTTTGATTGATCCCTTAAGGGAACTGTGCCAAATTAGTGGGGTTTGGTGTAGGTTAGAACTCCACTGATGAGAGACAGTGCACAAAGACTCTATTTTCAAATTCCTGATCATGGAATTGAGGGATGGTGCAGATACAATCAGTGCATTCTGAGAGCTATCAGCACCTGCTTCTTCCAGGAGTCTGCTGCTTTCACATAGCCTGAGATTTCATAGTTTTGTGCAGTAGACTATGGAATATGTTCTAACATGGTAATTAGAAACTCATTAGTATTACTTGAGAATGGCACAACTCAGCTGGAAATCTCACAGCAAAATACTTTCAATGCTCCTTCATCTATCAAGATAACAAGTTAATCTTCACATTTGAAAGGAAAAAATATAATTTCATTGTATTAGTATTGCTTAACTTATTCCTACAAAAGCCACTGTTTCAGAAGTATAATTTCCAATCATACTTTGGCACCAAATTCTGTTGTAAATGATCATCATTTCTTACTTATTGAAGGAAGGGGGAGGTGCTTTCTTCAAGAGTTAAATCAGTTGCAGAGCAAACATAAGACAGGAAAATGTTGCATTGCAAAATCTTTGTGACCTCCCTAAGGTATTGCACAGCTGCAGAGTGTTTAATGCATACCCAGTATACAATATAGATAGAAAGGGAAAATAAAGTTAAAGATGATGCATCTCCTGGCCTTGGAACACAGGTATTTCAAACCATCACTTCTATATGAAATAATGGAAAACAAATTGATTTTAAAATAAGTTAAGAGTGGAAAGAAGCTTTCTAAAACCCCAGCAATTACAGGAACCTGCAAATTCTAGTGCAACATATTCTTTTCTTTTTACAGAGAGAAAAGTTCATAAAGCTTCTGGATCAATTGCACAATTCTCTGAGGATTGATTTATCCAAATACAGGGTATGTACAATGTATTCTGTCTAGAGTCAACATGAGACCCCCAAATCCTTTGGAACAAAAATTTACAGAATTTAATCTGTTTAACATATAATATATCTTTCCAATTTGACGAAAATAAGAAACTTATTTTCTTTCCAAAAGCTAAAAATGGGTCAGGGGATTATCACATATTCAAGAAAGAGCAGTGTTCAACAACTTTGATTAAATTGGTCTATAACTAGTCTTAAGTTGATTAAGTTAATTCATCTGGGAATTACTTCACTGACTCAGGTAGTGCAAAGTGCAGTTACTGCTCTCTTTTTTTCTGAGAGCATGACATCTTTGCTACAACTTGCATGCTAACATCCTATTGCCTCCTTGTTTTTCTATGTGGCAGGAATCAATTTCATTTCATTTCTGCCTATTGGAATCTCCTTCCCCTGAGCTATGCTCCAAAGCATTTCAGGAACGTGGGTGCCAGCACCTGCCCAGGACCATTCAGTTCTGAACTCTCCTTCTCCAGTCCACTGCATCATGAAAATTTTGGGCAATACCTGAGTTAGGGCTTCATCACCTGTGGCT
Source organism: Dicaeum eximium (assembly GCA_013396995.1). Classification (NCBI taxonomy): domain Eukaryota; kingdom Metazoa; phylum Chordata; class Aves; order Passeriformes; family Dicaeidae; genus Dicaeum; species Dicaeum eximium. Next base: position 476,323 of record VWZP01009737.1, read on the forward strand.
CTCCTTACAGCTTCTGGGAGTGGCAGCCTCCAAGTGAAGGATTTGTCTGTTCATGTGGCCTGCTCTCCAAAACTGGAGGAGAAAGGGAATATTTAAAAGAACCCCAAGGCATTAGAGGGAGTGGAAGTTGCACACACTTAGTTTTTAAGACCATATCCCTCATGAAGGAGATATGTTCATGCTGAGATGTTTTCATTTTGGAGAATGCTATCCAGACAGTATCATAGCATGAGGCTGATATTTCATTAGTAGGAAGTTATTTAAATAACACTACTTCACATCACTCTGTTAACCCAGAGATCATAGCAAAAATGGAATATATTATTTCTACATTATTCTTACTACTGCATTTCTGACTGCAAGTGATGCATGTGGCATGTACAAAAAACAAAAATTATTTTCATTAGCAACAATTTCCAGACTTCTCGTAACAGTTTTTACTCCATTCATGTTTTGGAAATATCACAATATTTTATATTATTTATATTACAAGTGCAGGAGCATTATCGAAGGTGTTCCTGCTCATGTGCAGGGGATACTCATCATTAACTACCTCACAGGCAGGATTCAGGTAACATGAACATCTCTAATCCTTCCAAGCAGCACTTTGTTTTCTTAGAGGGTTTTTGACTAGTTGTTCAAGGATTTTACCTGTAACTCAAATTTTGCATGATTCCTCTTTCCCTGCTTCACCAGGATAATTTTCCTGCCAGCAATTCTGAAAGACTCCAAGATCTGAAATCAACTGTGGACCTGCTTACCAGCATTACTTTTTTTCGGATGAAGGTATTGTCCTTTACTCGTACAAATAAATTTCCTGACAGAAACAAAAAATTCACCTTTTTAATTAAAGTCCAGTCACATAAAGCATACTTAGCTGAACTCCTTAGGAGTCATATAGAATAATGGTTTTCTACTAATACAATAAAATCACAAGTCAAATAGCAAAATAGATCTGATAACTATTCACCTTAGTCTCTCCCAAGGTTGAGATCTAAGTGATCAAGCATGGAAATATTTTTGGAATGGAATGGTACACATTAATATTATGGAATGAAAAAAAGAGAAACACAAAGCAACCTTTGTCATAATATCATGTGGTTGCATTGCATTAGGCAACTGCATAAAGAGAATTAAAATAATCCATTAAGTTAAAGTTTGAATTAATGTATCCTGAAATGGAGTAAAAAGATGAGCCCTTTGCTTTAAATAAATAACTGCTGTTTGGCTGATATTCTTTTTCAAAGGAAAGCACATAATTCTACAGTTTAATTATTTCCTAAATAATAAAAAAAACTTATAAAATGTAAACCCTAAGATGTAAAGATGTAAACTGTTGGGCACACATGCCTCTTTCATTATATATTTTATTTTAAATAAAACTTAGTGATAAAATCTACTGTCATGTGTTTTAATGTATCTTTGAACTAAATCCACCTTAGTTCAACATGATTTTATTTCTTTTTATCAATGCTTTATTTGAACACTTTTCATCCTGTATGAGAGAAATACATTCAACACTTGGATTTTTTGTGTTCAATCTAATTCTGACATTCTCCCATTTATGAAATATTTAATTAGGTTCTGGAATTGCAGAGCCCCCCTCGAGCTAGTACTGTGGTGAAAGACTGTGTAAAAGCCTGCCTGGATTCAACTTATAAATACATTTTTGACAATTGCTATGATCTCTACTCCCAATTAGTGGATCAGGTAAGGCCAAAATGAACTTATTCTGTGCTATTGCCCAGTCATTATTGTTAGTTTGCATTTAGTGAACAGGAAGCTTTCTGGTGCTCCTTCATATCAAAGCACTCATATTTTCATTTTATTTATGCATGGAGGAGCAACATCCCATAAATACACCCATAGACAGCTATGAACTCTAAAGTGTTTAACATGAGTTTCAAAATGGATATATTACCTAATCATGGAGTCATCAAGTTGGACATGACTGTGAGATTGTCCATTGGTTTTGGGGAAGATGACATTTGATTAATGTTCATTTAAGATCTGTAACAGGAAAATAGTTATTTAAAATCTAACATTTCTGTGCAACTTCTGTAGCTTTGGAAAAAAAAAATTAATTTGCTGAAAATGTCTTCGTTTTTCCAGCCTTATATTTTAGTACCTACGATGCATACTTGGATCCAAGCTTTAGTAATTGCTTTAAGAAAGCAGAGGATAATTCTGAAACATTTCTTAATATTAGTCTGTCAGGTTGAACCGTCAGTGCAAAATAATTATAGCATTTGTTGTGTTCCAAATATCCTGCAAAATCCTTGAGAATACTCTTTATTTTTTAATATAATATGGTCATTCTGTAAGTAATGTTAGAATCAATTCCTGTCTTAATGGAGCATCTCTTCTTTATCATATTACCTTCTGTACCTTGCATTTGCTTTCTGGGTGGTACACTGAAGAAATGACAGTTCTGTGACTATTCCAGCCTTGAATGGGATTAACTAAATTCTTTGGCAAATGCACTTTTGTGTGTGTGTGTGTATAATTAATAAGAACACTCGTACTATCGCTATAAGACCTATTTTAGGAAAGGTGATACTTGCTATTCAACATTTCTGAAACAATAATTTATTTTCTCATGTTGGATTCCTGTTATGTGAGAAAACATCACTGTAGGTTTCAACGTAAGAATTCCTTACCAGCACCAATAAGCACTCAAAGCTTAGTGCTGATGTGTGTTTATCCTAAAATATTGTATTGTAAGCTGAGTGGGATATAAATTAGTGGACGGAGCAGCTTCGGGCAGCACATCTATTTACGTCAGGCACTGTTCTGTTTTCTCACTAACGTTTACTCTGCAGCAACGTGATCTTGTCTGGTAAATATAATATGAAGTGCTGCTAGACTGGGTGTTACATAAGTCTGCAGTTTATCAGTAGATCCTAGTCCTCAGTAAACAGCTAAAAGTGATGAAGTCTTACCTCTGCAAAGCATTTTAACAACTGCAGAAGTTCATCTGTATTCAAAAAATTCACAACTTTTTAATGTGAATCCATACAGTCATTTAGCCCATTTTGAAATATGGTTTTAGAGTGCAGGGACATTACAGCTTTTCTGCTTGGTAGAGAATGTAAAACTTGCTTAAGTAAGGGTTCTCTTCAAATTATATTTGAGACAGAATGGGCAATGTTGTTATTATATTTTTCTCTCACACAACTCTACTTAATGGTGGAGAAATAAGGATTCCTGAAATTTAAAAAAAAAAAAAATCCACCAGAATTCACTCAGTTGGAAAACTGAGTTAACTGCATTTCACTGTATTTTTGCACCTCTTGAGTTCTCTTCCACAAGATTTCCCGCAGAGGCAGTTTTATATGGAAACTTTAAGCAGACAATTTTCTGTACAGTTACAATCACCAAGCAGTGCAAGAAACTTCAGTGAAGAAGTGTAAAAAGCAAAATTTAAAATGAATAGATTGCATTCAAAATAATTTATTTCTAACAGCAAATAACACCAACAAACAAAAAATTCAAGCAACAATCACATATAATCTGAATGCCAGACAGCAAAACTTTCTTTCAGAGAAGGTGGGAGACAATTCTGAGAAATATGATTGGTCTGGCTTTAATAGAGAGATGAGTAAAATTAATTCAAAAGAATACCTGAATTCTGCATCAGCTCTTGAGTTGTACAAGGGGACTTTGTTCACCATGATCCTCTAATGGTTTCCTGTCAATATATCCAAAAGTGCATTTTGTTTTAGGAACACTTAAATATGCAGCTTGTTTGAACCTATAGCTCTGGAGGCATTCCAGTGAATGCAAGTGACTGGCTTGTGGTACCACTGTTCTAATAATGAAGCAGTAACCAATATTGTAATTAACATTTCATTAGCTTTGTGTCCAAACCCCTTAGATTAGACCAGGTTCCACCCTTAAGCCTTCCTCAGTCCCCATTCCCTTGTCTCTGCTGCCCTCCCCCATCAGGTGAGGTCCCCTCCCCTCAGAGGGAAGCAGCTCATGCTAGCACGGGTCTGCAGCACAGGAGGTTCATGTTTTATCTGCACAGCTGAGCTTTGAGCTGTGAGTACTGAGAATTGAAATCAATGAGCCCCAAAGCAACAAGAAATGGTTCTCATGTAGGTCAGCACCTGCTCTCACTCAGGGGAAGGACTGGCAGCTGCTGTCCTGCTGGGGCCCCTGCGTGCTCAGGGTGTGGATCTGTCTGTAACTCAGGGTAAACACCTTCTGCAATTGCTTTAGGCTGCAACCTAAAATTCTCAGAGATGCCTGCCTGCCACAGTATTTCTAGAAAATATGCTTCAGGTCTGATTGTGTGGGATTGTTTAATTTTGGGGTGAAAATAGAGCAATGACTGTTAGAATTGAGGGGCTCAAACTGGAGTTTTTGGATATTTGCCACTAAAAGCACAAAAAGTAAATCACAAAATATGATTGGGCTCAGCAGTCTCTAATTCCTCTTTTTATTACTCTCTACCTTTGTGTCAGGCAGACAATCACCGTTAAGAAGCCAATGTCTTGCAGCAAAATGTCACCCCCGAGGATATTTCCTTGGGTGAAGCATTGCAAATGCTAACAGTATGCAAAAACGTCATACTACAGTTCCACACCAGAATACAAAGAACAGCTGATGGCAAAAACCAGTGACTACCATAGGCAGTAAAACATGATAGCTTGACAGTCTTACTGACATGTATATTGCTATCCTCATTATTGGAGACAAAGCCTTCTGATTAAGAACTATCTAGTGCCTTATGCAGCACATGCAGTATTTTCTCCTTTTAATTAACAGTTCTCTGAGTGACATGCTTAGCTGCCCTATGTTAAAAAAAAATATCCTGGAGTAGTTTAGGAAGTACTTTGATAGCTTTCTGACTCAATTTACAGATATGTCACTCTTTCGGTTTGCTTGAGAAAACAAATTTTGAAATCCTGGCTGGTGCTTACAGTGACTGAAGTCCCTTCAATAATTTCTTGCAGTCTTCTCTACTGAGTGACACCAATGAAATGCAGACCATACCCTTTATGTTATCTGAAGAGCTTTTGATCAGTACAAATACTTTTTTGACTGATAGCACCACTATACTGGAATAAAACACTGGAGTACTTTATATTTGACACCAGCTCATCAGAACAGGCCTGAGATTGTACCTGATGTTAGGGTCCTTGAGTCTTTGCTCAGCTCTGCATGTTGTCACAGCACAGCTTGCTGCAGACAGGAGATAGCAAAAAACAATTGACTCATTCAGGAGCCAGGTGTGGTACAGCTGCAGCAGCACAGGCCTCTGCCCTTTTCATTTATCTCTCATGGGCACAGCACCTTGGGTTGGGTTGATAACCTACAGAAACATCCCAGCTCTGGGAACTGGAGCTGTAGATGAGCACAAAGATGGGTCTATGCTTCGGGACCTGGCTCAGTTTTGCTTTGCTCAGTTGTGAGGCCTTGGTCACTTTTCCATTTGGGATTTTGGAATCCAAGACTCATAGTCATTTTTGACAGAGTACTTTTTTCTCTTTAGTATAAATGGCAAAAAAAAAAGTTAGATTATTAATTTCTTATAGAAATACTGCAAGAATTGAAGCATGACTGTGTTCTGGGGTTTTCAAACACATTCAGAAGTATGAAGTGGTAAATAAAGTGCAGTAGTAAAAGCTGTTTACTACAGGGAGTCCTATTTTTCAGGCATGCAAATTTCAGTGTTAAGTAATAATTCTTGTGGGGCCCTTTGTTATATTTACATATCGCTTTAGATGCACTGAAAAGGTTCTAACTTCTTCAAATCTGGCTGCAGAGGGTACTTAGAGATCTCTCCTTGTGTTGCAGCATTGTGTTTGATGGGAAGCATGTTAACCACGGTAATAGAAAAACATTTGGTAAATTACCTCAGAACAGAAGAATGCATTTTGTGCTATGGTATTTCCAACCCCATTCTGAGAATCCTCTGTCAGAAGAGGACCAAATCTTACAGATATAATTTCTTCTTATAGCTTGTCTTATAATCTTGTCTGAGAACACTGGTAAGAAAGTCAAAGAGCTTGCAGTAAGTGAGGGGCTCACTTTGGTCTTCCTCCACCTATTCCCTGCAGAAGCCGAACACTTCTGGGTGGGTGGGTCAGATCAAAACCACAGTATCACCTGGCTGGTCACTGCAGAGGAGCTATGCGTGTTACACTGCCCTAAACCGATAGACCAGTTAAACCAGCCCCTTTCACATGCCAGTCCTTGAAGAAAAAGGCTGAAAATTCTTGATGAGAATTAATCCAAAAGAATTCTCTTCCACTTCAGTTGGTATGGGAGAATACATAAAGTAAAGTTGCCTGGAGAAGGTGTGGAAGATTTCCATCCCTGGAAGTGTTCGAGGCCAGTTTGAATGGGACTCTGAGCAACCTGGTCTAGTGGAAGGTGTCCCTGCCCACAGCAGGAGGACGGAAAAAGATGATCTTTAACATCACTTCCAACCCAAACCATTCTGTGATTCTATGATGATTCTTCAAATAGGGTTTCAGTTTCAAATAAGTTAATGGTTTAGGAGTTAGTTACTGTGCAACAGCACTGCACAGGGAAATCCCTCACAGGTTTTGAATGCATGTCTGTAAGTGGTTTCTGGCTTTAGGCTCTCTTGAGTAAATTCTGTAAGAATTTTCATTCTTTTAGATATTAAAAATATAATTTGAAATTATATACAATTCTAAAAATAGGCAGGAGTAATATGTGAATGTCTACATATGTGTATATTTTATATATAGTGCATATTGTATATGGTGATTCTACATTAAGTAATATTATATGTAATATAAGTAACAAATATGCAGTTTAAAATACAGAAGAATCGTTAAAATCAATATTTCATTATCTATGACTGGTCTATAAAATTGCCCTCCGTAGACTTGTGCTGATCAAGGCTACTGTGTTGGTTTCCACTGATTCCACTGTATCATTATTTATATAGAAAATATTGTATTCTGAAACCTAGCTTGAAGCTTGCAGCAGACAGCAATATATAACTTTGATATCATAGGATCCAATTTATCAAAGTCACGCAGATAATAATTGATTGTACAGAACATAACAAAATAAAAACAAATAAAATTAAACCAGACATTCATCCTACGATCTGGTAAAAGCAGTGATGAGAGAAGTTGAAAGCCCTCTGTCTCTCAGACCAGGCTTTACAGATTTGTCTCAGGGTAATATAGATGTAGATTTTAATCTTGCTTCACACTGGGTCTGAGATTGCTTTCTCCCGTCTCAGCCACTTTTCTAGAGTACAAAATGTTTGTTTGTCAACAGTTTAGCCTTTTCTTTTTTCCATTAAACTCAGAAAACTCCCTCTACATTTTATTCTTTTCTTTAAAAGAGTATCAAAACACCAGTAATGATTTTGGAGGCTCTGTACTGCATGATCCATTGCTTGCATATGAATTCAGGGGACTAGGAAATTGACAGCAAAAGGGAATTGAGGAAAACATTATTCGGTACAAATAATTTATTGTGATTCATATCCTATGAAAAATTGTTCTTACACACTTCCTCTTTCTGATTTTGATGTCTTCTGTGGCAAAAGACAAAGAGTTATACCTAGTTTGGATGTTGCATTAAAAAAAAAACCCAGAGAATCTCCAGTACTTAACTCTATTTGTGAATCTTAAGTGAAAAATATGACTCCTCTTTAAAGACACTTTTCTTATAAGGTGTTTGCTACCACTCTAGGGTGATCCTAAAGACAAGTACCCAAGTCAATTAATATAAGGATATAAAAACCTGTCTTGTTGCTGAGATATCATCTGCTCTTATTGCTTGCTTGATCTGCCAGCGGAAGCCCCTTAGGAATATCATTGTGGTGCCTTTGGCCAGTCACTTATTGAGCTTTTAAGTACAGGACATCTCATGGCATTTCATGGCTCTGTGCATGTGGGCAGCATTACCATCCAAAGTGATGTTCCAGGAGGTCAAGCTATTTTAAATAATCTACATGAAAAAGCTCATGGAAAAGAAAGTGGTTCTGCTAATTGGCAAACTTTGATTCATAGCAGTATTTGGAAAGGTCACTTGGTTACTTGAAGAGCAGTCTGTGATCTGAGCTTGTTCAGTGCTGTATTGAACAAAAACAGAAGACAGGAAACTTCAGAAACTCATATATTTTAAAATTACCAACCACTAATAGTTTCAGTTTAATTCATCACTTTGTCATCTTGCTATATCAAGAATTTATGTTCCTCTTGACCTTTTCAGTTATATTTTTAAAAAATTCTCATTGTTATCATCCTCTACAATAATGAGCAGTATTTAGGATCTTCTATATCTTCTCACTGTATTTGTGCCAGTGTGGCACTAGTAAGGTATATCAGCTATTTAGTTCATGCTCTTACACTAACAGTTTCTTCCTAATGGGTATAACGAGAGTGAAGAATAATTTAAATTAAAATCAAATTTCCACCACTGTTTTACTTTGTTATAACAGCACTGCACCAAGCCTTCCAGAGCTGGGGAAGCAGTGTCAAACACAAAGTGTGGTTTTGGGCATTGCCCTGTGCAGGAATCCAAGAGCTGGACTTTGGTCCTTGTGGGCCCCTTCCAACTCAGAGTATTCCATAATTCTATAATGCTTCTACAAAGGCATCTGTTGTATATAAAGCAAATAATAGTGCTGACAATAATAAGGTAAAAAGAGCTTGAATGGTTCTGAGCATTTCTAACACACTAGGTAGATTTTAGGATAAAGAATGGAAATAACAACTACGGATGGGCAGAGTATGCATTTTCTGTTCAGGACATAAAACTACATCTGTAATGTGAGACTATTTTAAAAATACCTTCTCTGGATATTTTGAAAAGTTCATACAGATTTTAAAGATATTTATTTTCCAGAGAATTTTTGTAGAAAGGACATCCTTGTGCAACTATTACTTTGTAAATCAGTTACTTTTTGCTATCTCTGTTAAAGAACAGAATTTTGCATTGTGTGATTCACATTTGCAGCCATGGAAAGCTGTCTCAGCTACATGTCACTTGCTGTGAAATACAGTTCTTGGATAAGATGCTGAGCTACATATGAGGTGGCTTTGTCTTCTTCAGGTGCCTTTCAGTTGGTTTGATTTAACAAGCTTCTGAGAAGAAAAATGATCTATTAGACATACATCTTTGATATAGAAACAGGGCCTCTTTAGAAAAAATATAATGTATGCCATGGTAAGCCCTTGTGAGTGACATTCATGCTCTAATGATGATTTCTGTTTTGAAAACCTCTCTCATTTGCATGCACAGTTGTTAACTGTTGGTGACACCAGGCTCCCCATCCTTTGACCTGCTTCTGAGCTTTATTCCTGTTGCTGGAGACACTGAGGTGGTACTCTTTGTAGTTCAGCTGGGCATGTAGCAGTGTAATTAATGCTACTTGTCTAAAATATTCCACAGTGGCCACAAAAACAGTTTCAAACAAGTGTTGTTGAAATTCCCTTTCTGCAATTCTAAATGCTATTCATAGATAAAAGTTAATTGGGGTTAAATTAACATTTAATTAATTCACTGTGACACTAATATAGTGTTAGGCAAATTCAAAAATATACCAGGTCCATTGAAGTGGTCATAGTTGGATAGGAATGAGAAGTACAGGGAATATATATTTAGCCTTGCAGGATCACAGGCATGTTGCTGAGATTCCTTTCAATCTCACATAGCAGTGTAGAAGAGCATGTGTAGATCTAGCATGTGTAGACATAGCTCTGTGTGGCAGAAATTATTCCTGTATGTGTCCATACAGAATTAAAAATATTTCTTTTCATATTTGGGTCCCTACAATGAAGTTATTTATTGGACATTGATAAGGAATCTGCTATTTCTGCCAAGCAAAGGAATGCAAAATACTTTTGCCTAGGAAATTGTAGGCTAAGAGTTCATAAATAAAGATTGTAGAGACAAAGTCTATCTGTAAATGCACATTTTAGTGAAATTAAAGAATATAAAATTCTCAGTAAAATAAAGGGAAATTGAACTGCTTCTTCATTTAGACCATACATCATAAGCAGCTGTTAGGCTGAATACCTTCAGCATATAATTCAAAACAAAACATTAAACACTCCTCAGCATTGATTTTTTTCAGTCTTTATTGTGTTGGGTATAAAAGTTCTGTCTCAATAGGCAATTCTACCTGTGCTGAGTCCCAGCACAGCAAAGAATTTAATAATGTAGCTAATTACAGTGTGAGCATGCACTAAAAACCAAGTCTCTATTGATCTCCTTTGCTGACATGACAATCTTTGCACTGTGGTTCTTTATATTTGTGCACAGCCAAGTACAGTTTTTCATACATCCTGCTCTGCTGGTTAGCCAGTCTTGGGCCAAAATTTCTGAAGGTTCTTAATATGTCACTCTTCCCAATCAAGGAATAATCTGTAGATGGAAATCCCATAGTATTTTCTATAATAAAAATATATTCAATCTTGTTTTAACAGAGTAAGAAACAAGAAGTTCCTAAAGAAGAACAGGGACCAACAACAAAGAATTTGGATTTCTGGGCACAGCTGATTACTCTGATGGTCACCATTATAGATGAAGACAAAACAGCATATACACCAATCTTGAACCAGTAAGTAATTACTGTCACCATAAAAATTAAGGATCATGGATTTATTAAAATAAGGATAAGAAATACAGCTGAATCAGAAGTTGTATTTTAAATAGAATTTAGGTAGAGATTTTTATACAGAATGTAGCATTGACATAGATTGATAAAAACTTAGTGCTCTGGTAATGGAGAGAAAATCTTTTGGTTTAGGAACATTAAAGACAGGTGGTATATGAGTCATCTCAAAACTTTAAGTAGCAAAATATTCTACAAGAGAGATAAATGGATAGAAGGGAAATATCAGTGACATTTCAGTGAAGAGTTTGCAGTGTGATGGTATTGATGGTATGAGAGTATCGTGGCACACATGCTGTTCAAATCATGCTGAAACTCTTTTAGGTATGATTTTTAGGCATGTAATTGTAAAAAAATTGAACTTCACAAAAAGATCCTCTCTGAATTTATTATTGGCTGGCCAGACTGACTTGAAAATGTATAAAGTGGAGAGCAGTATCCTGGAGATGGAAGCTGACTTCTCAGAATTGAAGATTCTGAGCAGATGAGGGAGGTACAATCAATAACCAAGACAAGCCAAACCACTTAAGGTTGATAAATTAGTAGAATGGAGAGAAACAATTGATAAACACAGAAAAAGGAGACAGTGCTGGGGTTTGAACACAAAATATATAGGAAGAGTGCAAAGGAACACGTTTCACATATTACAGCTGGAGAAACAGGCCTCACACCAATTGAAATGTGATGTGATGAGGCCCTGGGGAAAATTTTTAGCTCTTTGGAGCCATTTTACAGAGAGATTGCAGAAAATCTGGGCATAGTCTGGCTGTGATGACTTATGCAAAAGTTAAAATTGAAATCTACATCTGTATTATGACTAAACAATTAACAGAGGTTTCTGCAATTGCATTTAATTGAATACTCTGAAAGGGAACAGGAACAATCTGTTTTTTTCAGCCAAAATAGGGTAGATAGGAGAAGGCACTCTGTACATTGAGATGTGCTTGTCTGTTGATAAAAGGTACCATTCTGTTTATGGCCCCACAGAAAAAGTGACAAAGAAACCTCCTGGTGATAACCAGAAGCTGAAAGTTATTTCATTGACTTCTGACTCCTTCCTTTACTTCAAATAAATAAAGTATTGTTTCAGTCCTGGATAATAATAAGCATTTCTTCGTTCAATTATCTGTTGCACTGACCTTACTAAGGAATAAGCTCTTACCCTATAGAGGAAAGAAAACACTTTTCCTGTTTACTCCATTTTTATGGCATAGTGTCAAGTTTCTCCATTAATGAAAGCTCAACCTTTTGTCTGACAGGCTGTATAAATAATACAGTCATTCTAAAATATCTAATTGAGACAAATGCATATATGTGATTCATTTCAGTCTCTTCGTTGAAATTAAATGAGTTTAATTGTGGGTTAATTATCCTAAAAATTGGTCTAGCTGTATTTTTTTACAAATGTGAGGGAGAAAGTAAAGGCATAAAGAACAGAGTTCTTCTAAGGGGATTAGTAGGTTCCCTAAAGTACAGATGAATGATTGTGTAAGATGTGAAAAGAGAATCAGGAGTGGACGGAATTGGGACAGATTAAGGGAGAGAGCTTGTGTCTCTGACTTCTCTCTGCTTTTTGCTGTTGTTTTGTAAGTGAAAGAGTGAACACAGGGAATAACATGTCTTTTGGAAGTAGGAGATATCAGAAGTAAAAGACAAAGAAGCTGTATGTGGAAAAAACTTGAAAAACTGTTCAGAGCTGCTTTGGATACATTTTTTTTAAAAGAAAAGCTTCTCCTAACACAAAAGCAGCATGTAAAAACTGTTGAGAAAAAAATAAGATAGCCTCTTTCCCCTCCTTACCCCAGAAAAGAAAATGGGTTAAAATAGATGAATGGGAAGTATAAGTTGAATACACAGGAATATTGCAAAAATATTAGAAATATATGGCCATGCAGTGTCTCAGTGGACTATTCAGGCCTGCATCCTAATGAATCCTATTTTAGAAATGAGGTAACTGAAGATCCCAAGAAGAGCATTCTGATAAAAGTTTTCACAATTGTATAATATTGCTCAGAATTCTACTCCTCAACTAGTTTTGGAAACTCTATTTTTATATCCACCTTGGAGGCAAAAATTACACTGCAATGGAGTAGTTTGAACTGTATCAGATGATGAATCCAGATGAAACGTGGCACGATGGCCTCAGCAAGCACTGCAGCCCCTGACAGACCATACCAGACCACCCAGTGGGGGTCTGCAGGGGGGCAACCTGCAGTTCTTACATGGCATGAGAAACTTGACAAGTTTCAGGGAGAAACATCGTCTGGTGTTCAAGTTGTAAAATCCTCATTTTAGTAGTTGAACAATGTAAAATGTGTTTGAAACTTGATTCCCAGGCAAATCCAGGGCTTCCTGGCACTTCTAAGTATGCATTGTATGTGCTGTGAGACAGGAGAAATTGCTATCAGAATAAAATATCTATTCTAATAAAAGGAACATCAATTAAAAAACAAAATCTTCAACTCAAATATGCTTCTGTATCTTGATCAGGCCTCTGCACTTTTTTTTTTTTTTTTTGNGTAGTATGAATTTAAGAAACAAGACAGTTCTAGTGGGACTTCAAAATTTTTTTTTTTAATTGATCCTTAGATATTTGCAATGTTAGGATCTGTTTTCTCTATGATCATATTGTGTTCCACACAGTATGGAAAGGACTAACACATGAAATCTGCAGGAGCAGATTTCCTCATGCTTCAGGAGCTAAGATGTTTAATAACTCTGAAAAGTTGGGAATAGTAACTTATATTGTAGAAACAGCATAATTATAACCTACATGTCAGTGAGTTATGAAACATAGGTCAGTGGAAAAAAATTATGGAAGGAAGTGAAAAAATCTGAGTACATTGTGTCACGAATTGGACTGTGTCAGCCTAACTTTAGAATGCTTCTTTCATGATAGAAAGTGTATCTAATGTGTTTTGTGTCTTGATGTAGTGATATTCCTCATTACCAATTACACTTCATTCTGTGGAAGCATATGAATATGACTTTTTTCATAGAATTTGTGAACATTATCCTGTGTAACAAAGCTGTTCTCATTCTTTCACCATACCCACTGTAGCTTCTCATATAACAATGTAACATTGACAGATCAGACTGGTTGTATAGACTATACACAGCATCTGTCTTGCCCATTATTTTTTCTTCAGGGGAAAGACTGTTAAAAATAAAACTTTGGATAGATGGATAATAGAGCACAAAATGTAAGAATAAATGAACTCTTTGCTCACAGTTCAAATAGAATACATTTTTTCCAAAATCAAATAGAACTTCTGTCTTGAGAGTTAGTGAAGCAGGGGCCGTGGCAAGCACTCCACAGATGGTGTGAGGTGTCCTCTTGTTGCATGCACAGCACAAAACCGAATGGATTCACCCCCTAGGACTGGTGAGATTTAGCACCTGGATGAGACTGAAGCCACCAAGTATGGAAAATGAGCTATTCTGAGAAAGTGCATCTGAGGTTCAGAGACTTCGATATTCTCCAGATGTAGCAGACTGGAGATTTGGCAGCACAAATTCAGAAAAATAATTTTTAATTGTCATGATAGAATTTTCTGACTTTAGAGTTGAACTAGAGACATGCAGTACTGTCTGGGATAAATGCTTTGGGGGTTTATATGTGTTTCGGTTATATATTGATTCTTCTCATTTTGTTTTAAGCAGGGTTCAATTTCATTCCATTGATCTGTGGTTTTATATATAGTCCTTCATTAGAACTAGCCAATGAGAACTATTTTCATTAAATTTTTGCTTAATTAAAATCAATAGATAGAAGACATAAGTGGCTGTCTTGTATATGCAATTTAGTATTCTTGGAAATACATAGATATGGTCTTGTATGGGCAACATAACTCTTCTGGAAAAACTGAGATTTTATATGGTTCCAAGAATGACATAGAAATTGGGAAAATTATGGCCTATGGGGCAGAAATGACTGTAGCAAGAGTAAGCTAAATGACTGACAGAACATTGTTCTGGTTGTCCTTTTGCTTCGCTGAGAAATGTGAAAATACATGGCTTTTACAAAGATTAGAAAATGTAATGTGTAGAGATTTGCATGAGAAATTTTTCTATTTTGCTCCTTAGGGATCAAAATTTGAAGTAGTTTGTAAAAGTTTTCTTACCTAAAAATGAGGTGATGAGATACAAATACAAAATACCATACTTATATAGATGATTTAGTATTTGACCTTTGATTATCCCTTCCCTTTAATAAGACAGCTGCTTCTGTTACCATTTACCTTTTGCATGTGGAATGTGTTGTGTGCTTCTGTTGTGCATTGGCTGTGTCAGCTTCTCCCATGGAGTAAAGTGCAAGGATACTCTGGTAGTTCCCTCATGCCCATGACTGACAGCTGTGCAATGCCCACCAGTCTGTTACAAGTACAAAAACTGTCACCAGTTGTAGACTTCACCTAACTGAAGCCAGGTGGGATGTGTTGAACTAATTTAGACAACACTGATAATTGCAGTTGCTGTGTTAAAATGCATAGACAAATCTATTTATCACTAATCAAATGAGCATTTTTATCAGACCCAGCCTTGCCTTATGACCAGCCTTGCAATAAGCTCAAAAGACAGTGTCAACATTAAACCAGCTGTTAAATACTTCCTCAGAGCAACAAAGTTCAAGTCTGGTGCTAAGAGAGAACTCAGAGTGGACTGGAGCTAAAGAAATTAAGACAGCTGAAATACATTTCAGCTTTTGAAGAGATATTAATTTTGTGTTAATAGAATTAATATGAAGTTCTTTAACTGAGCAGTCATTAGCATAAAGAGGGCTCAGTGAACTGAGCTAGCAACTTCTTCCTATTGAAGTGGCAGAGCTAATGAGCTGTTTAAGTACTTTTTCTTTGCAGATATGATCAGGGTCAAATAGGTCTCTAAAATGAATACATTACTTAAATCATACTTCTACCACTTTAAAGTTGCACATAATTCTCATTCTTTTTATGTCAACAAGACCTTTAAAAATTCTTACATTTTTACAGAAATTATTACAGAATATTTTCTGAATTTGATTAGTGCTTTGCTAAAAGGTCAAAATACTTTGGATCCAACTCTCTGCTTGTATAAAGTGTAATGACCTCAACACAAAAGCCACACAGCTCTGTGTATTTCCTCATTAATATATTCCCTTATTTTATGTATTCCTGGTGAACTGTAGGTGTATTTATGTGGCTCTCACTGCACCCTTGTGCTATAAACAACTGCTTTATCCCACTGGGAGATTCTGTGTTCTACTTTCTGCTCTTCGTCTGCCTGACCTGCCTGGCTCTGCCTCTGTGTCCTGAGAATGGTTTATATTAATCTCAGCTCCACACCTGCATTAAAGACAGCCCTTTTTTTAAGACAAAAAATGTGACAAAACCACAGTGTTTACCATTGAAATGCCAACTTTTGCTAGTTGCTAGCAGTGAAAATGGTAACTCCAAGATTAAAGCCTTTCTTTTGCATTGAATAAGGAGCAGCTGGGAGCGATGAAAAATTTGTGTAAAAGTACTCAACTGATAACAGCAGAAAGTATCTAAAAAGGAATTTTCAAAGATGACATGAAGCATGAGACCAAAACTAAAATTTTGAATCAAAATCTGTTTTTCACTACTCTTTATATTCTTTATTATTTTATCTATACATCAAGGTGGAGGTCTTCAGTGAATTGGATTCTACGAGTATATAAACCAATATAGTCTCACAGGCAGCTTCACTCTTTTCCAGTGTCAGAAGGGAATTAAGGAAAACCTGTGGCTGCTAAACATCTGAGCCAACTGTTTCATGTTCTTCATAAGCCATCTGATTTATCTAAAGTTGAGGAATCATCTGCAAGATAGATGAATGTTTCTTGATTTAAAATGTCATGTGAGGGAAGTTTTTATTTGAAGGTTGGATGGTTTATATAATTGTTACAAAACATAAAATACAGCAAGTGCGTACTAGGGGAATTATTTTGTGGAAATATTTCTCTTTTTGTTGTGCAGCTGTAAGCATCATTCCTAGCAGCAGGTGAACTGATGTAATGTGATTGATTGCAGGTTCCCTCAAGAGCTGAACATGGGAAAAATCAGCGCTGAAATCATGTGGACTCTGTTTGCCCAGGACATGAAATACGCTCTAGAAGGTAATTAGAACAAACTATTAATTACACTAGTGAGTTCACCAAGACTGATTTCCACTGCAAGTGATACCTGGCGTCAGATTTCTGTGTGTGATTAGAGCTTTCTGGTGTACTTGTTTAAGATGCTTTGTAAGTTAGTGAAAAAGAAGGGTTATAAAGAATCCAAACTTTGCACCTTCAATATATGAAGTTATCTGCGAAAGAAGAACACAAAAGAATTGTGGCTTGAGATGCTGCTTCTTAGATCTGATAAAAACCTTCAGTGTCCAAAGAGACACCCATGTGTTTGCTAGAGAGCATTGTAGACACTCCAATTTTTCTCACTAGCTGAAAATTGCTAACTTGCCCATAAGGAACATTTGTGGAATGACATTATGGAGAAAGCACACTATTATAATTAAATCTTTTTCTGTTCAAAAGGCAGGATGTATTCATTCTAGTTCCAGCAGAATCAAATGCAGTTTCATTTTATCTCTTAAGATATTGTGGTTAAGCATTGTTAAAATACATGGGTTTTTCCTATATAGCAGACTGTCTCCAACTAATGGCTTCAGACACAATAAAGTGTGGTTATTGCAGCAAACCAAGTAAAAATACCTGCATGAAACTGGCATTGTCTTTAGTAAAGTCTGCTACTAACTACAGAGCAAGTCTAAAAAGGGTGAGAAAAAAAATATGAGGTTGGATTTAAAAAACAATGCAATTCAACAGGCATAAAGGATTAAAAAAACCCACACAAATAATTGAAGATACACTTTTGTATTATTCTCTGCAGAATGTCTAATCAGTGCAGTGGTGCTTTGATGGCAGGTTTTCATGATAATAAAGAAAGAGAAAAGATGAGTGGCTAGAATGGCTACTGATGGAAGAGCTGTTTTGTTCATCTGCTGTTGTGTTACTTTATTTTATTAATTGTGTTATTTGAATGTGGAACTTCTGTACTAAGCACAGCATAGGAGAAAGGAAGGAAGGTAATTAAAATATGTACAAAAACAACAGAAGACATGAGACACCTTAGATGTGGGTAGGAGAAGAGATGTTCAAACTATTGTTTCAAAGTGCTGTTCTGTAGTTATGTCAGAGTGAATCGGAAGTACAAGTTTGAGAAGGGATGTCAGGCAGGAGATCATCCTTCAAGAGTCACCAGTGAAGGCTAAAGCTTCCAAGAGCTGAGAAACACGAAGACCAAGTGAAAGCCACTGGTTTAGATTAAAGCATATTCCTGATTCCATCAGGGAAACAGCCTTCTATGTGGAGAGGCTTTCAGTCAGGAACAACTATCAGAAAACTGCTGTTCTGTAACTCAGTGCTGTGATTCCCTTACAGACAGCACAGGTTACTGAGGATATCTAATAGTCACCAATTGCCATCACTTCATAATCTTGGGTGTGGTTACACTCTGCACACAGACACCCCTGAGCACCCAGAGCCTATACCGCTTTAGCCATTGAACTACAAACATTCTGCTCTGCAACAAAATAATTCACAAAACATCACTCACTCTATTTGTTCGTTAGAGCACACTGATCACTGAAAAGGCAGGTTCAGATCAAGCCTTGGTTTGTTTCTTGGTTGTAAAGAATAGAAGAAGAAGCTCGTAAGAAAGAGTTAATTTTACAATATATAAAGTGTGGATGTTTGGACTGAATCAGGACTTTAAAATAAATATTAATGTTAATATTAATCCTTATTCTGCAGAGAGGGATGTAGAAGGCATTTGACTTTTTGTGTTCCAGACCAGTCCCTGAATGTGGTCTCATTTCTGTGTTGCTGTGGATACTGACTTTCTGAGGAGAGTAAATGCCATTTTTGGCATTAGGAATTCTAAACTGCTCCCAGAATCATCAGTGAAACAGTTCCTACATATAAATAATAATTAAAGGAAAAGGAAATTAGTATAAGTTATTAATCTGAAATTAGTATAAATTATTATAAATATACACAATTTCACCTTCTATGATTTTGTTCAGGAACAGGAACCTCAATAAATCTAGTCACAAAATATAGATCAGTATACTGATTCTCTACCCAGCTTTGCTGGGATTTGAATTATTAATTCTTTCCATAGATATTCTGCAAACTGGGTTTAACTCAGATGTTGATGACAATAATATATTTTTCTTTAAATTCTATAAGATTAGAAGCAAGCTCTTAAATATGGTCACAGTTGGTCCTCATGGTTTAATGGAGTTCATTAAAATGCATTGCATTCTGCTATGCCACTCTAGCCTTCCAAGTTATTAACATAGGCTACCATCTGTTCATACCTAGTGTCCAGGGCTGTGATTGCAATCTTTCCCTACTCTAATTTAGTATTAATCTCCTGAAGCAGCATCTTTTGTGTTACGAGGTTGATTCCTTTCTGCATCCAATCAAGAAGCAATGAATCGGTGCAGCATTGTTTGCAAAAGGATTGCTCATGTGATTAAAAAGATTAGATTAGCTCATCCAAGATCCTGTTTCTGGTTTTACCCACCTTATATATTCACAAATATATCCAGCCACACCCATCATCTTAAATTTAGGAAGACAGCAAACACTGGAGCATCCACTTTGCATTCCTTTTCTTGAGCACAGTTCAGAATGGCTGTTGAGGCTCTCTCCTCTCCCTGTACAGCTGAATCCCCCCTGGATCTGCTCAGGGGGTGTGTGCACTGCAGATCTGCTGCTCTCCAGCTTTGCCTCTGCCCAACTCCTCTTGTAGAACAACCCAGCAGCTTTGTGAGGGGCACCAGCCAGCACCACACACCCTCTGCCTTCTCTTCTTCCTCGGTCCTTGCCAGCACACTCCAGCAAGGAGGCTGCTGCTGTGACATGGAGAAGTCAGAGGGGAGAACAGCTGCCATGGCAGTTGCCTTTGGCTAGGGAAGAGCAAAGCCATGTCTCTGTGACTACCAAGGCAGTAAATGGGCATTGGGGGAACAGCTCCGTTTTTTGGTGGGGGAGGAAAGGACATCCCAAAGCACAGTTCAGGTCTGCACAGCTGCCAAGATCAGGGCTGCACTGTGCCAAACTGACATGCCTTGGAAACAAAACTGTAGTAAAATCTGGTATTGAGTTCATAATTTCATTCTAGATTTTCTTCCCATTTAAGTTAATTAAAATATTTAGCCTTTGGATAGTGTTGAAAGTTTTATGCAAACTTTAACAAATTGAATTCACACCAGTTATATTTCCATTTTTTCTGGTCTAATGGATTATTTTCATGTATAGACTTTGCATGAAGAAGGTATCAGATGCTTCTCTTTGAGAATTGTCTTTATTAGATTTGGTCTCTTTGAGGTGTTTTTCTTCTTTGCAGGTTGTTCACAAAGCAGCAGTGGTTTGTATGATACATTAGAGATTGTTGTTTGGCATTTAGTTTACACAAACATCTGATCTTATCGGATAGTAATATTTTTGTACTCTCTGATCCCCCAATTATTCCATATTTATGCTGCAAAAATATGAGAAGAGAGAGTTTCACCAACAGTGCATATGATTTGTTACTGACTTCATATGGTAGGAAATCTTTTCCTTTACAAGTATGAAGATGCAAAGGTTAAAAGATAATGAGAGAGTAATAAGCTGAAATCAGACATGCAATTGCTAAGTATCTTCTTTTAATTCTTTGTCCTCAGAAATTTCTTTTTTTGGGTCTTTCAGATCTCCAACTTTTGAATAGGTCAGATCAAATGTCTGAAACTATCCAGTCTTTTAGAAAGAGAACATCCTAATTGCTGTTATTATGATAATCTAATTCCGGTAGTGGCCAGAAGTCAAGACCAGAATTAGGCGAGAAATTACTTGGCTGCTGTGTAAATAACAGCAATAGACAGGCTCTATCCTGCAGAGCTAAGATTCTAAAGGTCTTGTAAAAATAGGAAAAGGAGATAGCCATTCCACCATTTTATGCATTTAATGGAGGTTTGCTTTTCAAGTGAGCTGTTGTCTTCAGTGCTTAAGAAGCTACGATTTTCCTGTTTTTCTGACAGGTACTTCTTCCATCATAGAAACTGATTAAGTGATTTGAAAGAGAAGAGGCATGTCCAGGAGTTGGTGCTAAGCACAGAGACAGCATAGAAAAAAGCCAAAAAGGCTAATGCTGCCCAGAGAAAGGTCACGCCATTTGGTGGCAGATTTCAAGTCTATTTTCACCCCAAATTTACAATTCACAAAGTTCCCCTTAAGATGGAATATAGTCTTGGTTTAGAGGGCGGCTACAGAGGTGAGGGAAGGTGAGACTGAGGTATTCTAAAGGACAAGAAGGCAGCATCCACAAGAATGCAGGATGTCATCACTAGCAAAATATAAAACCTTTTTATTTTAGTCAGTCTCATTTTTGCATTGGCACTTTTCAACAGATGTATTCCATGCTTATCTTTTCAGACACCTGAGGAATTAAGAGTCCTCTATGGCAACTCAGAGAGTCTGTAAAGGCAAAGTCAAGGAGATTACAGTTGGAGTTAAACCTTCCTTTGATAAGATAGAATGTTGCTGTGATTAGAAGAAGAGGGGAGTTAGAAATGCTCTTTATTTGCCACAAGAGACGAGGATGTTGGTAACTGCAGGTACACTCTGTACATCCTGAGGGCTGTGCTATAGCAATGTATCATCTTGCTTGGAGCTACCTTAGACATCTCTGGTATGGCTCAACCATCGCAATTGGGACTGTTACAGCTATAATTTCCTTGTTCTCTAACCCGTTTTCTTGGATTTTACACATTGAACCATCATCAGAACAATGAGTACAAGAAGTACTACTTGTACTTGATTACTGCAGCACAAAGCTACGGTAATCTTAGCAAGTTCAAGTGTGTCTGACTGTAGTTGTATTCATAGTGCCAGATTTACTAGAAAAAATGTAATGCATCAATGAATGCCTGACTTCATTGTTCAGTCTTAAACTTGTCCCTCAATACTAGCAACGTATATTGTCCTATAGATTTAATAATGATAGATCTGTCCTTATTTATTCTTTTTCTAATCAATGACCATTGCTCTTGTTCTTAAATGCTATTATTAGCTCAATGAATCCCCTTCTGTTTTGGACTTCTTTCATTGAGAAACAGTAACTAGTAACAGCTTTCTGGAAAAGAAATACTTTTCTTTATCAACTAGAATACAATATTTGAGTTAAAGAAAATTAAAAATAACAAGCAACCCCTGCTATCTTTAATCTTGCCCATTTTCACTAAGACACTGCTTTAAAGCTTTCCTCACACAACAGCTGTTCTTCTCCCAGTCTCTGTTTTCTTAGGTTGAAGACTCAGTCTTTTACTTTCAGGACTGTTCCACTTACAAAGATTCACCTGTGTCTTTTTCTCCTATAGAATCTGAGGTCAATTTTCTCTTATGGCCAAGTGCATTAGTTCTAAAGTAAACATTTGATACTGCTTCACCCCCAGGAGAATAGGATAAATCTGTTAAAGCTGCTTGTTTCCACATTATCTTTTATTAAGCCTTAAGTGCAATTTGCTGGGTAAGAATTAGAGAACACCTCTCTGGTTTTGCCTTTGCAGGCAGAGCCAGATTGAGCACAGGTAATTATTTAAGTGCAGCCTCACATTTATCTTCCTGCCAGATTCTTCCTGGTTTGTATTTCATTCTACTAATTGCTTGTAAAATGCAAGCATGCCTATTTGAGAAGGTTTTATGCTCACTTTGCACACTATTGATGAGGCAAAGAGCAGAGAATCAGGTCTTCACGGAAAGACACATTTTTTAAAAATTAAGCAATAAGTAGATGGAAGAAACCTATCACAAAAATTACATTGAAGATGCAAAGTTGAATTTTCAGTAGTTAGGTTCCAATGCTATTGAAGTGCTCTTTGTAACCATTGCTCTGTTTTCCATTCCAGATTAAAGCATTATACTATCAAATCCTAAAAACATTGAATGGTTTGAGTTCAAGGGGACCTTAAAGATCATCCAGTTCCAACCCCCATTCCATGGGCAGGGATGCCACCCATTAGACCAGGTTGCTCAGGGCCCAATCCAACCTGGCTTGAGCACCTCCAAGGATGGGGCATATATTCCCTTTGTTTTGTAATTTTTATACATATTAGAGTTTTATGAAATCTTAATCAGTATCAATTGGATTCCTATGTTAGCATTACTTTTTTTCTTTTATTACTTTTATTACTTTCATTACTTTCTTTTTTTATTACTTCAAATAGATGTTGTAATATCAGTAAGAAATATTTGAAATTTCAATCATATTTTTCAGAACCAGGGTTTTAATTATCATCATAGATCTCATATCAGATAGAATGGACTATTTCTTCTGCTTCATTCATAGCTTCCATTTCCTTACACATTCCACGATCAATAAATAGACAAAGCAAGAATTCCACTAGCAGTAAAAAAGCACAGTTCTGATTACTTCCCTCACTGGAAGCAAGTGCTTATTTCCTTTTGTATTCAATAGTAGTCACATGTATCCAAAGACAGAATTTTGTCTCCAAATGTTTATTCTTTGAATATTATCTATTTAGTATCATGGTATGTAAATTTCAGTCTGATATGATATTGAGAGGTGAAATTTGTACTGAGGTTGATTTTATTCATTTATTCTATTCCTGGCATTTTTCTTTTCTTGGCAGCAAGCAAAACAGAGCAAGTTTACACATAATCAAGCTGCACGTCTTGCATTGCCCTTTCAGTGATAATCCATCCACTTTTCTGGAACTTTCATGGAAGTATTTGGCTTTGGAAGTAGTGATTAATTGATGAGACTAATAGGAGTAATAAGGGCTAAAAATAAGCAGTAAAAAAGCAACTGGTTAATGTTAATAAGATATCAAAATTAATTTGCCTAAGTAATCTGAAACATTTAGACAGTATAACACAGTGGGTAAAAAATGGCAAATGCAATGTTTAGAGTAGATGATAGGGTAGTTTTCAGCAGGTTCATACATCCCTCATGATCTTACATGTTGCATCTCTTAAGTAGCATATGACATTGGTGTTTGATGGCCTTGAAGTGCCCATGAGACATTTACCTCTCCCAGGGAACCATGTACATCTCTGCCTTTTCCAACACCAAGGCAGTGACCCTGAACTCTCTTGCACCTGCTGTGAAATGTCAGGCAAAGCAGAGAACTGAGCAAACAGCCTCTTGCTTTGAGAGCTTCTCATTGAATGTAAAGGGCAATGTCACATCAGCTTTTACAGTGCACTGCATTAAGTCAGGGATTGATTAGCAGCTTCCACTGCAGGCAAGAAGACAAAAAAACAATTAATCCATTTCTCGTCACCTTTCAGAGTAAGACAGTCTGTCTTCTTTCTCTGATCTCTGCTGCAGAATCACAGAACTGCTAGGGCTGGCAAGCACCTGTGGACATCATCCGGTCTGATCCCTCTGTCAAGGCAGGGTCACCTGGAGCAGGTGACAATGGGAATGTGTCCAGGCGGGTTTGGAATGTCTCCAGAGAGGGAGGCTCCATGACCTGCCTGGGCAGCTGCTCCAGTGCTCTGCTACCCTCAATGGAAAGTTCTTTCTCACACTGAGATGAAACTTCTTGTATTTTAGTTTATGGCCACTGCTCCTTGTCCTGTTGCTGGGCGCCACCACAAAGAGTCTGGCACCATCCTCTTGGCACCCTCCTTGGAGATATTTATATGCATTAATGAGATCCCCCCCTGAGTCTTTTCTTCTCCAGACTAAACAGGTCCTCTCCTCTCCTCATAAGAGATGTTCCAGACCCCTCATCATCTCTGTGGCCTCCACTGGACCCTCTCCAGTAGCTCCTCTGTCCAGAGAGGAAGTAGGACTCCATAGTAAGGAAATCTTTGAAGAAGATCTACAATGCCTTTCTTAATTTATGCATGTTGCCTAAATAAGTGTACTCAGTTTCTTTTTCCTTCAGTTTCCCATTTGCACAGCTTCATCACCCCACAGAGATGTTCCAGGTGCAGTCCATTCTGTTTGTGAAGTGTCCAAAGATATTTTGATGAAAATTTCCAGTAAATGCAAAGAAAAGATTGACTGTGTAGAAGTCTGTTGTTAAAGATACAATTTTATACTTTTTAAAGGACAGTTAGAGGGGGATTTAGAGATAAATGTAATCCAAAAAGGAGGTAATGACAGAAGTTGTTCAGGTTTTGGTTTATTATATTCATCTTGACGCAAAGAGCCCTTTCAGAAAGGTCAGTAGTATTTCACATTATAAAAATCAATGTAAATGATACATAATTATCAATTAGTTGTGTTCTACTGTCTATTTCAGTTAATAGCCAGTGACTTCCATTGCCTTTAGCTAAGTACAAGAATCCTGGGATGAGATTCTAGTAGAATGTAATGTTTCCTTCTAAATCAGTGACAAACTTTGAGTTAAATTTTTTCTTGGTTTGTGGCCTGTGTGCTGTTACATTCACACAATCAGAGGCAGCAGGTTCCTTTCAGCAGTACAGGGATTAAACCTGGAGCACTATAAGCACAATGCCCACGTTAAAAGAGGCTGTGGCATAGCAACTGCTCCTGTATTGTGAGGAAATTGCACTGGGTCAGGTGCACTGAACATGAACTCCTACTTTTATCCCAAACGTGGGTGCATCACTTGGTGTAACATTTCCACAGTGATTCAGAGGGAGGAATACCAATGCATACCCCATCCCTGTCATTCCTTACCACAGCTTTTCTTCCTCTAGCTGTACTCAGTTTTGTGTTCCCAATTATATGACTCCAAGTTTGGAAATAGCAGTTCTGAAACAGCAGTTCTGGAAGAAATAGATAGCAGCTGGTAGTCTCTAGAAAGATTGGTAAGTAATTATTGCAAATAATATGGAATTATGTCACAATGGTTGAGAATAACAGCTGAGTTTTGATGGGAAAATTTGCAGCTAATCCAAAGACAAATCCCTTATGCGTAGTCTCAACCATTTCTGTTTAATAAACTGTAGAGCAATAGAATGTCAGTCAAACAAGCTGGTTGTGATGTAATTAATTTGCTACACATAAATATTCTTTATAGTAATTAATCCCTGAAACATTATTTATAAAGCCTGAAAACTGTAAAAGTTTGGGGTTTTTTAGAAAAATCTATTTATGTGTATGTAGTCAGTTTGTTCATTTTTTACAGACTAATTTCCTTGAAGTTCTTGTTCATAAAGATATGAAATATATTTTAAAACCATATTAGAATCCTTCAAGCAGCTTAACTATACATTTTTACAAAAAATATTGGCTTAGAAACTGCTGTAGAAAAAAATTGCTCTGAGTTTTTGGACCCAAATAAGGAAAATCAGAGTTGAACAAAATATCAATTTGATTATCTGAATATCTAACATGTTCATCTTTTATGAAGGCTTTTAGATTACATTTTTTTCCTTTTTTAGCAACTAATACATATCAAAAATTACATGGAAAGTCAGAGTGATGTTATTACCTCAAGGTTAAAAAGAAAAAGGATTCTGTAGCGAACATGATTCTATTCCAGTTTGTTAAATGACATTGTCTTTAGTGTCATGCAGCTATTTCTGCTTACAGTTGTCATGGTGCTTGCAGTTGCAGTGTCTGCAAGCCTGTGGAAGCACATGTGCATTACAGCTTCACCCCTAAGGAGATATTCCCCCCACCCCAAGTGGCATCAGCAATGTAAAAAAGTTACACTTGCTGGAACTGCAGTTCCCAAAAGCAGCTAAAGTGCCCCATACACACAACTAAAGTTTATAGATATTACAGTTTACAAGAATCTTATCAGTATTTTTCATTGATGCCTGACACAGTGATATACAATACACCAGCATGGGAACTTTATGAAACTTATTAGATGAGTAGATGCTTATAAAAATATGTGGCACTACAAGGAATGTGTCAGAAAAGGAGCAGCACAAACTAAAAAATCAGCATTAGGTTTGCTATACTGAAGATTTTCTTACCTAGAATCAGTTATGAGAATGTTCAGGTATTTCTGTTCATCTCTCCAGAGAGCACATTTGCACACAACTGGCAGGTTACTGACTCAGTAGTATAATAATTTTTCAAAGCAAGAGTGGAGGTTTTCAAAAAGTTACATGGTGCAGCTACTACATCTGTCCTCCAGAAAGCCCAAAATGGTTATGTGTGTATAGGGAAACATGACACTAGCTTCCCCTCCAGGAAAATAGATCTCCAAAATGCATCCAGGTATCCTCTGCTGGCTCACATTTACATTAGCTTGTGCAAGATGTTCAGAAATTAAGGAAGCAATCTATTGGTCCTAATCTAAATTCAGAACACCTACAGTGATGTTGCTGCACTTTGTAACCAAAATCCATGGTTGCCATGGATAAACCCATCTATTATCCCGTTAAAATTCTCACTGCTGACTCATATTTGGGTCACCTGTTTGCTCCATTCTTTGGTTTATATGAACTGAAGAGGTAAAATGCATGGACACTAATGACCTCATATGTCCTGTGAAGTGTTTGCCAATGTTCTCATACATTAATGTCAGGGATTTTGGATGCATTTTTCACTTATATGTAACTAGAAATAATATCCTGGGAGACTCTTTAAATATTCTCTACAAGGTATAAGAGCCTGCAGAAACAAGTTCAATTATTGCTGAATTACTTTTGTGCTCATTTTTAATGTTATAAATCTTACCCTTAAAAAGAAAATGTCAGTGAATGGTATGTGTACATTGTACCCTCCTGGACAAGTTTGCCAATAAGTGACAGTAGCTCATTCTTAAAATTGAAATTAGCATTTTCTTTGTTTGTGATACTATAGTAAACATTCTTAAGGTACATTGTATAATCTAACAACCCATTTATGCAAAGCTTGAATGAAAAAAAAGTGCTATTAATTTCAGAAATTCCATTCTTTTGGGATGCAATGTAGGATAGACTTTTAACAATTACTTAAGCAGCAGATGTGCAGTGAATTTCATAGCAATAACATAATTGTTGTCAGTGAAAGACTGGTCTACCTTGTAAGAATACCTCTTATAGAGCAAACGTTTTGTCATCTAGCTTTCTGTACTAGTTTGTGAAAAACCTGCTTCCTAAAAAAAAAAAAGATTCCTCAGATCCATGACAGAAGGCAACATCTTTCTCTCTGTAGTCCTGTTTAATGCTACTAGCAGTGATACTGAGCTGGGGAGTGCTACTCTCAAGTAGCATGAAGATTAATAAATGCAGTATTTAGACAGAAACTGATTTAGTGATTTTTCTTGAGTGTGATGAAAAGGTAGTGAAGGTGAAAATGCTACTGCAATGCTAAAAAGGCTATAAAGGCCCACAGGGGCACTTCATAAGCTGATTTGCACAAAACTTAGTAACTCACTGCATAATAAAATGCATCTGAAACACTTGTCAGATGGCATGGTGTACCACTGGAGTGGTGGCTGGGCATAATATTAAAACTGAACATTTCCTTCTAATGTACCTGGCTGGATCTGAAAACACAGAATGTGTTGTTCACAGTGCATTTTCACTGACAAAGAATCCAATGTACATTCAAGTGTATGACAGAGGATGGGATGGTCCTGCTGTTACAGAAAATTAGGCTCCCTTCCAAATATATGAGATTTGTATAATAGTGTGTTGCAAAGCAAGCAGAAGTAAGGAGCAAAAAGGAGGTTTGAAACTGCTAAGTTCTTAATACATAATATTTACACAAGAACATCAATCCTGCTGAGCACCTGTATTAGGTCATTTTTTAAGGGAGCTGGGAAAAGAAATTATTCTTTTGCTTAGGGAGGGATGTGCAAGTGATATGACACCTCAAACAGATGAGATCTGTAGAGATTTTAGGAAGCTGTGAGCAGTAAACAAAGGTATGACTATTCTGCCCAAAACTTGTGGATCCCTGGTTTTGTGCTGAGGGAGAAGGAAATGAAAGATTTGAGCAAAGATAAAGAGCCTGTTAGCTAAGGGAGAGAAGGAATGGAGATGCCCAGGTCTGCAGTGGCTGGGTGAAGAATGCAGAGCATAGTGTACAAGCCAAAACAAGGATCAAAATCCTGCAAGAAGGATGGACATTTGTTCCAAACAAATTAAATCAGACTTCAGAAATGCAGAAAGTGGTTACGGGTGGCTCCATGACTTCTGCCACCCACCTCCATCTGCATATTAGTATGTGGAAAACATGAGGACACTAAAAAGGTGAAATCCATTTGAAAAATTTCAAAAACAATTTATTAAGCCAGCTTTTCAACTTGTGCAATAAATCAGATGGCTGTAGAGCTGTGCAGTTTTCTCCTCTTTCTTTTTCTTAGCTCTGATAAATGCAGGTTTCACAGCTTCCTGTAGGACTGGCATTTATAGCTGTTACTTCTGGCTACTACACAGGTATGGTTGTCTTTTCTAGCTTGACACGCAAAAGCTTCTTAACCATTTTGTAACAGCTAAAGAAGGATCTAAGGAACAGGAAGTCAGCAAATTTGAGGTTTTTTCTCACTGCAGTGAAGAGAGGGGAGAAACCTAATTTGTGGTTTGGTCTTTGGTTTGTTTTGTTTTTCCTAAGGGTACTCAGATCCTGAAGATTGAAACAGTGGGTATTACTACCTCAAGTAAGATCAAACCAATTATGCTTTAAAATGCAAGTCCTGTATTATTATGTCACCGGTGCACTGAGGCACAAGAATGTTATTTACTGTTAGAATGCTATTAAGTGCTTTTATTTCCACTCCTTCTATTACAGAACATGAAAAGCAGCGATTATGCAAAAGCACAGATTATATGAATTTGCACTTCAAAGTGAAATGGTTTTATAATGAATATGTGCGAGAACTCTCTGCTTTCAAGGATGCAGTGCCTGAATACTCTCTGTAAGTGGTGTTTTGGGGAGGCTTCCCTGAGCCTGGGCTTCAGGCAAGGTTTGTTTTGGTCAAATATTTATGCTCAGGTTTGTGCAAGATCTCAAGGTGGAGCACCAACAACTACTTTTTGCACTTCCTTCTCTTTAATTCTTCATTCTATCAGGTGAAATAGTCCTTGTGTTAAATGTGCAATTAGCTATTTCATAGGTTTCTACAGTTCTTGTAACTCCAGGTCTTCAGAGATGGCAAAATGCTTTGGTCAGGAAACGTCTGGGGAAGGTATGAGATGTGGGAACGGCAGCTCTAGTAGTTGTAGGTGCCTGCATTTGTTTTATAACCAATTTTGGATAAAGCTGTAATAGAATATACTACTGCAATCATTCTTACTGGATCAGGTTAATACTCTGTGGCTGGTTTTGTTTTCACCTGTTTCCTGCAATAAATATATTCAGTCCTGTCCTCGTATATGAGCTATCCTTAATCTTCTGCAAGTCTGCTGGTTTGCTGAGATGGTTTGAGGCCTGTTATTACTTTAATTTTTTTTTAATAAATAAAAGAAAAATAAAACACAGCTGATTTTTACTAAAACAAACTTATATACAAGTTATTTCATATACATTAAAAGATAAATATTACCAAAGAGCCAATATTGATAGAAAGTGCATACCTGCCATGCTTCACTGGTAGAGAATTGGCTACTGCTAATTTTACATCACCAGGATACACCAGTGAGGCTATTGTGAAACTGAAGCCTAAAATGCCTTTTGTTTGCTGCAGCGTTTCAGTGACAAAAATTTTTCCAGAGTTGCTGGAATCTTTAGCAATTATAACAGATCTGAAAACACAAGGTGCCAAACTGCTGGGTATTATAACATCTCTCCACTTGGGATCTTTATGAAATCTACCTACTTTACTTTACAAAATTGCTTTTAATTTTCAGGTGGTTTGAACCATTTGTCATACAGTGGCTGGATGAAAATGAGGATGTCTCAATGGAATTTCTTCATGGAGCACTAGAAAGAGACAAAAAAGATGGGGTGAGCCTTTACTTTTTAAAGAAGAGAATAAATAAAGTATTAAGACATATATTATTACAAAATCAGAAGTACATTTGGTCCCACAAGAGCCTTCTTAGACTTCAAGAGATAACAGCTTTTGGAAGATACCATATAGAGAAATTCCTGTTCTAATTCCTTCTAATTCCCTCTGCCTAAATCCCCACAGAATTTATTCTATGGTACCATTTCATTAACCTATGATGTGATAATGATGTCATGAATGAAAATTCTGATATTATTTTCAAAATATTCAAAAGTATCAGAAAAGTGAAAAACCACATTTCTTAGTATTACCAGGCAGACCTTTTTCTTCCTTTATTACTTTTTGATTCTAGAAGGAATTTCAAGTATAAGAATCAATTAATACAGTTTTGATCTCTGAACAAATGTTAACATTTGAATGTTTCTCTCTAGTTTCAGCAAACATCAGATCATGCCCTCTTCTCTTGTTCTGTGGTTGATGTCTTCACACAGCTCAATCAAAGCTTTGAGATTATTAGGAAATTGGAGTGTCCTAATCCAGAAGCACTATCTCATTTAATGAGAAGATTTGCAAAGGTAAATTAAAGTCAATGCATCTCAACTAAGCTTCAGAGAGAATGACACTGTGTTGCCTTGTACTTAAAAGCTAAGTGATTCCAATGCTTTTTAGATTCAGTGTTTTTTATCTGATTGGGATCCTAAGACATGCTGTCTGTGGCTTAAGGCTGGGTTTTGTCTGCTTTGTCAAAATGGTTTACCAGTTTGAGAAGTTCTATCCTCTCTGAGATTTCACATTTATGTATTTTATACATATATGTATGCATCAATTGTTATCTTGCTAAGACCCAATTGCAGTTCTGTTAATGGAGCCATTCAGTGAAATGCAATTAACTAATTAGGCAGTGCAAGTGAAGAAAAAATTGAAGGTGTGGCAATAAAGTATTTTTGTTTGAAGTCTTGAAGTGGTAGCTATTCACCTGCTGCTTGATAAACTCAACTCTGCCAGCTTTCTATTTGGATAGTTACATTTCCTCACAAGCTCTGAATTTCTATTAAAGTCGTGCTGGCTTTAGAAAAGTTCACATTTACATTTAATTCTGTTCTTTCATTGCAACAATTCTCCATTTGCAGAGTTCTTATTTACGTGATTATTTTAAGGTAACTCATATTGCCAGGCTTTGAACAGTGCTCCTTTTGTCTTATATTTCCATTATATTTCTAGTCTATGTATTGTCACCCTGGAGGAATTTTTGAGCTTGCTACTGTTCCATTAATTACGTAGTACATTGTAAGGAGTAGAGTTCTCAGTGCTTCTCAAAAACACTGCTGCTAAAATTAAACTATCTCTGCTATTGAAGATTGCTTTACATTAAGAACTACCCACCATCTGTGCAGGAATTTGAAAATGTGTTCACAGGATTGTTTACATTATATCTAAAAAATATAATACACAATGTATGCAAGCACCTGTAAAGCCTATCATTTATACAAACCTCTTCTTTTATTATTTTTGGTTTACATTATGAAATTCACCATTTAAAAGAGTCTTCTCTTCTAGACTATCAACAAAGTACTTGTTCAGTACGCTGCAATTATTTCAAGTTACTTCAGCTCTTATTGTGATAAAGAAAATGTGGTGAGTAAGAACCTGTGGCTTTTTTCTGCCTCCGAAATTACCTTTACGTGACTTACTGTACTTTTTGAAAATGTAATCTCTTCTTTATATGAAAAAACATGAATGGAGAGAGGTCAGCATGTTTTCATAGCTGCTTACAGTGATGTGTAAAAGCTGCAATAAGTGAAATTAGTTAAGAATCCTAGCTAATAATTTCAGTATTAAAATTATAAAATAATTACAAGATGGCTACAAACATGCCATGAATAACAGCCTAATACTATGGTGAACATAGTGAATGTATCTTCATCTTGTTTCTCAAACAGAAGAAAAGATCTTTGTTTAGGGTTCTCACTTTGCATGGCCTTGCCTCCTGTATCAGTTTGTGCATTGGAGGGTCTCTGAGATTGCTGCTCCCTGAGCAGAGGCTGCTGCTGCTGCTGTTCACTGTGCTGTACCCCTGCAGAGGGGAGAGGAAAACTCCACTGTTTTCTTGCCTCACTGCTTACAAGGGAGTCCCTAATGAAGGACCAGATTGCCATGGACTCAGAAATAAATGAGATATGGGCACTAAAGGTGTAGTTGAGCAAATGGAAACATTTTCAATACTTTAACAAGACCAAGGACAAATATTCTTGGGAACTGGCTTTTCAATATCAGTGCTATTCAATCAAAGCTAGTTCTGGCATGGCTTTCAGCACAATGTCTGTTGTATTAATAGTGATTTGTTCAGCTGTACCAATCTGCAGTGGCATCAATAACTGCAGCCCCATGCTCAGAGTGGTTACCTTCAATGGTACAGCCCTTAGCCCATCCCAGATCTCAGCTGTGCTTGTGTCACATCCTGTGTGTGACATCTGCCAGTGCTTTATATAGTTAGGGGCAATGTGATGGTCTAGAGGTCACCAACATACACACAGTGATGGAATTTTGAAAGACATCTATTGCAGCTAAATATCAAATATTGGGAGTTCCTATGAATTTAATGCTAATATTAAATCAAGCTCACTGCTTTGTTGAAGAAATTAGTTCTAATAAAGCATTGAATCATCAAGTCTAACTGTATAGTCTTTTGGCCTATCCAATGTGAGTTTTTTAATTGTTGGAGTGAATAATTTCTGAAGTCATTCTCATATACCTATCTTTATTAAAGCTTTAGATGAAATTAATCTCATTATGAATGAAATAATGGCTTGGGTTGGAAAGGACCTTAAAGATCATCTCCTTCCACCCCTTTTTTGTGAGCAGAGACATCTTCCACTAGACCAGGTATAAAGTATTGTATCAAATGCCTTTGAAGGACTTTTTTTAAAACAGAATTTGCCTTACATATTTCTATCTTAACAAAAGCCCGTTTGATCTGGTAATTTCAGCTAAAATAAATGTTCATCTGCATTAAAGTTGATAGAAGGGATTAAAATCAATACCTTTTATGATTCAAATTAGAATTTGGCATTCTTTTTCAAGTCAGTACTTTTAGGAATCTTTTTAACACTACAAAATATGCACATAAACTGTTCAAATAAAAGCATATCAAAGATGCTTTTCATAAAGGTATTTATCTAATGTAAAAACAGCCTCTGATCTTCCACCTCCTGTCAGCATTTACAAACAAATGTGGGTTCTGGTGTTGTACTTGCCACCCACTTTTACCTGTTATTGCACCTGTCTGATTCCTGTAAACTGCTGCACAGACTATTCTGAAGGGCAGGAGATAATGAAATACAATGAGCATGTTTTTCATGTCTGTTCTTTACCTGACAACAATAGCAAAGTTTTCATTGAGCCAAGGTAGGCTCAGGCTCTGAAAGAGCCACCTGAGCCAGCCTCAAAGCAAACTTTGAAACTGCTTCCATGTGAAGTATTTCTCTCAGAGCTTCAGTGTATTGCCAAAGGCATTTGCATTTGTTTGGAACAAAAGGAACAAGATGTTATATTCAGCTACTTATACCCCCATCACAAATCATAATTCTCATAATTATTGATTTGTGATATTGCAGATAATTTCCAAAATAATTCATTTGTTAGAAGTCAGGAGATAGTACAAGAAAGGAGAATACAGTCTTAGTGATTGTAAATTAATAGAAGGTAAATAGACAAATAGGAGTGGGGTTTGTGGATTTTTCAATAGATGAGCAAAGAGGTGACATTTCAGCTATACAAAGCCAGCTGCATTCTGTAGGAGGATGAGGAGCATGCTTCACTGGGAAGGAATAACCTAAGTAGTAAGAAGTTAGACCAAATTTTTTTTTTTGTAATCATTCCATCACTAGCTTGTTGTCTGAAAAAAAGTGTATGTGTTTTATTGAAATGCATTTCCTCAGTGTCCAAATTAATCTAGTCACATACTAGAACACACTGGCCCTGGCCAGCCAGTTCTTTTAGTAAGCATTGTCTGATTGCTTCATCTGCACCATAACAAACCAGCATATAAAGTCATCTAAGTACACAAGATTCTAGTAATAGATTCTTTCTTCCATGATTTTTGTAGCTAGCTCCTCATATTTATTAATGTTTTACTTTTAACCTTATATGAATACAGAAATCGCTGTCTTTTGCACAGTGGCTCTTTTTGCACAGTGTTCTGCCTTTAAAAAATAGCTTAAACAGCAACATTTCTACACTGAAATGATGTGATTACAGAGTTCTATTTTCTAATTCATTCACCAGCTTTTCAAGTAATGCAAAAATGCATATTTTTAAAATATTATTATGTTATGAACAGAACTGCCTCCTGATTTATTCAAATACTTAAGCATCAGCCATTATCCAGGTTACAATGTTTGCCACAGTTTTCTGCAAAGGCTGGGTCTAGCAAGCAGTGTGGCAACCCATTTCCTGCAGCCTATTGTGAGTCCCAAAGCCCTTTGATCATTGTTGCCTCTGCTCTCCACGGGATGATGATGTGCTACTTGCATTAATCCACCAGATATAACTGTATTAGGTATGACTAGAAATTACCTGGGATAGCTCAGGCCGTGAAATTCTGGGGTCTGAAACCTGTCCGGCTGATTGGGAGATGGTGTCCAGGTCTCTGTGGGGCAGCTGAGCAGGCAGAGAAGGGTCAGTTAAAGAGGAAGGAGAAGCAGCAGTGGACGGGAAGTTCCTGTAAAAACACAGCTCTATGAACGAAGATGGTCTTAGAAATCTTTTCCAACCATAATGATTCTGTAATTCTGTGAATGTAGGGCTGCAGAAGAATTGGTCGTGCACAATCTCACATTTGCTGCTCTCTCTGTAGGCCTGTATCTTGATGAACAACATTCAGCAATTAAGAGTCCAGCTTGAGAAAATGTTTGAGTCCATGGGAGGGAAGGAGGTGAGTCATACCTGTTTCCTGGCTCATTCCAAGTTCCTTAGAGATCATTAGCACCATGTTTGCTACCTAGTCAAAGCTTTCACTTCGACTTGCAAAGAAAATCAAAATGCTTTTTTAAAAAGTCTGCAAGACCTATTTACTGTCCTGACAATACTGGAATGATATAATGCTATTTCACAGACACATGCTAATGATCTGTAATTTTTTATCAGCTCTGGGTGTTTTGTGTTGCAATCTGCAGTGCCAGCTTTATTTCAATGTTTGTATTGGACTATACTTTGCTTTTTATGTATTAGTACGTTTTGTCTGTAATGTGTCATTGTCTTTGTCTAATGCCTTTGACTTGCAATCCACTGAGCAGAAGAAAGAAGGAGAGAGATTCTCTTATGAGGTTTGTGATAGTAAGCATCTTTTATTATTCCTGATCATATTTTCTAAGGCTAAGAACAGTCACATTTTCTATTTATGCATTCCATTGATGCATTTGTGTAATTCCCTATGATCTAAAATCAAAAAGAGCTATGCTTGGGCATTCAGTTGACACTAAACCGAAAAGTTTTACTAGGCAGGTAGTATAATATTCTTTTAGAGTTTTAAAAAACCTATAAAACATTAAGTGCACTTTTCAGTATCTGAGGGCCTGCTTGTATTCAAGATACCATCCCACCAAGAGCTGTTGCTCAACAGTTCAAAACATCCTCAGCTTTACCTCCTTTTTCATTTCAGAAGATTTAAAAGTGCCTGAAGTCCTGTCCAACAGTAAAAGGACATAAATAGTGCTCCAATACCTTCCAGACAGTCTTTCACTGTTCTGAAACACGATGAAGAAATTAACACATCTTCAAGCCATAGAAGAAATCCTGTCTACTTGTTGAGAAGCAATGGTTAGAACATGAATATCCTACCCATATATCAGTAGCTGGTTTTAAAAATAAGTTATGTATACATCGTCCCTTTTCTTCTTGAGGCTGTAGCTTGATAGATTCCCAAACCTGTGATCTAATGTGGCCACACTGTATAGAGAAAACTGGAAAACACAGCATTTCATATTTCCACACCCACAGTGGGACCCTGCAGAGGTGAGATGGGTCCCCTGTGCTGTGCAAGGAACTGAAGCCTCCAGATGCACCTGCAGAGTCACCCCAGGGTGCTGAGGGTCTGCTGAGCAGCTCCTTGAAGCTGCTATAACAATACAACAATTCCTGCTCCCAGATAACAGGAAATAAACTTCTGCAGCCTTGTCACTGCAAATTTCTTACCAAACATTGAAAATAGATATTCATCATCCAGAAGGGGCTGCTTTTTTGGTTCCTATTACACCCTTTTCCCTCTCTGAATATTACAAGTAATCTTGCCCTCCATGCTTTTATGTTCTGTGCAAAGTACTTTTGTATTAGGTCTTGTATCCAATCCAGTTTTGACTATCATGATTCATGAAAACAGGTACATGTCCATAAATTGGGATAATGACATGGGCAGAAGAAAGCTGAGTCACATTTTATATCTATTGCTATGAAATTATTTTCAACCAGAATAGTTGCTTGAATCTCTAAAATGTCCCATTTTCTGCAATGAAATATTAGTTTTTTCATTTGCTACTCATGTCTTATATAATATCTTTTTTAAATTAGGAATTTTTCATAGCAATTTTCTTTCAAAACTTCTTATGACTTCTCATCCTTTTTGGTTTCCTTTTGATGTTAATGAGGATGAATTATTAAGGTTGTTACAGTATTAAAGCAGAATTTCCTACAAATATGGTGCAACATGCAACCCACGGAGACAATTTGGATCTATTTTCCTATAATCCCTTCATTAGGTGTCTTAAGTGCATCTCTGATTCACAGTCTAAGAGAAAGGATCTTAAAAATACATTCAAACTTTTAGGGCAACTTCTCGAAGGAAAGTACATTCATGTTCAATTTTTTCTCACCCATATCAAAATGCCACTAAAATGTTTGTCCTCCAATTTAAGTACTTATTCCCCTTGCTATTCCAAAGGCACAACTGCTAATGGCCAATTTGGCTTATTGAACTGGTACTTATAAGAAACAAAGCCAGCAATAAAATCTGTAAGCAGTTTCTTTGAAGGGAAAAAACAGTTTAATATTTCACTTGTGGAGGGCATAAAAGTCAGATGATTTTCAGCAAAATAATGAGACCTATTTCAGTTGAAGCAAAACTAATTCTAAGAAAAATTAAATGCTGTTAATCTCCACAGTATCACACTGTGAGCAGTATGTCTTTCAAACTGTGCAGTCAAAATAACCACAATCAAGCAGCAGTCCCTCTGTTCAGAGTAGGCTTATTGCACATTGCAGGCAGGGAGCTCTCTAACTAGAGAAAAAACTGGTTTCTCAGATCCCCCACCATTAAAATAAAATAGTCTGAACAAAATGAGCTTCTTTATTAACTGTCCTCCTCTGCTGCAGCAAAGCAGGGAGGGAACTTACAAATCATATCAACGAGAACAATCTGCCATAAGAAAGAGTAGTAAAGTGCATCCAACCCACTGTTTGGGTTTTTTTAAATCAAGTCCAAAAACATGAGAACAGATCACCATCATAGAATTTTGGTTTAGCTCCTGTTTGTTTCATCCAATAGGAATGCATATATTTACACTAAATATTTTTTCATGTCTGACAAGCTGGAAGCTGATAAAAGAGAAGGAGGAGAAGCCAATGCTTGTGTTGCTTTACACCAGATGACAGAACATGGCAGAAATGAGTTGCTGTAATTAGGATCAAAAAAAACGTGTAAAGCAAAAGGACGTTGTTTATGTATAACATTATATTAACTGTAGATAAATCATATTCCCACTTTGGTAAATTCAGTTCCAACTTTACATATAAAGCTTAGGAATTCCTATAGGAATCTATATGTGGCCTTAAAGACTTTGATGGGGTGACAGAGGACCAGACTTCAGCAGAATAGTTCCAAAGTGTCCATCTTTGCATCTTGTACAGAGGCCCAAGTGCTTCTCAGTGCACTGAGAGCAGTGGCAGCCAAACATCTCACATCTCACTGTCCCAAGGGTGTGAGTGGAGAAAGGGTGATGTCTGTCTGAGACAGAAAGAATCACTAAAGTGATGGAGCTGATAAATACCTGTATCTTTGCTAGATATACAGAAAATACCCAAAACTATTTTCTTAACAGCAGTAACCAGGTGGTCCCATTAGGAAACTATAAGTGATTAGACCTGTGAAATTGCAGATAAATGGGATTCAGATAGAGAGCTTCCATTTAACTCATGCAAAAGTAATTTGTATCTCTGTAGTTTCCTGCAGAAACACCACCAAATTTGCAGTTAACAAGATTATGTCCATACTAGCACACATTAAATTACAGCAGGAAATACCTCAATCTAACACATTGAAAGCAGCCAAATTCATCAGATTTTTAACTCTTTTCCAAGGCTTGTCTGTATAAAAAAATTCACAGTTTTAGACAGGCAGAATTTGGAAACTATGATGTTTCAACCATTTCTTATTTTTTCAGCTGTTCAGCAAATGTGTTCTCAGTTTTTGTGTAGCATTCAGAAAAAGTCAAACTTCTAATTATCCCTTCGATAATGCATAATCCATAGATCTTACATAGTGTGCCAACAAATTTATAAGTATATTCCCTTGTGGGTAAAATTTAATTCTACTATTTAAGAACATGGTAAAATAACAGAAATATGAGCTCAGAAAAGCCAAAAATATTAGGAATTGATATAAAAGTATGATTTACACATTATTAATGAAATAAGATTGCTCCTCTAAAAAATCCAATTTTGAAACCGGAGCAGCCTACCCCGATGTATTTTAAAGCTAGTCCATGCATGCTGGGAACTGTAAATGGAATTCAGAATGCACTTGTCCAAGGGATAGATGCGTTGTCTTTTCTATTTTGGTGCCTAAATTGGATATGGTACACTAATGACACTCATAGCTGTATTTTATTGTTGGTTTGTAGGATTTTTTTCCCAAAATAATCTGCTCAAGTAGAGCCTTCTCCTTTTATTTTCCTGAAATATGTTCAGGGAAGTTTGTCAGTGTTCAGTCCTTCTTCATCAAACACTATGAAGCAAAGATTTGAAGAGAAAAAGAGAAGTGCCCAACACCATAAATATTTAATTTTCATGTCTGTATATCCCTCTATGACATCATCTCAGATGCTGATCAGCATTGCCTTTGGTCTCACTTCCACACTTCCATCTTAGCTCTGCCATATCAACAAAAAGAAGAGGTCATGCTCTGGCATATTTGGATGATGCCTGAGGACAATCATTAGCACATAAAGGCACATGATAAAATAAATGAAAAGTGCACATTTTAGTTCTGGTGAGACACTCAAATCACCATATTTTCCAGTATCCAAAGAGAAGTAGCATTTCAAAACCTTGCTGACACCTTTAGTGATGCCCCCACGGCCAGGAGTGCAGCCCCGGCCGTGAGCCCGCATACCTCTTTGTGTCACTCCCCCCGTGCCACCCCATCGATGAGCATGAGCATGTGTACACACAGGGCTGCAGGTCCTGCCAGATGCCTCCAGCTGTGCACACACAAACTTGTTCATGCAATTTGTGAGCACAAAGCCTCCAAAATGTTTAACACTTGCATGCACCCTTCTATAATGTGTGTAATGTCCACAATCTGGCATTTTATCCAATTTTGGCTGGACTAAGTTCGATTCCAGGTGAATTTAGCAGATACATTGTTTTCATCACAACAACCTCTGATAGAAAGTAACCTCATTGACCTCT
This sequence comes from Dicaeum eximium, assembly GCA_013396995.1. NCBI lineage: Eukaryota > Metazoa > Chordata > Aves > Passeriformes > Dicaeidae > Dicaeum > Dicaeum eximium. The sequence goes on from VWZP01009737.1 coordinate 516,509, forward strand.
ATGGGCCCAGTAACAAGGTGATTCTCTAGTTTGTGCATGATCTGCTGAGAAATTTTGAGTCTTCTGCTTGCCTGGTATTTTGTGTTTTCCTTTCCTTACCATGTTAAGTCTGAATGCTTGTGTGTTCAGTGTTTGTTAAATGTTTCTATTCTAGTGGTCTTAAATTTGGGGTTCGTATATATCCCTCCAAAGGAGACAGTATAATTCCCTAGTGAAATGCATTTCCTGGAAAAATCTTTGCCTTTGATAGCAAAGTCTTAATTTCTTTACTTATATACACATGGCAGTAAAATTAGCTTTTTAATTTCTGCTCTTCATAAAGCAATCACTATAAGTGTATGAACTGTCAAAGTGTATCTGCCAGGGACACTACTAAGATATACAGAAGCAACAGAAGTTCTCTCAATGCAAAGTAATTCAAAACTAAATCAGTAAGTAGTCACAGTGAGTACTTACAATAATAACTGAAATTTGAGCTTCTCAGATTAGAAGAGAACTACACGAAGCTGAGTATCTTCTAGAGGATGTGTGGTAATTCCCCTTTGTCACCTCTTTCAGGTTCTTGTCAAAACCTGTAGTGAAAATCTTGGATTTTCTACTATTTTAACCCACACATAACCTCTAAGGACATAAAGGACAGTCTAAGATCAAAACGCAGTAGATCATTGGATCTATTTCAGTTTGTTTTGCTGTAGAATTCCTGTGTAGTCACAAGTAAATTATCCAGTGTGCTGCGACCACTTCCCTTTGTCTCTGAAGTGTCATTAAAAGAACTGACCTGCTGCACCACAGTGCTCTGAAGCACCAGAGGAAAAATAAGCATCAAACACCACTCATGTAGTTGAAAGACAGAAAAACACGAGTAGAAACAGCCGTAATTATGTATTCTAAATGTGCAGTGTCCTTTGAAATTGTCAGAAGATATGTACCTGACCTTGCTACAGAACAGAGTACACAAATTAAGGGTTATCATTGAAAATCATTCCTTAACGCTGTGATGTAACCTGGGACATCAGCTCTTAATTCCCATTCAGCTGTTGATCCTGATGATCATCTATCATATCCCAGAATGGGCTGTAACTATTTTTCCTGAGTGCTAAAGATCAGGGAGACAAAAAATTATTCTTTTTTTATTTGAAAAAGAATCCGTAGCAAATAAACAAGTTTGCTGATCAATATTCATAGGATACTTTTTTTTATTAAATACCTATGCATGTATCCTCATCCCTGTAAATGTAAAAATATATTTGTCCCCTGCATTAATTTTTTCCTATGTTTAGAAAACCTGCATCAGAGCATCATAATGTGTTGCTCTGTGCTTAAATTTTGTTTCCCCTACTGGCTTTTAGAAACAGCAGTACTGAAATTTGGTAGAGTCCCTTCCCACATCCTCTGTTAGTAGAATTGGCATGGGTAGTCTTCAAGCCATCTTCTTCAGTGCTGGCTGTTCTAATTTTACACTGCATTATGGAAACATATGAAATATGGAAACAACTTCAATGCACATCACAAAACAAAATACCAACAGTAGTGGAATGTACAAAAATAATAAAAATATGACAGCATCTGCATTACTACTAACAAGAGCACTGACTTTTCCTGCATCCTTCTCTTGGTGTGCCTTGTTGAATACCACCAGCCTGATAATGATAGTTATCTCCTTGCGACTGCCAACACAGTTGCCACAATCCCACAGAAAGTCATTTTTCCATGGCACAGTTTTGATTTCTAACAATATAAACATTCCCTACTGTAATCCAAGATTTTTTTCTTTTTTCTTTTAATTGTAATTGTATTTCAAGGCCTACTAAAGCAATTCTGTGTCACAACAGGTGTTTCCACATTTGGTTTTCCATAGTGCAGGGTATCTTTGCACATAATTCCTAATTCATTGATTGTAAAGGAAACCCCAGAAATCTAGTGTATAAATAAAATATAATGTTATTTATCTCTTTGCAGTTGGATCCTGAAGCTAGTGTTGTTCTAAAAGAACTTCAGGTGAAACTTAGCAATGTATTGGATGAACTCAGTGTAACGTATGCTGCAAGGTAACAAACCCATTTTACTGCAAACCTTAGAGGAATATTCCTGCTCAAAAAATCTCCCTCGTCGATGAAGTCTGGGTGGTTATTTGCATGTCCTGAGGCATGGCTTGCTTCTGCCTGATGGAGTGGTGTGAATTTGTGTGTGTATGTGTTTAGACTCTGAAACCAACAGTAACCTTGCTGTAAAGACAACTGAACATCGTCTGTTGGGCGTGAACGTGTTACAGAGGCGAGGCTCATGCCTTTTGTTCTGCTTTTTGGAAAGCAAAGTCACTGGGGTTTTTTTGCCTGATGCTATGTTAAACTTTCCTCTTTGACCATGTTTATGTTACTTCTTGAGACTGACAGCTTTTTCCAAGTGGCCTGCTTCAACCAGGGATGTCTGCCTGTGTTTAGCCTGCTTCAAGTGGTCGTTGTGAATGGCCTTCTGGGGTCATTTGCTTGCCTGTGGCTCTTCAAAAATTGTGTACTGAGCCTTACTCTCAAAACCTTTCATTAATCAGAGTGCACACTGCAGTCCAGAATGTGTATGGTGCTGTGCCAGCAGTGCTTGTGGTATAAGAAGTAGCAAGTTACTTTTGCTTCAAATCAGAAAGAAATCTAAGGAAGAGGGATTAGTGCTGTAGTGGTGCTCATTAAGCAAAGTCTGTAGTTGCTTATTTAATCCATTGCTGGGCAGTCTGGGTGGACAGTCTGCTTTTTTCTGTGTGCTTAGTTTGCTGTATTGTCTTGCTGTACTTTTGCTCCCAGGCTCTGCTTCTCGGATCATTGACAGTGCATGAATATTATTTCTTTCCAGGGCTTCTTTCTGAATGAGCCAACTAGGTTTCTGCAACAGCAAACCCAGAATAGCTCAGTGTAGGATATGCTCCAGATAGCTAGAACATTCCTCATGGGTCGGTTTACTGCTTGGGTCTGTGAGGTTAACAATGTTGGAAAGATGTCTAACGTCAAGAAAGGCAATGCATTATTTTGGCTTTTGTTGGAGGGGCTGGTTCCAAGAATTTCCATGAGGAGTTTCACCAGCTGCCTTGTGTCGATTTTAACTAGGGCTTTAAAGTGTGTAGGTAAGTGTACTTCCAAGTGCATTTGGAAATTTTCTGATTTTTCCAGTGATTTCACATGGAGGTTTGCGTTCTCTTTTTACAATTAGCCATGTCACTGGAACAACTGATTGTTTCTCTCTCACAGTAAATTCTCTTTCACTTTCTTCAAGTTAATCTTTGCCATTTATCTCTTCACCTTAACAGGCCCTATATATTCTTGGCCTCTATTTTGCATTTCTGTTCATAAACTAATCCTAAACCATTTCAATCCATCACAAATCAACACATAAATCAAATTACTGTGTGTGCAGAGACTCTTCCTGCCTCTGAACTGGTGACTGATTAACTGCTGTTCTGCTTTGTGTCAATATGTTGTCCAAAGATTATCACATCAAGAGCACTTTAAGACTGTCAGACACTCAACCAGATCAGTTAGGAAACAGAACAGTTTTCAGAAAAGCTGAGCAGATACAAACTTGAGGAGGAAGGATGTGTTGACAGTCCACAGTCACCTTGAAGTGAAAAAGATTCCTCCCAGGAGGAAGAGTCTGAGTGCTTCTAAGCAAGGGTTTTTTTTTTCAAAAGGATATTTTAAGTAGTCCAAGTGTTTTAACGCTGTGTAGTTGCAAAGAAGCAACAAACCTTCTGAAGGCACTGTGTGAAATCTGGAAAAAGTCAAAATGAGCCAAACAGGGCAGAATCAGTAGGAGTTTTTGATTTTTACCTTAAGAAGAATATCAAAGCTTAGTTCCTATTAACCATCAAGAGAAAAATTATTTATCATGACCTCTTTATATCGTCCTTTCACACCAAAAATAAAATCTGGAGAAGTTGTTCCTAGCTGGTAGTCAATTACATCTAACCTATAGATTGTGATACATCTCTTGCTTTCAGAAAATAAATATTTGGCACACCTACAAGGATATGAAAATTGTGGCAAAATGGAAGCAAGGCAGGGAAGAGATCAAAACAGGGCATGAATTATTTATATGAGCTATGATCCTCAGTAGAACTTAATTTCAGACTGTAAACCCACAGTATCTTCAATTTTGAACACTGCATCATTGCAGGAAAATATTAAAGTCTCGTTGAAGAATCTGATGCAAAATCACCATTATTGTTTTCTCTCCCAGAATTCTTTCATTGTCCTTTCTTTTCCATCCTATAGTTTCCAATTTGTTATTGAAGATTGTGTAAGACAAATGAGCAATGAACTGAATCAAATGAGAGGAAATGGGAATGCAGCAGCCAATAAGAACAGTGCAGCCATTGATGCTGAGATTGTGCTTCGGCCTCTCATGGATTCCCTGGACAAAACGTAAGTGTGGCACACTGGGAACTGGATGCTGCAGTCAGGCACATTTGGTTTTACTCTGAAAAACTGTTGATACCTGGAAGCACTCTAGTATTTTTAATATTTCTAGTATTCACTGTGTGCAGAATCCCATGCCTAACCTGTTTACTTACACTGAGCAATTTTTACATAAGCTACAGGCTTGTCTTTCCATGTCTTGTCATGTTTTGAGTCATTGAAAATGAGGCAGTGCATGGTCTCTCCTCCACAGGCTGGGTTATGAACATTGTGCTGAACAAAGGCATTCCTATACTGAAATTGTCTGGCATTATTCTAGCCTTGTACCCAATGTCCCACTGCTTATTGATATGCACTTCTGTGCCATTAAAAACCAGGTCATCATCTAAACAGCAGCTTGATTTTTTTTGTTTTTCATTTGGTAAAATGCTAAGTTTTGAGAGGATCCTGCAAACTCATTCTGGCTTCTGTAAGTAAGGAGAACTAATGTTATCATCATTGAGGAGTGACAAGTTCTGAAAGGCCATGTGTAGCACAGGCACATCTGTAAGCACATTGATGTCCTTGGTCATTGGTGCCTGTCAAGCACCAGTGGCCTTTTGTTGGAAGTGGCTGTGACAAGCAGCCTGGCACTGATCCTGTACTCGAGGTCTCCTGTCACAAGTTACACACCCCTTTGGTTCCTTATGTGGGTTTTCCCCAGACAGAAATTTTCAAAGTGAAGATGGAAAAGGTGCTCCAAAATTAATTTTACTGTGAGTAATAGATAGTAAGATTGCTCAGTATATAGAAGTAAATGCTTCCAAACAGAAGCTGCAAATTTACATTAGCTGTCAGCAACCAGTTCTACATCTCAGTAGAAATATAAAACAAGAGAGACAGTTGCTCTTTATTTTTAAGACATAAACAAATTATATACTAAAACTTTAATTTAGGGGCGTGGGAGTGCTAAATTGTATCATCCATCAAATTTTATAACTCATCATGATTTTGCATTTTCAATAAATATGCATCAGTGATATACTAAGCATTAAATTAGATAGTGGAGATTTATATGTGTTTGTAATCTGCAAGTCTTTCTATCAAAAATATTTACTGATAATATTGCAAAATAATTTAGCTACTGAGAAATTTTTATTACTAGAGTAAAGATACACTTTAATGGCTATTAATCTGAGCATGATATAGCACCTCTGAAGCCTTAATGCTAGTTTTGGTGACTGGTTTGTGGTTTTGTTTTATTCCAGTTTGAGTGTCGCTGCAAAAATCTGTGAGAAGACAGTTTTGAAACGGGTTTTGAAGGAGCTCTGGAAGTTAGTCTTAAACAAAATAGAAAAACAAATTGTGCTTCCACCACTGACAGACCAAACCGTAAGTGTTCCAGAATAATTCTCAGTTGATGTAAAGGATTGTAATGACGTGCCTGATCAGGTGTTGCCGAGGGGTCTGACGTTATCCTGCCCTGTACCTTGACACAAGGAGGAACACCTGGACTGCAGGCTGTGTGCTGCTCTCTGGTGTCTCAGAGTCGTGCAGCCAGCTTGCTCTTAGCTGCTGAGGAACAATTCACTCCTTCATTTACTGCCTGCCCCAACTCAGAGCAGTTTTTATGAATGCAGTCATGTGAAAGAATGCAGTCATGTGCTCTCATACAGGCGGTTTAATTTAAATCTGGTTTCTCTCTCGGCTTCACTGTGCACAGTAACATAAAGAGCGTTCCTTGCCCTTCCTAGTCACATCAGAAATTCGATCACTTCCATTTTTCTAGGTTTGAGAATGCCAGGGCTGCCCTGTGCCATCCTCCAGCCCTGCCTGCTGTGCCATTCCTCATCTTGAGGCAGTACTTAATTAACATCAGGAAGCTTCAGCCAAACATAGGGCTAAAGCATTGGGGTATTCTAATAGCAACTTGGCAGGAGGTCCCTTTGGGCAGAGCTGCATTTCCAGCTGCTGAGAAGAGGGAACAGAGCTGTACTTACAGAAAGTGGTGCTGCACATGAGACTCCTGTGGGGCACGGCCTGATGTGAACTCTGGTGGCTGAGCCGAGGGCAGCAGTGAAATCTGATCCTGTCAAAGGATCAAGACAGAGAGCCCAGCTTGGAGGCCTTTTCATAATTGCTTTTTTGATGGTTTTTTGCTGCTTTTTTTGACCTTTTTTTTTTTTTGAGGGATTGGGATAGCAAAACTATTAATTCTTCTTGTGTTCAATCTTGTTTAAAATATATTGACCATCTTATGACAAGCTAATCATGATGTAGCCACAGTGTGCCCTTGGCAACTTTGCTGGTACATATCCTATGGTACCACTTCAGATGCTAAAAAGTTGTTGGTCAGGGTCAATTTAAGGACATATCATTAAATCATATAATATATTGAAGATGCATGAAAGAATATTGCTGGACAGGCAGGAAAAACCCTAGTAGAAAATGTATTAATGGTGCAGACATAGTAATAAAATTACCTGAACTATTAAAAATTCTAAATTAGAGCTGATCATGGCCAGGACTCCAGTCACTGAATTTGTTCATATTTACTGTCATGACCTTGTTAACTGTGCATAATTAAAAACAGCCTCTCTTTCAGTAAGTTTCGAATTTACATTTCTGAGATCTTTAGTTTGCTTTTCAAACTTTTTGGTGCAAATTCTATCTGCAGATACATACGTAGCATTTCAATTGGGTAACTGCATTTTCCATCATGTGTTAGGAGCATTTATTAGCTTTATGCAGGATCAATTATTCATAGGACAATCTGTTCAGAGGAGAGTTTCCCTAGTGGTAGCCCCATATAGAGTGTTTCTGGTAGGCATTGTGAACTATTTCCATTTATTTTGATACTTCTGTTTACTATTGAACACATAATTAAAGAAAATCACTGAAAAGTAGGATAATGTGAGAGATCTTCTAGCCCTGAATATTTCTTTCTGTTTGAGGGTGAGAGGCAGAGTCTTCAGAAATGGGGTTTATTTTTTCACATATAGATATAGATATAAATATAGATGATATAGATATACACACACACATATATTTATCTTACCATTCTTGCTACTAAAAAATAATGAAGATTTAAGCTGTAGTTCTATATTGCATTTTCTTCAATTGAAACATTTAGGAAGCAAAATTATTTCTGGAAAATGAAATTCTTTGGAACAGAAAGTCTAATGAAAAATTAGTCTAGTGTAAATTGGATAAATTTTTTTTTCTGAAATCCACATAATCAGAACTATGTCTTGCTGAACTGCCATGTAACTGCACTGGTAATTATATTGCTTGGAGTAATTGTGATAAAGGATGTGAGCATGGAATTACAGTAGGATTCTGTTTGTCTGAGACAAATGTGTAGTCATTGGCCTTTGGTGTCATGCCAGGAGTTGGCTATTGTAGAATATTGCTTTAATTTCATAACATTTCAATATCTTTTAAAAAAGGCTCTGGCTCACAGTGCACCGTTGTGCTGTGTTTTACTCAGCTGAGGATTCCCTCTACACAGGCTTTGCAGGTTCCTCAGGGCTGCTCACTTCCCAGTATGACAGTTCATGTTAGCACAGCACCTCAGAGCTGCAGAACTGAGAACAATCACAGCCTTAGCTTTTCAGTATTAAACACAAAATGAGACAGCAGAAAGGAGAACACAAAACCACTCAGCAGAAATTGCTATATTGGTATCAGCTACAGAATACTGGAGGGAATTTTGCTGCAGGCGTTCAACCACTTGGCCTTATCAACTGAATGAAAATGTGTCTCCTGTGGAACTGAAATTTTTATTTAGCTTTGCAAAACGGTGACTTTGGCCAGTGTCCTAGCAGAAAATATGATTGTGTTGACATAAACAACAAACATGCTGTCATGAGTCTGTTTCCTTAATATTCAATGTGATTACAGGGGCCCCAGATGATATTCAGTGCAGCCAAAGATCTTGGACAACTGTCAAAACTCAAGGTAATGGAGCCAGATGAAGCTGTGAATGGCTTGCGCTAACAAAAAAAAGGAGGAAATATTAGTGCCTGTGAGGCCAAACCTCATGCCTCATTCTTGTTCTTATATAGTATAGTAAGACTGGATATGGCAGTAAGTGCTCAGAGGTGAATAATTATTGTACAGTTTCATCAAAACCAAGTTCTGAATAAAAGACTCTGCTTATATGGTAAGTGATCACTACATGGGTCAAGAAGCCATCATTCCCATATTGCACTACCAGGCCATGACAAAAAAAAAAGGAAAAAAAAAAGGTACCTTTGCTTCTGTAACCAGTTCTGGAAAAACAAGGTGAGAATACCAGCAATTTTCTTTCTGTAGACTATTTATGTGCATTGAAACATAGTATGTACTTCTGCAGTCAAGTCTTCAGCACTTGTGCTGGAGGCCACTTGATGGAGAGCAGAGATGTTTGATACTGGTGTCGTTTGCCAGACAATTCTGCCATTAGGATTTCAGATTTGTACATAAATGTAGTATTTCAGGCCTCTACAATCTACAAATGATTGTTCAGTTTGCTAGAGGAGTTAAAATATTACCTAAGCAAATCACTGACTGCTTATTTAGACAAAGATTTAACAGGAGTGTAGTCACTCTATGTCTGACATGTTCTAATAGGAGCCCGCCTCTTTTTTTAAACATAAGGCATTAACAAACATCTGTTAAACTGTCTGGTTTGTTATTAAAATTAATTATTTCTATATAATCTAATTATTTTAAGTTAAATTTAACCTTTCCCCCATCCCCCAAAACAGAGAAATAATGCATCCTAGGAAAAGAAGTAATGCTCAGTATTAAACAGTGAATCTGGTTCTCTACAGTCTATGTTTTCAAGAAACAGCACAATTGCTCTAGGTTATAATTTGTGAAAGGATTCTGAATTAATCCCTGTTAATCATAGTCCTTGGGGGGCATTAGGTGGATGTTTGTTTGTTTTGCAAAGAACAGATACTCACAGTATTGTGTCTCTTTCAAAACCAAGCTGCAGTCTTCTCTTGCTTTGCAGGACCACGTGATCCGAGAGGAAGCCAAAAGCCTGACCCTGAGGCAGTGTGCAATAATGGATGTGGCACTAGTTACTATAAAGGTACAGCTTTATGTCTTTTTCTGCTCTGTGCTGCAATGCCCAAGAATGACTGATTGGTTTTATATAAAAGACTGGAGACTTTCATACAGTCTTCATGGAGCTGGTTTTTGAAGTCAAAATAAGTCATTAGGAATATTTATTATATTATTCATTAACATATTATTTAATTTGCTTATCAGTCTTTTTCACATTGGCCTGGATCATTACTTGGCGTAAATAACTTAAGAGCAATCAGTTTCTAGAATAACAGCATATTTTCCTGTCTGCTGGGAAGATACAGCACATTAGCAATGTAAGGAGGCAGCTACTGAAGTATAAAATTGAAGATATAAGTAAGAGGAAATACTTATGATCAAGTGTTTTGCAATAAAACTGTCTCCAAGGAAAGCAAAAAGTAACAGAGAGAGTGCTCCCAATTGCCATTTTTTGTATTTGTAGTGGAATTGGCATTTCTTTCAGAAAGAAAAATAATTGGGAATTAGTAATGTTGTGGAAACAAATTAAACAAATTGAAAATGGAACAAATTGAAGTATGCTCCCAAAGTAATCCGTGTGAAGTATGTGAATCTAAAAATATTCTAAACACATAAAAGCTTGGAAAAATGTAAATTTTTACCTAGCCTGAATTTCCAGTGCTTAAACTCTTACAGATGGAGAGATAGGTGTTGACCATTTTACTAGAAATGTCTAGATTTGGAGGAAAAAGATTAAATAAGGAAACTCCCTTTGTTAATTCAGCATACTTATATTTGTGTGCTAAATTATAGTAGTTAATTCATAGCATTCATTAACTGAGCTAAAGAATGCTTCCTGAGAAATCTCTTTTCAAATTGTAAGGCAATGACTGCGTGCATTATAACTGCCTGCTGTACTTTCAAGCTGATATGGCAAAATAATTTCCAAATTACTTAACAAATAACCTTGATCATGCAGAAATTTGACTTAGGTTGGTAGAAAGTGAAAAAAGGGAAACTTTACAAGTTAACTCAAGAAAAAAAGACTGCTATGTTATTTAGGAATGTAGTTTGTAAGTTTAATGATCAAAATATAGAATTTTTTTGGTAATGCTTAGTAAATACAGTCTGTTTAAAAGCAAAAATCATGGCTGCCCAGATAAGAATAGGAGAATGGTAAAAATAGCATATGGTGTGTGTGTTCAGAAATTGGGTAGCTGATTATGGTAAGAAAGGGTTGTGCAGGGAGGAGTAGCTCTACTTACAATCTTTTTTTTTTCTTTTCATTTAATTCACTGAGAAACAATCATAATTTAATGGTGGATGGTGGTATTAATCCTTTGGCAAATATAAAGTAAATGAATTTTTTAATCTTAAATATATATAGCATATCATCAGTCTTTATATTATGTAAAAAGAACTATTGCAATTTATATAATTATTTAATAATTTTCAGCTTGATTGCAATTTACAGTTAGGAGAAGTGGCTTTCTGGCCTCTCAGAAATCTGAGTTATCTCAGACTGAGTTCTCTGCTGTGTCATTATGGCAGCCCAGAGACAATGCCCATTGATAATACAGTCCCAGTTCCCACTGTACACCCAGAGATCCTCTGCAAAGAGAAACCAGCACCCAAAGGGGCTGCTTTGGCAGGTTTGGGCTGAGACTGCAGTGGCTCCAGCACTGATTTCCATACACTTGACATCTGCCCCTTTCATTTGTCAGGGTGACTTTCAAACTTCTTGTGTCACCTGCAAACCTTGAAGCCGCTCAGACAGGAGCAAGAGTAGCAGAGGAATTATTTTAAGGTTTTCATTCCTAAGGAGCAGGGTAATAACTGATCCAGCTGCATCTGTAAAACCCTGTTTACTCATTATCTTTCTGTATTCAGTTCCATACAGTAATGATAGGGTCACATTGCTGGTTTGCTTGCAAAATTTACCATTTATGGGAAAAACAAAAAAAAAAAAAGTTAAAAACTCAGGAAAACAAGGATCAGGTGTCTGTTTCTTTATATGGCTTTCATGGAGCTTTCAGCCATGTGTAGCTGCTGCTGCAGATACCATCTTACTGAGAGACACAGTTTCAAAAAAAATCACAGTAATTGTCACAATAGCAGGAAAGATTAACAGATTTTAACACTTGCTTGTAAATTGATTATGATTCTTAGTGAAATCCTGACTAAACTCTTGAGCAATTAAGATGAGATATTTGTTTGGAACATATTGTATGAAATAATTTGCTTGGAAAGATACATATTTTATAGAAGTATGTAATGATGAGAACATAGATTTATTCAGAACCTTTTAAACTGACATTAACTGTCCCCATAGTATTAAAACAATATAAAATGTTGCAGCCTGATGACTTCAAATCCCCTGTTTTGCTCCTACAGATATTTTTCCCCTTTAACAGTCAGTAGCCGGCAATACAGACATGTAAATAATAACTGCTATTAAACATTTATGTTTCATCTCCTGCAGAACCTTGAGAACTGGAAGGTGAAATGTGTGCACTAAATGCAAAGGGCATATGTGGACTGTAGGTCTGAGCTGTCCAGATAAGCCTGGGATACAGGATTTAGTGGAGATGTGTGTATGTGAACTAGAATGCAGAAATTGCACCTTTTCCTTTGGCAACACTGCAAAAAGGCAGAGTAAATTCTGCTTACAGTCCCCAAGGCTCCCTGTACAGAGTGGAGTAATATTGCATTTCATCAAGTAGTCCTTGTGTTCTGAAAAACATTGTTTATTTTTACTAATTAGCCATTAATGGGAGCTTTATTGATCTTGAGACCTAGAACTAAGTAATGGAGGTTGCAAAATGCTTTGCAAGGTGTTTGAACAAAATGAAGGTATGTAGCACATTTATCTTTTCATTGTGGCTAACATGCATTAATTCATCAAACACTGTCCTGTATAAAACTTTAGGAAAAATTCTTCATTGTGGGAGGAAAAAGGGAAGAATCTATCCCTTAGTTTTTCTGAACTCAACTTTGAGATTGAAAACACAATATAATACATTTATATATATATTTTGTATATATAGCTTACATAGTCAGCATGGCATCAAAGTCATAGCATAAGTATATTTGTTTTTCCAAATCCAGGTGTGCCAGTAGAACGCAAGTCTTCTTCTCACTGCTACTCAAAAACTTCACTCTGTGGAGTATTCTCTCTGAAATTTTTAACAAAGTTCGCTCTTCCCTAAAAAGGAATATATCCTTTATCTGTGCTTGTAAACCATGCCTTCATTTGGGAGGGATCTGTCATGTCTTGGGGTTTTTTAGATAAAGAATTAAAACTCATTCCACTCTCTACCACCTAAAAGAATGCTTTAAATATTTGTCAAGTTTTGGCAAATTAATACTTCAGGAGCATGAAGACCAAAATCAAAATTTTGTATATTGTTTTTTCACCTTATGCTTAATTTTTTCACCCTTGGGAAGAAGCTTTGTACTAGAGATTGTGAGAGTTATCTCAAATGCTATAATAAATCTAGACATACCTGTTGCCACTTCTAAACATTCATTTAAGAATTTTACTTAAAGTTGTATGTTTGTAACTGAGGCCTTTTTTTCCTCTGTGAGCAACCATATTTGTTTTTCATTTTAGCAATACTTCCATGCTGGCGGAAGTGGGCTGAAAAAGAATTTCCTGGAAAAGAGCCCAGACCTACAGTCCCTCAAATATGCTCTCAGCCTTTACACACAGACTACTGACACCTTGATAAAGAAGTTTATAGCCACACAAACTTCTCAGAGTAAGTGATCTGTAAGGGACACAGAAATGCATCCTGTTATATTTTAAATGTTCTAAATTATTGGTTGCAGATTCCATTCTCTAGTCCCTGTGGTATTTCAGCATTTATTGACACGAATTTGCCCATGTGAGGTTATTGATATTATCCCTTCTGTAATGCTGCTGTTGGAGCTTGTCTGAGGGCAGTTCCTTTAGGGAAGAACAGTCCCTGAGCTCTGGCTGCACACTGAACACCAGGGTTAGTTGTAGGAGCACTGCACACATTATATTCCAAGCTGAATGTTTTCTTCATTCTGGAACCTCCAGATTTTTGCATGATAGTAATCTACTAGATTTCTTTTGAATGTAATGAGCATTTGTAAAAATGACCTGCCTGCCACTTGATGTCTTTGGGAAAGAATACAATTTGCTCATATAATGAATTACCCTGCTCCAGCTCATAAGAATCAGAAAGTTTTAATTGGACAGTAAAGCTGGAAATCAATTTGCTTTTACTTCTGAAGTACAATACTTAACAGTATAAAAAGTATGAAACATGAGTTTTGCAGCTTGCCTCAAGATTATTTCTAAGGAATGATTTCCTAAGCTGTTGCCATATTAAAACTGAGCTCTCTTTTAATACTAATATATTACAAATGAGAAAATAGCTATAAAACTCTAATATGTAGGGAATAGAGTCTTTCCCCCCCAAACAAAAAACCAAAAATAAGCAATATGAATTCAGGCAGAAAATGGTTACTTACTTTTATGTGTATTTTGCTTTTCTTCAACGCATACCTTCATTGTAGCTTTGGGAGAGAGAAAAAAATAGTTAAGTTGTAGCCATAAGTAGTGATCTTTTATAAATCCTGAACCACAAAATTGAATTTTCTGATTTTCATAATGATTTCAGCCTGAGGTCTGTGTTCATTTCTGTGCACACATTACCATGCCTGTATTTGCACACTGGTATTGTTAGAAATGGAGCCACTGGGAATGAAACTTAGGGAAAAGTGACTCATAACTTTTCATTATCCTTTAATGCCTCATTTAAAAGAATTAAATCCTCATCTATTATAATCTCCAGCCTCACAGCTATAACTGTATCATTAGCTTTTAGTTAAAATGACCCTGTTTGCAAATCAGAAGCTTTCTCTGGAATATAATTAGATTGATATTTGGTCTATTTTTTTTCACATTGCCAATCCATAATCAATAGACAGTTGGATATAATTTTAAGCTCAAAGCAATGGAAAAAAGAATATTGTAATGTAAAGAAAGCATATATTGTACAATAACTGTGACTGTAGACAGAATTGCATGCTCGGTTTTCCTGTAATGACTCCAAGAACCAGACAATGATCAGGCTTACTTTTACCCACAAGTTAAAATAGTTTCTCACTCACCATGGCTAAGCCTCAGTTATTCTAAAAAACTGAAGAGCAAAATTTGTCTGATTGGTGTGAGAAGGGGGAGTTAACTCTACAGCCAAACAGAAAGCCTAAGGTTGGACTTCATGGTCTTGGAGGGCTCTTCCAACTTCAATGATTCTCTGATTCTGTAATAATGGCTCTGTAAGAGTGTGTTATGGTCCTTGCTACTTCCTGTGCTCATGCAGGGTCACATTCAATAGGAATAACCAAATTATCCAGCACTATGATCTGCACTATTTCTAAAGAAAGATGAGTGCTTGAACCAGTTTTTTTTTCCCAGCCTTTGTGCCCACACATTCCTACAGATCTTGGCAACAAGGAAATTTGCATAAGATAATAATAATAAAACCATTCCTAACTTAAAATGGTCACTCAGGGTTTCATAGTTTTTCCTGTGGTGGTTTCACCACACTAAATAGTTGAAAGCACAACTCCTACTGCCTTCTTTAAATGCATCATGACACTACATTGTTATAGACATATACTCTAAAAGCAAATTATCACATAACAGGAATAATGAAATTAACTTTTGTAATCTTACTCTGATGATTTTTCTTTTCAAAGCAGCACTATAGACTCTCAAGACTTTTCAAAACAGACAAGTGTTGGAATAAGTAAATGACAACGAGGAACATAATCTGGCAGTAACTTTTTCAGTAACTGCGCTTTTTTATCATTTTCTTTTTCTCCATATAATGATTTGTCATGGCTGAAGGTCTTTTCCAGCTGTAATGATTCTATGCTGATGAAAGTTGTAAATTTAATACTCGCTCAGTGTTGTGAACACAAATCTGTAACCACACTATGAAAATTAAAGATAAAAGAAAAATGTTATCTAATAAATAAAGATACAGACATACAGGTACCAGATTAGCTTTATCAGTGACAGAGCTTATTAAATACCTGCCTTTCTGCCTGGCAGAGGAGGAGGGAGAGATTTCTCTTCAAATGTTATCCCAGATCTGCCACACACTTTCAATGTGTTTATTTGGAGATTAAATCCTGTGGAAACTCTGATCATTAGAATTTTAACATCGGTATCAACAGGATAGTAAGGGGGATGTAATCTATGACTGTCCCTTTGTAGAAACATTTCCAGAAAATAAGCACTTGTCCTGTTTTATTCCCAACCCACAAACGTAAAACACGCACAGCAGCATTTTCTTTTGCAAATAAATTATCAGTATTGTTTGACGGGAAAACTTTTTATAATAATACAATAATGTATAAACTAGTAATGAAATTTAGTTCCACCTATCTGGACTTCACATTTACTACTACCCAGAAAGGATTCAGCTGATTCTGCAGTGCCTGTCGTAAGCACATTCACCTGGATCAGTTTCTTATTCAATCATATACAAATGCTGGCACTGCCAAGAACCATTCCATGGAGCAGATCACTTCTGAGTCTCTAAAAAGGACATGGATACAGGCCTAAAGGATTTTGCAAAACCTGAAGGCAGTTTAGTGAGGAGAACTGCATTCCAAAGCCTGAGTGAGCAGTATTTAACACACTCTAGGTGGTCACTGATACCTCTGCAAAGAGCACATCAAACACAGCCAGGTGAGAATCATGTACCATCAGTGCACCATTACCAAGCAGATCACCTGAGGTCCTGATCCTGGTCCTGAGTAAATTGATTTTATTTACTCTGGACTTAATTGTCACTTTATTTGTGCACTAACATAATAATAATAATAGTAAACATTGGCTCATGCTATAAAAGTGGGTGGGGTTTTTCCTCTAAATTCAGCTACAGGATAACATCCTTGCATATATTCACATTATTATAAGGATTGCTTTCAAAATCTCTTGTAACCAGAGCATTCTTTGTGCACAGTCAGCTTGAGCCAAGCATGAATCAGTTGTAAAACAGCAGCTCAGTGCCAAGCCTGACCTGTGAAGCCCAGCTCAGTTGCAGGAACTTGGGGGTTCAGTGCTGTAGGGCTGGAACCCTCATGGCCGATTCACAGCTGGAAGCAGCCAGCCCAAAATTTCAGGGAAAGCTCCAAGGCTTCTGCAGAAAACCATGGATTTTGTACATTGACAAGTCCTCTAGACAAATTGGACAAATTTCAGGTCAGGCAGGACAAGATAATTTTAACCAAACTTGAGCTAAATTCAATTTTCACATTTCACAATCAAGACAGAGCTCTAAAAGCCAAAGGATAAACTCTCACTATACTTCTGTTGGCCTATTGCATGAACTTTCCCACTCCACGGTACACTTGACTTACTTTTACTCTGTGCTGAGGCCAGTACTGGTGAAGCTTCTCTCAAGTCATTCCTGAGAAAAGAAGAGAGAAGCAGTCACCTTTTTAAGTTGTACCTTCACCTTTTAAACTACTTAAAGTATATAAAAATTAAATGGCTGTGGTTTAGTTTAGCAAATGCCTTGAGTCTACATAAAAAGACTACTTAAAAATACTACATAAAAAGAATCTCAAACAGTTTCCTGAATTAGCTCTCATTTATTACCACTATTTTTCCAAAGTAAACACCACTCTTGCATCTAAAATGGTTTATTTATTGGACATAGAGAAATATTTTTCTTACAAATTTACAGCAGGTCCAGTTCACAAATATTGTTAGAGAATAAAACATAATGGTAGGATTCTGCACTATATTTTTTAGCTTGACTTAAAATAGTTTGTATGACTTAAGCAGAAAAATCAATGCTCATCTCACAACACAGAGTTCATACTGAAACCCTACCTGTGTCTTTACAAGGCTGCAGATAAGGCTTTGCTCCAGCTGGTCTGATTCAGATTTCTTCATTCTCATGCCAGACAGTTGAAAGCTAAAAAAGGAAGATGTAGGTGAAAACAAGAAAATATAATACTCATTCTCATTAGGTAAATGTGCTTATCTCTATCCATTCTTGTCTTGTGAAGTCACCAACACAGGGAAGGAAGTTACACAATCAAAAATGAAGACAAATTATTTTCAAGCCAAATTATTTTGGCCATTTATTGCCAAGCCAAAATTCAGTTCTGTGTTCCTTTGCAACTTGTAATTGGACAATGCAAAGCAGAACCTCAGTATTTCATAAATATATGGAATGACATTAAAACAATAATCTGATATTAACTATAGTTTAAGCGGGCAGATAGATGACATCATACTACAGAAAATAAAAGTTGCTTAAATTGTTTAGCAGCTCTTATAGGTAAAAAAGAAATACCTTTTCTTCTTTTGCTTGTCAAAACCATTGAGTTATTAACTGACATATTTTGAAAGCTATACCTGTATTCTAACAGGAAATTTAAGTCCTACAGAGCATTTCCAGTTCTCTCATAACCCATACTTCAGATGGAATTTAACTCAAGAAATAATCCCTGCTTCATCCACTGTAGTTTCAAATTGAGGTCAGAACCATGTGTTACACAACCTTATTTAATGGGAAAAAAATCAGAACTGCATTACAAGCTGCAGAAATCAGCACACTATTGCAAGCAACAAACAAGATAAGAACAAACAAAGAAACTTGCTGAATTACAACTGATAAAAGTATTCCAGCATATGCTGATAGCAAAGCAAATGCACTCAGAATAGTGGCAGAAAAATAATTATTTTTTAAAGTACACATAGTTAAAACCAGACAACTGGTAAAGCAGAAGGTCTTTACAAAATACTCACTTAAGAGGCTGTCACATTAGAAAATTTCTGGTTGTTCCTTAAATGAAACAGTAAAGCACCTAAACTAGAAATAAGTTGTATATCAGTTTCCTCTAAGTCTTCAAGAAAATAAACACAAGCTACAGGTAACCATATGATACCAATTTTTAAAAATACCTTCCTACTAGAAGCAGAGCATTCAATACATATCTCTTGAGAGGCCTGGGTGTTGTCTGGGTAAAACACTGGTCAGAAAACATGCATATATATATATATATATAAATATATATAAAAAATACACATACACCCACAGAGGGATAGATGAGGCCAGTTGGGTACACACCTCCCAGACCAAAGCTGGCTCATCCCCAGTTTCTTTAGCACATGGCAGAGCAGCAGCTGCAGCTCTGGGGGTCCCAGTGAGCTGTGCAATTGCAGCCCTGGCTGTGTGGAGTGCAGCTTTCCCAGGAGAGATGAGGGGAAAGGCCTTGGCTGGGCATTCCATGCCAGCACTCACACCAGGACTTCTCACTCACTCACAGCATCCTGATTTTATGGTATTTTCGGAGTACCTTGCATCTCTGCCTGACACCACAAAAATTCTATGTCCATCTCCTAACAATTCAGATTTAACTTACTCTTTCTGGATTAAATTATGTTAAAAAATGCACTCAAGGTTTTCCTCCAAATCAGTTTTAGGATCCTGTGAAAAATAACTCAATGAGTCACCCTGATATTTTCTCTCCTAATAAATTAGCGGCTCAACACCAGACAAATGTATGTATTTTATTGGCATCATCAATCAAAAGATGACAGATGTTTGTCTGAAGTGCTGATTTCATCATTTACATAATTCCTAGAGCATTGGAAACTATGAAAGCTTGAATATTTGTTCAACTTTTTCATTCTTATGTCCCATTTAGAAAAGAAGGTCAAAGCACGAGCAGCTTTATGCTGAAAAAGCCAGTGAGGCAAATGGGGGAGGTCAGGCTTCCCCCAGGCAACAGGGCCAGGTCAGCTGGCCTGGCTCCCAGTGCCCAGCCAGCTTTCTCAGTCTTGGGTAATAAAATCATGTCATACAAGATTCTCAATTTGCAGGTAGTTGTTTTTCTTCTGAACTGGATTTCTAATCCTCAGAGAAGTAAGACCTTGGAAACCCTGAACCCTTAGAGACAGAGTTTTAAAAAAATAAAATAAAAAAGCGAGAGAGAAACATATGTAAGCATCCACACATTTTGATACAGTCATACAATGTTTCAGAGTCTCACCTATTCTCTTTGGCTACTTTGGTGACTATGCAAGTCATGAATTGTTAAATTTTATGCTAACTCATTTTCTGTGAATCCCATTTATTTCTGCTGGGCTCTTTTTTTCATGCAAACCTAGAAGTTAGTTTCCAAAGTTCTCCCCATTTGAGAACTTTTTGCTGCTAAAAAATCAAGCAATACAAAGGAATCCCTCCACAGAAACGTACTTTTGTGCACAATCACAGACTGATTCAGTAGGAGTCTCTTGTATTCAGCAGGAATATTAGCCTAGAAAATATATGCAGTTACTGTTTTGTTTTTACAAAACACACATTACTCATTTTTCCATTTGCATATTTTGCTGTTTTCTCAGAGTGCACAAGTTCACCTTTTCCACATATATTAACTAAGGAATAGAAGGCAGTGGAATTTCTCTGTGCACATGTCATGATTATGACTATCATGACTGAGAAATATTTGACTTGGGCCTTAGTCCAAAATGTCTGTTTTCTGTCAAAGTCATTACTGTTATAGCAGCTCTCACATTGATGCCATTCCAGGTGCTAAATAAGGAGGGATAAAAGTCTGACTTCTAGGCCTTTCTAGTCCCTGAGGAGCAAGCAGCTTTGGCCAGAGGAGATATTTTTTCTTCTTTACAGTTTATTTGCTGCAGAAGAATGACTGCACTTTTAATGCATGTATTCACTAAGACCCACCAGTAAGAGGATGCTGTATTTTGAATGATATAAATATACCAACAAATAAAATGCAAAGCAGATATTAGAGAGCAAGCAGTAATAATTAAACATCCATACGGTTTTCAAACGTGAGGCAGAATCATTTATAAGTTTGTTAGCCTTCAAGTGAGTTATTTTACAGTACTAAAGGAAGAAAAGTGCAATCATCCTCTGAAGTGCACGGAGAGATTTATTGTCAGCTAAATTGGCTTATTAAATGTAGTAGGATAAATGGACCTTTCTATAGTGCAGTCAGAATCACTAATTGCTGCTGTGACTGTGCAAGAAGTGGTAGCAAAAAAGAAAACAAAACAGCAGAAATAGACCAGAGACTTTAAAATGAAGTACTATAGTTTTTGAATGTCAACAAGACATAATATAAGCAAATACTAAATATCCTGGAAGCAAATACTGTAAGCAAATACTAAATTATCCTGGAATTGTATCTGTAGCTTGTTCAGCAGGTCAGAAGGAGAAAGATGGATGGGGTGATTACTAAAAGAAATGAAATTTATATTCTAGACTCCATTAGTAATAGTGTATGCTGGCTGAGATGTTCAGCAAAGGAGGATTTCTCAGCAATACTCAATGTAGGGTCATTTTAATGTCAGCTGCTTTTAGTATAAAACTGGGTGGTGTTTTGCACAGATTTCTTTCTAACCATATCAAGCAGTACTGTACATACAGGACTATTCACACTACATATTGGCTGTACTGCTTGGAGCATGGTTGTAAATTATGGACTACCAGGAAAAGGAAAGAGATACCAATTAGGAGACCTTTGCAAGAATATATTTTGGATAAGTTAATAAAAAAGTTGGAGAAATAGAACAAGTCTAATCCTACAGATTCATAGACTCTTGTCCTGATGAAATCCTGCCTGTTATTAACAGAGGTTAACACGGCACACTTCACTACTACCACCATCCACAGGCTGCTCTCAAGGCAATCAAATAAAAATTCTAATTGTCATCTTTTAAAACTTTCCTGGGATTTTGGGTCCGTTCTTTTTAAGCCAGAGGCTAAAACACATAATTGACACCAACTGATAATTTCAGTGATATAGTGATATTCAGGATCAGCTTAACTCATCTTCCACTGCAATCAGGGGTAAATTATTAGTAATTGTGATTGAGAAAGGGGGTTCAAGAACTTCTCATTCCCTCTCTCAGTACATTCAGTTTATGCCACCCATGCAGTGTCCCTAAGATTTAGATGGTGCAAATTCCTGGTTCCCTTCTCCTGTCAGGCTTGGCATTGAAAGCTTTTTAATTGGAGCAGAGGTACAGTATGTTCAACTCAAACTTCAGAGCTGAAGGAAGGCCATAGATACAATCAAAAGCATCATTCATAATGGGGTTTCTCACCACAAAAAGTACATGTGCTGAGGTTGAATTCCATGCATTATAGAACAATGTGAAAAGGTGGAATTTCACAGCATGAAAAATGAGACAGATTAATGCTCTAGGACCGCTAGTCCCTGCTCTCTTTGATTTAATTTACAATATCACAAAGCCAATGAGAATGCCCTATATATAAAAATATATATAAGTATTGGATTCCTATCCTGGGCAAGCTGCTTTCTGAATTACAGGCATTATCTGCATTTAATCCAGGTAATCCACGTAAATACAAGGGAAGGCTTTTTCACACAAGTCAGTACCCAGGGTTAAATGTAACTCCATTAAAAACCTGCTACTCACTGATATATATGGCCTAATGACACTGTTTTTGTAAGAGAAAAGAAAAGCAGCTTTAACTTTATGACCTTCAACAAATGAGAATTTCCCTTCTCTTCCCAAGTAAAAGGAAATCTTACTATAGTCAGATAATACTTCAGTCTGGGCTTCTAAATAAAGCCATTCTATTACTCTTACTGTTTAGCTTTTCTGGTCCATTTGATTCCTACCTTTTTATACAAATTCTTTTTTAAAAATGTATAATTTATTGTGAGCAAGCCATAGAATGATTCACCATCTCAGAGCTTCCATATAGTACTGCTTTAACTAATTATCCAAAGACAAGAAACTTAATTACTGCCACTGAAGCTAAACTTCTTGTCATTAAAAAACTGATGTCTAATAAGTTTCTTATTTACATGTTAGTAGTGGTCCAAACCCTCTAACTGATAATGAAATACACCTAACAACAAAATTTGTGCAGGTACCCTGCAATTCAGAAGTGGCAGCTATAAACACAGTAAGACATTGACACTGTATTTTTAAAGCACTGCTATGTTTCAAAAGCAGGCCCATAACAATTCCAAGCTAAACTCACCTAAAAGCTTGGAAATGCACAATAATGTTCAAGGATTCTGAGCCTGTTAAATGATCACTGAACAGTCACATTTTGATATATCAGGCAAAAAAAGGCTTGTTCTCTGAAGCAGTAACACTTGGGGTAAGAGTGTTTAATTGACCTTGCAATGTTCACGCCGTGTAGAGAACATAATTACAGATCAGGCCAAAACAGTGAATAAACATCACTGTAAAGC
Source organism: Dicaeum eximium (assembly GCA_013396995.1). Classification (NCBI taxonomy): domain Eukaryota; kingdom Metazoa; phylum Chordata; class Aves; order Passeriformes; family Dicaeidae; genus Dicaeum; species Dicaeum eximium. The sequence goes on from VWZP01009737.1 coordinate 539,197, forward strand.
TCATTTCTAGAAAGCCACTGGTGAGGAAATCCAGGAAAGAAAAAGACTGTGCATGATTACAGAAAAAAATACTCTAGTTATAAACTAATTTAAGAGGGAAAATCATTTTCCCCATTACACAAAACCCCCCTTCCTCTTTCCCTGTACCCCTTAGTTCCTATATGAACTGCTGGGAAAATTCTAAAGGAATGTTTGCTTCTCCTCACATACAGGGGAATGAGAAGCCAGTGGGTATATAATTTTTGTATAAATAGGAATACAGAATATTTTCTCTCCTACCCACAGAAATAGCAGCCAGTTTAAAGGGGTTGAAATTTACTTTAGTATGTGGTTCACAGGAGATGACACTGGGGAGCACGTGCAGTTCACAGAACTCAACATTCACATCCAATCAAAGAACAAGTAAACATACTCAGTTTTATTTATGTTGTACTGTTATAACCTAATATATTGTGGTACCTTTCAAGACAATATTTAAAGTGCTTTTAAAGATTCATTCTGTACAAACAGTCTTGCAACCTCCCCCGGTTCTCAAAAGCAAAAACTTTAAAAAATAAGTTCCTTGTTCTTCTGCCATCCCTTCAACCTTCTCCTTTCATTTTTAAGCCCCTCTGTCTGTGCTAGTGCAGAACTTCAGTAATTTGTTGAGACAAAACCTTCAGCAAAGGATTCATCAACAGTGATATAGAAGTAACTTTCCAAATACACGCTCAACAGTAAGATTTTTGGGAGGGACATGAAAAGCTTGACAAACCCACCAACTCTGGCATTTCTAGATGCAAACACACTTAATGACAACCAGAATGGCAAGTTCCAGATGAACAGGATTTTTTATTTCACTGAGGCACTTTCCATAGATATTTGCAATTGCCCAGTCCTTTAGAGCAAAATAATTTATGAATCTGTAACTGGTTCCCACTTAAATGTGAAACACGTCAGAAATTTTTAAGTGTTTCTAAAGGAAAATACCACTCACCTTTGGCTGTCTATTGATGCATTGAGAAGCCAGGTGTGCTAACCAGTAATTCTTGTTTCAGGTCAAACAGCTAACAATTCAGTGGGTGAGATATCTGTACAGGTGGATGTCTCTACCCATCCTGGAACTGGTGAGCATAAAGTCACTGTGAAAGGTAAGTTTTAAACAGCCAACTTGAAAAAGAAAGCAACAACAAAGACCAAACCTCCAAGCACTACATCCTAAGTCAAACATACAACTACTAAAATACAAAATGATAAGTGTTCTAGTACTTGAGAAGCTATGAGTACACTTCAGGTCATTAGGAATGCACTTTTTCCTTGCTCAGCATCAGCAGAGGTTCAGATTATGCAGGCAATATACTGTCTATGCTTCTCTTTGTAGATAATTTAAAGTTAATATACGAAGTTATAGAGCTATATATTAAAATGTGTCAAATTATACTTCTTGCTTGTACATAATTTAGCTTCTAAAAAACTACAGCAAAGCTGAGTGGTGAATGACTGCACCAAGTCTGAAGAAGCCGCATTTTTAACAAAATGCCTTTGTTCTGCACAACCTGAATTTCAGAAACACAGGATCATTCAGATTAGTATAAGCTGATTTTTTTTAATTGCAGTAAAGATAGCAGGCAAAAAGAAGCTGTAAACGTAAAGGATTTGTAAAATACGTGTTTATATTTGATACTTTTGAACCAAAAAGTAGTCAGACATCTTTACTTGGCAGGGAAGGAGCAAAGCTCCTCCTAGGCTTACCAGGAATATCCCATAGGAAAGCTCTCAGGTCACCTTTCACTGGCTACACCAAGTCATACAGGGTAATTAACTGGAACTCTTCCAGTGGAATTTTATTTAACTTCATTTCTTTTATCTCTTTATAGTTGTAGCAATTAATAACCTAAACTGGCAAACAACAGCGATGTTCCGGCCCTTTGTGGAAGTTTGCATATTGGGGCCTAAATTAAGTGACAAGAAAAGAAAACATGGAACCAAGACAAAGAGCAACACCTGGTCACCAAAGTACAATGAAACTTTCCAATTGTAAGTCTTTTATGTCTAAGAGTTGCATATTTTTTGAAAATTTTCCTAAAATATTTTTGCCTTTAAACCATTAGTAACAAAATAAAGCCATTCTAACATAGGTATATAGACACTATTTCAAAATTATTTACTGATTTGTATCCTTGTTGTATATGAAGATGAATGGCAGTCACCAAGCTTTCAGTACAACAAAACCTAGTTAAAACATACAGTTAATTTCCCTACAGAGCAATAACTATTTCTATCCCTAGGAATCTATTATCCTAGGTATTTGTTGGGACAGAAGCATTAATTATTATTTCTAGATATCTGGCCTTCATGCCTGTAGAGATATCTAAATGTGTATTAGGTTGTGCATGCTTAAATAGTATTGTTAATCTAATGCTATTACCAATTAATCCTTAAATCAGTAAGAAACTTCCACCTAACCTGGAGTTTTAAATTTAGTATTTCTCCACCCTTTCCTGAGACCAATTTAGTTTCCTCCCCTTACCCTCTAACCAACCCTGACTGAAAAAGAGTTTACTGTCTGTTTCTCAACCACAAAGCTCCTTTTGATGCCTACTGCCAGGGATTTTCTGTATATTTTGAAGCTGATTTAAAGTCATGGTGCTGACAGTTGGGGAACCAGCTGAACATTTTTTGTACTTTCCAGGGAAAGGTAACTGCCTGTTCCAACTATTGAGGGAATTCTATTTCTGTTCAGGCTGCTGAGAACAGAGGCTCCATCACCAATACATCTGAAGGGTTACTCTTGTAGAAAGTTTAAACCTTGATATCCTGTTGTAACAAAATGGAACCACAAAACTTAAACTACCACTCTCACTTTAATTTGCCCATGATTTCTAGAATGAATTAATTCCTGGGGGGAATGAAACTGAACTCCTTGTTCTGAATTGATGTTGTTAATCCACGCAGCCTGCTGAGCAATGAAGATAAGGCAGGAGCCTACGAGCTGCACCTGTCGGTGAAGGATTACTGCTTCGCGCGGGAGGATCGCGTCATCGGCATGACCGTCATCCAACTGCAGGGCATCGCCGACGGCGGCAGCTGCGCCTCCTGGTACCCCCTGCTCAGGAGCATCTCCGTGGACGAGACTGGCCTCACCATCCTTAGAATACTCTCTCAGAGGAACAACGATGAAGTTGCTAAAGAATTCGTAAGACTTAAAACAGAAACGAGATCAGCTGAAGAAACGGCCTAAAATACCCAAGTAATGCAAGATTGTCACCGCCAAGAACATAAATACAACGCTGTTGTCTGACTAGTGCATGCATGTGCAAATCTGTGGGAATGTTTAACTATGTTTTCAGTGTTTGCCAGTACTTATGTACTATATCTGCAAGGTATGTCAAGGAGCTGTATATCTTTTATACATATTTTGGTCTTTGGTAAAGTAATTGTTCCAATGAAGTGCCAAAACTAAGATTAGGAGTAAATGTTTCATCATCTCTTTTTAAATGTTGATTTCACTTCATCACAATTTCATTATTTTTTAACATTTATTAATAAGTAAGTAGCTTTTTTAATTGATAATAGGTTCTCTCTGTTAAACTGTGTTGCTTATTCTAAATTAAGTTACATCCCTTACTCTTATTTTAAAAATGAGGTGTACCTATTTTTCTTCAAACTTTCATGTTATGCAAGCCTCATTTTAGGTGTCTTACTGATGACTTTTTCTATCATTACTACAGATGCAGTTACTTATAGAAAGTGTTTGTAATTTTATAATTACCAATATAAAGTAATGATTTTTGCATAAAAACTGAAAAAGGATGGAAATATTTTATGCTAATCTACTTTTCCAACCTTTCATAAATATCACTGTGAAGAAATGCTGTTAAAGCAGGTTCTCAAGAAGCTGTGCTTATCAGAGTTTGTTACTGATGTTTGATATCTTGAGATAACTTTGTTCTTCAAAACTGCCACGGTAATATCGTATTTGTATTAAAAGAGTAAGTCAGTATCTGTAGAACAGGTTGCTGTACAGTACAGTATATGTGCTTTTCAAAAGTGAATTTTTAAATGATATGGTACTGTACAAGGGGTAGTAGTTTGGAATATGTAATGTTGGTTTGTGGTTTGTTTCTAGAAATTGTTTATGAGAAGAAAAGATGCTGTGAGCATTCTCACTCAGAGTTATTAACGTTGCTTTACATACTTAGCTGTAACATCAGTTAAGTGCTTTATTTCTTTAATTTTTTTTAGAAAAGTTCAACAGTTTGTACTTATGCAACATTACTATGTATTGCACTAAAGCAAACTCTGTGTCCTGTAAATATATTTAGTGAGGAATTGTAAAATAAAGTATGCAGAAACTGCTTTCTAGTTTTGTCATTTGATATTATTTATGTAACTATTGGTTTTTTGTGCATGCGAAGCCCATGGAGTGGGCTTACTATATAGCTTTATAATATATTAAAGTATGATTTGCACTGTCTGGAATCTGGCTGGTTTATAAATGGAAAATTTGATATGTCAGTATCCTAAAAAATACTATGAATTAGGTAGGTGTATATATATACATATATATACACACACACATATATATACATACACACACACATTTTTTAAAGTGTAATGCTACACATTTGCCATTGGTTTTCATCACAAGTGTTTCTCATTACACACATTGGAGTTTTCAGCTTTGCTTAGGGAAAAATAACTAAAGGAAGGGAGGACACACTTTTGTTTTGATGTCAGCCTTCTAAAAACGTAACACACGACCCCACACATGTAAACCAGATTCTTTCCAGGAGATATTTGTTAGATGTTTAGGTGAGATTAAGATCTTTCAATATCCTCAAACTTCTTCCTCGAATACTAAAATTAGATTTGTCTTAAGTATATTTAGACATTTACAGAAGTTATGCACAGTCTTTAGAGAGTTAAGAACACTCTCCTAAGAGCATAGATTCCAAATTGTATTTCTACAAGGTATAGCCCAAAGTGTCAACAGTATGCAGTTGTTAACTGTTTGCAGTTAAGAAGATTTGATGTAAGAAACCATCAGCAGACTCCGTCTTAAATAAAAATAGAGAATAATCAAGAGATGAGGTGGTTCCTGGTACAGAACACCGTTGGGGACAAAATGCAAAAAGAATTCCACAATATATCATTTGTGGCTCTGTAAATTAAACCAGAAAGGCTTGAGTAAACAGCTTCTGGTTTTTTTACCTGGAGCACTTTCATCATATTTTTCTGTGGCTGTTTATTCTACTGTAAAATGGCACATATTTTAGTGCATAATGTAATCACCACCCACTTAACTGTTTATCCCGAGATTCGGGATAAAGGAATAACAACGGAATCAGTCACGGCAGTCAATTACTGCTCATAGTGGTTGCCCTCAGCTGCACACAGCAAAGCAATCAGGCAGGCCAGGAAAACCATCCCTTCTAATCCACAGCTTTGCACAGCACACTTCAGTGTTTCAGTGTTTTTTACAGAGAAACATTTATAGATCAAAAGTTGTCATGTGGAAGATAAGAGCAAAATGCATTACTCCACAGCACAGGACTGCTTTAAACGTTGCTATGGCTCAAAATATAAGTAAAAGCAATATTGTAGCACAAGCAGTTGGACCTCACTCATTTCATGTAGTCAAAATGATTGACATGGAAGAGTTTTCAGTGCTGTTTTAAAAGCTGTTATAATCTCCTTTAGGGAGGTAAATATCCCATTAAAAACATTGAACTCGTGAGAATTGTCTTAGCTCAGCTGAGCTAACCTAAGCAAACTGACAGGTGTTCCTGCAGTTTCACTTCTCAGCGACAACTGATGCAACCAAAATTCTAAATGGAATTCCATTTGCATTGGTTAGTTAAGATACCAAATATACACATATGCTCTTAGGGAAATAAAGGAGAAAAAAAGACAGCAGAGAACAGCACGATTAATTTGAGAACAAATTTTCCATTCTCCAAGGAACAGTTACTACATGGAAACCACTTGATATGCAGCTGAAAAGATACATTCAGAGAAGTCTGTCACATGACAGCTCTTCAAGTCAACCTGCATACTCAGAACTGACAGTTTTACATAAAACTGTTCAATAAAGAAAGATTTTTTTCCTTTTTTTTTTTTTTTTTTTGTTTGCTGGGATGAAAATGTAAGACCCAAATCCAGAAACTGAATTAAATTTTCCTCAAAGCATTTTTTAGCTAATATCTGACAAAAGAAGGGAAGTAGTAATGTATGAATTAAAGACATATAACAAAACAAAACAAAAAAAAAGCTAGCAGTGATCCTGAATCTCAAACACCTCACCTAAAATATTTTTCCTAATGCCTCGTTGAAATGACATCTGAATTAAAAACACAGCGCTGGAACTGGCCTTTCCTTTTCATATGGACACTGAACCCAGGAAACTGCTGAAATACCAAAGGAAACATCTGTGACATGGAACTGGGTGTGCATATTTATTCATACCTTTTATGTGTTCTGGAGACTTAAATTTGCATCAAAATAATCAATTAATGGGTGTTGGGCCATCACCAGGAGGCTCAACCAGTCACACCAACAAAATATGAAACATTTTTCAAATCATTTTGTCTGTACCCTGGAAGAATCCAGAGACTTTTCATAAAGAATTCCTGGCATGTGCAAATGCCACCATTTGGCTTAGGTAGGCATGACTGTGGTGATTTACTTGAGAAGCTTACAGAAAAGAATAATAACAATAAAGAAAAATAATTTCCATTGTTTTTCCTCGATTTGTTTCACTAGTTTTCATTGATATTCTCATGCTAGTGACTGTAGAAATCGAATTTGTAGACAAATACTGAAAACAGAATAATAATTTACCATTACTGTATTAGTCTGAATTAAACACACATTTCTCACAAATCCCTTGAAATCTAAAGACCTGAACAAATATGGCTATAATATTAAGTTATTGTATTAAATTAAATTCAGCTAGCAGACATAAAATTGACATAAATGGATTCAATGTTATTTGTAAAATACAGCTGGGCGAGTGTTGGAAAGCATTCAGTTGTTTACACATGCTTATTTTGATGGTATTCTCACATCACTTTGCATTTTGGCACCAGATTTATGTGATTGACTTGTGCTATGAAAAATTCATAGAAATGAATCTTCAGGAGACAAATTCTAAATTTTTTTAGAAATTATAATCAAGACGTGATACAAACACTAGACTGAGACTAATAAGTAGAACTGGGATATTCTAAAAATGTGTCACTGAAAGTATTGGCTGAGAGAAAGAAAAATTACAGTTTGTATCTGGAAAATATCTGTTTCTCTTGCGTATTCTACACTGAATGAAAGCACACACACACTCTACAGACTATAAATGCATTTCTAAATGATGAATCTATGAAAAATAATTTGAAGATAAACGCAATAGGCAACCAAGTGAACAAAAGTATCTTTTAAAACAGATTCTGTACCTGACAGCTTACCTAAACAAACATTTCATTGTAAGAATTCAGTTTCATATTTCAAAGACTCCAGCAATTACAGCTGAAAGCCTTCGCTATCAATTTAGCAAAATGAATTATTCACTGCAGAATACGAAATAACAAGTAGGCACATTGTAAACCTTGTCGTGAAAACCATTAAAATATCATAGATGAATTTTCAACTATATTAATACAAGACAATCAGAAAAGTTAATCCAAAGAAGTGAAGCCTGCTCTTGAATATTTTTCTGTTATTTCTACACACTACAATACAGTCCTAGGCTCCAACCTGCATTGCCTTGGGGTCTCACATAAGTTAACACCCATTTCTCTAGGGGTTTTTTTGAGCAGTAGTAGGAGTTCCAGGAAAAGGGGAGAAACCAGAGAGCAGCTTGGGCCACAGAACAACTTCCTGAGCTGCTCCAAGCTCTGGTCTGTAAGCTGCACACACATTTTTGTTTGACCAAATACACAAAGGAAAAAACAAACCTACACTGGAGTAAGCATAGGTGGAGTTGTAACAGACCGGACTCAGGCAAAAATCGGAGATCTCCATCTTTACTTGCCCAAGATACACAAGAGCTGCTAAAAATGACTGAGGCAGCTCTAACTTGTATTCCATTCAGGTCTAAGAGGCCCCACACATTTTGTTCAATCATGTTTACCCATTTAAGCAAGAGGATTTTTCTTGCCACTGACAGCACTGACTGCAATGTGAGTTCAGACTCTGGGCCTTAGGTCAAGACAGTGAGAAAACAAACGTCAATTACCGACTAGCAGAAACAAAAACTGAAAAGGACTTGCAAAAACATGCAGGGTACAGTAGAACAGTAATGGAAAACTACAGCAGAGTGAATCCATTCCCCTCCTCTAGAGAACAGTCCCTGCATGCTGCCTGCTAGATGGACTTTAGCTTACAACATGTGGCTTTGTCCATAGAAACCACTCAGTGTTTCCAGGCATTACACAGCAGTCAGACATAAAAAGCACTTCACAAGCAAATTGCATACCCAGAAGAGCTGGACTGCATGGGAATACACCCAGAGGAAAAGATGGAGAGGGAAAAAAGAGGAATGGATGTGGAAAAGTGCTGACAGGCAGTGTGGATTCAGACTGCATTCCTTAACTCGTGTCAGAACCAGAAAAGGCTGTGTGATACCAATGACACACAAAGGCAGATCTGTCTGTATTTTTGTCACGTTCTAGCTCAAGAGTTACTTCTGTCGATTTTGATTTTAGTAGAGGTACAAGACAGAATTTGATCCCTGAGAGGTTCTCCCCCTCTTTTTGTACTAAGTGGAGTCTGAATGAATGTGCTCTGCACGTCACCACCTTCTGTTACAAAAAGATAAACGTATTCCTGGCCCAGAAGCCACCATAAACAAGTTCAAGCTACAGAGCCTGCAGATATTATTTCCCTGAGTAATATGTATCCAAAACACAACAATACCAATGAAGTGGAGTATTCTCTTGAGGAGCTTGAGAAACAACAGCAATTTGGATCTAATGATGCATCAATGTATCAACATGTGAATTTATACCCAGGAGACAATAATAAATCAATTTGCCTTATAACACTATCTGCTTTTCCTGTGTAATTTGCAGAGGAACTCCTGTGCCAGACTGAGCTTCCTCAGCACAGTGTCCACTCAGAAATTAGGTCAAGCCCTTTGCTCTCCCCAACTCAGCAGCAGAGACAAAGCATTGCAGTTACTACTGAAGTGAGCTGAAGTCAGTAGCAGCAGTGAACTTAACTCCCTCCAAATATGCTCTGTGATGTTCAACAGTCCATATAATCACAGCACATCTTCCCTTTACTGTAGAGAATTTCATTTCTGATCAGGCAGAAATTTTACAGCAGAAATAAACAGAAACAAAGAATGCTGTTTACGCCTAGCAATAACTTACTACACATATTAGATGGAAACAATGACGAGTGTAACCCTGAGTATATATCCTTCTCTGTCAGAAGGAAATAAGCAAAACTTATACCCAACATTTATTGCATTAATTGAATCTCTTTAAAAAGAATAGAAGCAATAAATACACAGAAAAATGCTCATAAACAGCTTGCAATTTTGGCAAATGCTGTTATTTAGATTAGCTGGCTAAATAATCTGTGAGAAGGAGTCAAATCTTTGTCAAATGCTCCAAGTGAGCTATTGAGGCTAGTGCCAGCTGAGACAGTCCTGTCTGGCTGAATGCAATGCCTAGAATCAGCTTCTTGAAACACAGACCAGGCTTAAAATCCAGCACGTCAGGCACTGCTAATGGAAACAAACACAGTTAACTGGAATATTTAGAGAATAGCATCTGCTTTTGTGCAGAGAGCAAAGTGAACGCAGAGGAGAAAACAATTTGCCAAAACGAGGAGGAAAGTCTGGAACAGTAACATGATTTACAGTAGCAGCTTGTATCTGGATGACAGTGATAAAATATCACTGAAAAAGAGATACCTAAACACCAAAACAAGAGACATTGCAATGAAACGGAGAAGGAAGGGCAGAGCTGAAAGAAAAGGGCCCATGTTACAAAGACTGCGCTATTCTAAATCAGACCTGCCACCTAGAGAGTCCTTTGAGACCTTTACACTGTAAATTATTTAAATGGACTGATAGAGGATAATTAGCACACATTATATACCAAGGTGACTGTGACTAATAATAAGAAAGAAACAAAGGAAGAAACCAAAAACACCTATTCAGACCATCCTGGAAAGGAGTTACACCAGGAGGAATAAAGTTCTAGATTCATTCTGAAGTTCCATTATGAGAACACTTTTGGTGTATCTTTAGCCAATAAACAACAGGCAAGAAACTTCTCCCATTCTTTCTGCCCACACCCCAAGCTCATAAAAGGTTTGCTGTCAGAACACTTTTGTAGAAATTAAAAATGGCTTCTGAACTCATTAGTAACAAACACAGCAACTTTTACTACATAAAACTACAGTCAGACAATACCATAATACCAGAAAAAAACCCCTAAATTACAGGGACATACACAACCCCCCCCAAAAACCATTCATATGAACTGGCTCTGTCCAGTCAGAGGTAAAAGCAAACAGTGAGTGAAGAGACTGCAGGGACACCTGGTCACAGCTTACATGGTGCTTTGAGCTGATGTGATTTACACACAATCATATTCTTCTGTGGCAACCAATGCCCCATCGTTCACACACAGAAAAACTGAGGGAATAAGATTAAATTTTTTGTTTAAGTTATAAAGGGCAAGCAACTGCATCAGAATTGAAATTTGGGCAGCCTTAGGCAAATAAATCATTAATTTACAACTTGAAATTCATCATTAATATTTCATAATGTTCCTTTACCTATATATCCAAACAAATCAAAAACCCACAACCTTTTAGAGATCTAAAGTTCTTCAATTGACTACAGCTATATCATGTAACTAACACACACCTTAAATCCAATTCCTGCTAGTCCTTTGTGTGGAATATAATGTATTTTTTAGAAGTCAATCTATGCAGATGCCAGAATGTTTTTTAGGCTTTTGATGTAAACTTTCAAAATTCTAGAGTTGCACAGCTCTACAATGATTCTCTGGCTGTTTTAGAGGCATCTAGCTGAAAGCACTCTGCAAAAATGAAATCTCATGACACTGTAGGAACCAGGAGTTGTTCCCTAGATACAGAATAGTTCACAAATAAATTACAGAATAATTCAAAAATACCTATGAGATTTTAGATAATTTTCTGGTATTACTTTATTTCACCAAATTCTAATACTTTGATAATTGCCATCACCAGGTATCAGAAAGAAAAAATTCAATTACCCCAAAAGGCTGAATACTCTCCAAAATTCATGAAACTATTTAAATTCATTAAGCGACAAGTGCAAATTGGCATCCAAATTTAAAATTAAAAGCTGCCAAGATTTTAAATTCAGATTTAACATGCTGTCTGATCTATGATTACACCAAATTTTAAATTAAGTTGCAAAGAGCTGTGTACAACATTTTACTCCAGGAAAAAATTTTTTAAAAGCAAGGAAGAAAGAATTATGTGCTTATGTGTGTGGTTTAGTGTGGCCTTTGATTTGGGGCTTTTTTGGGGGGTGGGGAGGGGGGAATTGTTTATTTATTTTGGTATTTACCATATAGAACAACAGACAGCATATAGAAAAAAGACAGCATATCTGGTACAGGTACACTTTGCACAGGTCAGCTATTATTTGTAGAAATACAACCAGAAGTGGATATTTTTATTGAAAGGGGATTCCCAAAGTAGATAAGGCACAGAGAATGAGAGAAAACCGAAGCAGTGAGCAGTGCCTGAGCTCACACAATAAACCCAATAAAATAAAGCCAAGGCAGGAGCAGGAGCAGAGGCAGAGCCCTGAATGCCCAAAGCCCCCTGCAGGTTCTGCCCCTCCCCACCAGCTCTGCAGGGTAATTCTCACTGACTGCCCCACAAACTGAGGGGGCTCCTCACTGCCATGCAAACTACGGCTGTGATGCTGCTAAAAATCATCTGGGGACACAAAACCCAGAGAACTCAGGGCCATTTGGAAATATCACTGAGCATTTGCACAAGCCCCCACACACAATCACAGGGATTTGATAAATCTGTGTCAAACTGGAAAAATAGGGCCTGCAAGTTTTATTAGCCTGAACTCTGCCCAAACCAATTTTGTGTTTCTTAATGTAAGAGAACCAACTGGAAACCAATCTCCCCTACAACTCTAAAAGCCCCTAAGTCCAACCAAGACAATTTTTATTGTTAATCTAGAATTTGTCCAGTAATTAAATTGTAATGAAATATTAAACATCATATGGTAAAGATGATCTGCTAGTTTTGGAGAGCAGGAGGCAAGTCTGCTGGACACTGAGGACTCAAGGCAATTCTTTTCATTAAAAATATATAATTTTTAGTTATTACCCAGGAGGTGCTCTTAAGTTATGAATTAAACTTCACAGAAAATTACTTAGAATAAAAATAAGATTTCTTCAATCATTGCTGAAGTAATGAACTCCCATTGGATGATCCTAGGATAGCAGAATAAATATGTATGAAAAAGAAGCAAAGGCTGCACTCTGCCAAGGTTATTCTGTCAGCTGGCAAGAGTTACACAGCACAAAAAAAAACCTTTTCAAAAATGGGGTGCATTTGAACTCTAGCCTTAACTATCCAAGTAGTAAACTTCTACACTTGAAAAAACTGACATAAGTACTAATTAAGTAGTTTGGCTTTTTTCACAAAATATATCTGAAATACATCTTGTCTTTGCACTAAGTGGATTAAGTCCTTTTTAAGAAGGCTGCATGTATAATGTGGTGTCTGGGTACAGTTGTTTTAGATTAAAAACTTGGAGAAGAAATAAAAAAATTCAAGCAGTGGTCAATCCAAGGACTTGGGAAAGAAAAAAGACCAAGGAAGAAAGTTCAGTTTGAAGTTTGTTAGCAAAATTATATACAAAACATGTTTTTTAAAGATTATTATTAGGAGTACATGGGATTATTTCCAACTGTATTTAATTATTTAGTATAAAGCTAGCTTTAAATTCTTGAATATACCTCAATTTCTTTTCTAAATTGTAACTCAGAATAATTACTCAGGGATACTGTTCCAAAATATGCTCAAGAATAACCGTGAAGGAACTCTGCATTTGCCATTAATATTACTACAGAAAACCATGTTATAACTTCCCTGACCCTCTCTAAATATGCAGCAGCACAAACACTTTCTTCCTAATTGTTTAGAGAATACCTAATCCACACATCACCCACTGTACCCTCCAGCCATGAGGTCCTCCTTTTGTTGGATTTCAGCTCTGTATAAAAAATGTTTTATCATTTCTCCTTTTCAGCAGAGCTGCCATTAGGTCATGCATCAGTTTCCTTTAATCACAGCAACACAGCATTCCCATGTTTTCACAAGGGTTTTAAATTCTGGCTCAGCTGTGCTAAAGCACTTTACATACCCTTAAAAACTATAAATGAGGCAATACAGACTGTCAGTCCCACAAGTAATTGCACATGCCATCCTGCTAACAGCTGGAATCAGGAGTTCAGCAGTGCTAACCAAGCCCCTGTCTACACCAGGAAATACATTTATAATCATCTCACTGCTGCTGACACCATTTCCCCTCCAATGAGCTTGAGATCAATGGGTAGATTCTGCACTTCCAAGTATGAAGCAGACGCACATGAAGCGTTATTTTACAGGCATGCTCTGAATTCTGCTTCCCAGAACAGATTTCACTGAGAAACGTTCATACAAAACACAAACAGATCAGAATCAAGACATTAACCTTGGAATTTTTGCACCTGTAACAGGCAATGTGAAAAGGAAGTGACATTTATAGGTGAAGTTTACAGGCTACAACCAAGCTGAAGAAACACCACCTGAGGGACTTTTTTTTTTTTGAGCACCACTGAGAGGTTGCTCTGAAACCACATGGCAAATCTCTGAGGAGCACAGAGAAGCTCCTGTGCTCAGAAACTCAATGTTCATAGTAATTTCTTAGTGAAGGTTGACTGGATGTCACTGTCTCCATCTGGTAAGGGAAAACATTATAAAGATAGATTTTTTTCTTTATATACAAGGCCTGACCTATTGCTAGCGATGCTTAATTGGATCTTTTCAAGAAGCCTTTTTTCATTTTCATTTCATTTGTCTGCCTTTAAACTCTTCACTCCAAGAAAAAGCTTTGCCAAAATAAACATTTTCAAAGGAAAGAAAATAAACATTTAGGAAATTCAGGCCATTTTTTTAAAACCAAAGACACTGATTTGTTCATCAAGTGAAAGACAGAAAGGTGATACTGGAAAGAAAAGCCTGTCACCTTTCTTCTGTTTACTCACTGAGGGTGCAATGAATGGTGTTCAATTAAAACCACAGAATGAAGGATGCATCTCTGGAAGTGCTAAAAGCATTGAGGAGAAGTTCTGCAAAGTCAAATCTTCCATAGCAGAAGCTTTAGAGGGAAGAACAGTTATTTGTAAACAAAAATGGATCCAAAATGGTGGATCAGCATCTGGCATGGAGTTTGGGGTCATATAAGAAACCAACTCTTTAATTCAGGCTCCCTAAAACAAAACTACAACCCTGCCATCACAAACCTCTTTCCTGGCTGCTGGACACACTGTCAGACTATTCCTAGACATCCAACACTTATCAAGACCTGAGTCATCCCTATTCTGAGCTCTAAGAGCAGTATAAAAAAGGTGTAAGAAAATCATTTAAATTTCTACACCTCTTTTGTACTCTTCTGTGCTGGTATGGATAACTGTTTTGGTCCAAAGCAGCAGGGAATTACATCCTCTTCACACTGATGGCAAAAGACAAAGGTGACTTTCCAGCCTGGACTCCAGCAGCCACCTGTCAGCAAATCTGTCAGAGGCATGTCCTGGTTACATTTTGAACAAGTACTCTGACCCTGCACTGTGCAAATGGAACTTTATCTTTCCACAGACTCAAGGGATGTTGCTTTCATTCCTCACTGAATGTGCCACTGACAGAGTTTCACTCCCCATGACCCTGTGAGGCAAATGCCTTTACCAGGGAACAACTCCTCAGGCTGAGCCAAAACCAGTGTGCTCACAGTCCTGGTTATCCTCAGGGAAACTGGGTGCTCACAGTCCTGGTTATCCTCAGGGAAACTGGGTGCACCCTTCAGATGAAAACATGGGGCACTCTGATTACTGCCAGAGGCCAAGGTCACATTCTGCCTACAATAATATTGTTTCAAAGACAATAGAAACCTCAGTTCGAGTAATTAAAGCACCTGAAGATGAAAGGATGTCCTATAGGTTTCAAAGCTGTGATCTTTGTCTGAACCAATTTCATGATGTTTTTCAGCTGCCTGTCCCTGATTGTCTCCCTATGTGTAGCTGAAGTTTCCCATTAGAAAACAGAATGAATTTCAGTCCTGAGATTAAAACACATTCTGAGACTGTGATTTCACATTACAAATGCTTCACTCTGAATGCTGTTGTGGAGTTCCTAGCTGGGAAAAGAAGGGACTGTGTGATTGAAGAGAAAAAGTGTGGGCATCTTGTTTTCAATGAGTCACTCATTTTGAGTTCATACAATCCAGTCTTTTCATAACCAGTCCCATATCACTTCAGAGCAGCCCTGAAATGTGGCACAAAGCTGCTAGATTCAATCAACCACCAGGAACTGCATGTGCAGTCACTGCCTTAGCTTCCTATCCTCGAGCAGCCACTATTTCAGGAAAATTAGGACACCCTTCTCTACAGCACAGTAGAAACACTGGAGTCATAAACAAGGTAATAATGCAGAGATGATGGAGCTGGACACCATTGAGGAGATTAGCTCTAGTGCTGGTGACAAAAGCAATATGCAGGAAATACTGCTGTGTTGCAACACAAAATCCCTGCAAAAAGCAAGCTGTACTCTGGCACATCAGTGAAAAAGCACTCACAATCAGTGCTTAGCTTTGGGTTTTTATGATGCTGAACAATAACAATTTGCTTTCATTACCATTCATTGCTGTGTAATTGCCCTAATTTTCACAGGAAGTCTGGGGATGAACAGAAGACATACTCATATTATCTGACTCTGTTCCCCCTTACTTTCTGATACTTTTCCCTCTTTTAAGCCCTAAAAAACAGGTCCAGTCATTTACTGCACTGACAATTTGTCATTTACTGCTGTGACAATAAACAATTCTTATCCTCCACAGAGCCAGTTTGCTGTGGTAACATTCATTTGCAGAAGGAGGATTTCTGAACTGCATCAATCTGAAAATCTCCCCAGAAAAGACACTTGCAAATCTTCAATGTTTATGATTCTCCTTGATGAAACAGTGGCTCAGGAACACAGCAGGATGAGCCATCCTGTGCCTTTTGAGATGTCTCATTACAATGTTTTAGATCTCAAGGACAAGCAAAATTTATGCAGTAAGTTTTATTGTGCATTTTCCAACTCTAAATAAGAGAGCACACACACAGGGGAAAAAAAAATCAAACCCAAGAAACCAACTGAGAACTGATTTGTGGTAGATGTAGTTCCAATGCCTGAACCTCTGAGTCAAGGCAAATAAAAGCTGGATTCAGCTGGATGCAGAAATCTATTATTGAAGATATCATCAACAAATTTGCTTTACAATTAGATCCCACAGGGAAGCTGAAGATTAGGACTATCTTTTTGTTTGTGCTTTATATCATTCAATTTATGATGTAACCAATCCAGGCAAATATTTGCCATTATTAGATTATATCAGTTGTTCTAGAAGTCACATTAATAGAACCAGTTCTTAATTAGGCTCACTACAACTTATGAATTTCACTATCATTTCATATTCTTAAATTCTGCCCACAAAGAACAAGATTTTAAGCACCAGGTAATGCCACCTGCTTGGAAAAGACCCAGAATAACCAGCACCACTTTTTCTTCCTCTTTTCCTTTCTTTCAATCTAATTTTACATGATTAATCAGATGCAGGATGCCCAGCTTTCTACAAACTGCAAAGCAAAGGCATTGCTATCATAAAAAGCTACTTTTGCATAATCAGATAAGATTTAGCATACCATTCATCTTCATTATACAGCTGATAAGCAATTCCCAAGTTGCATGGTTTACTTCTCCAGCATGCTGATTGACTATTATAAAAATAAACATGTTTTGGAACATCCCAATATGCTGATATAAATAAACAAGAGTTGAACTATAAAAAGGGTGGTATATAATTATTTAAGTACAGTATGTACCCTGGAAGGATATATATGTCAGAAGCAGCAGAAGTTTTCCCTTTTTTTTTACAAAACATACCTTTATTAGAACTTCCCTTTGCTGATACACAGAGCAGTTCATCTGACTAATGGGCATTTCAAAAGATGAAATGTGCAGACAAACTTCTCATACTTCCTGGAAAGATGTGGGAAAAAAATTGCAAAATCCACCATAAATATCTACAGAAAGAGAAGAGGCAACCTCAATATCCTGAAACCTCTTGACCCCAACTTCTCTCCAAAGTCTGTCTTGGGGTGCAGAGGGAAGAATAGAACTAAAAATTTCTGATAAACAGAACCTTACATATTAATGACTATGGCATCTATTCAATTTAATGTTACAACATCTGCTCTAGATAGAGCCAACATAAAGCTGGATATTGAAAACCCAAGAAAAACCAGAGCAAAATTCAGTGTAGCAGCACAGCAGAGGCAGAGTTAATAATTGCTATACATGTAAATTTGGGCAAACTACCACAAAATTATTTCATTTGTTCATGCACCTAAACTGTATAACAAGATAATTTATACTCAAACAAACAATAGCACTTCCAAGACTATAATTTAAAAAAAACAATGCAAAGTATCACTAAGAAACAATTGCCTCTATCAGCTTCAGTAAATACTCCTTTATCAGATTGTAAAGTATTTACTACTGATAGCTGCCTGTTCCAAGGCTCTCTAGAATCATCACCAAAAAGATTGCTTAGGTGAAAGGAACAGTGCTGTGTTAAAAAAAAAAAAAAAAAAAA